>CM042380.1:27170197-27625023 GCA_023634145.1 Thymallus thymallus
AATAGGGAGGGAGAGGTAGAGAGAGCGGGTTTTGAGGGTAATCAGGGGTGAACGCTATCGTAGAATACCAAGGGACCTGTCACAGCCTGCGGGCTTCGCCACCAAAGACAAGGCAATCTCCCACAACCACTACTGCCTACAGACACTGACTGACAGGGAGAAACGGTTAAACATCCACAGCAGCAGCAGCCATGTGAAATCCAAAAAGAAATTCACTGGACCCACAACCTCTATCTCTGTCTCAATCTCCTAGTGCATGTATGAAAGTGGGGGTTGGCCTCAGAATTGAGGACAAATCATTGCCTACGTTAACAAACTTATGGACTGATGGACAACGGCTGTGTGTGGGAGAGACAAAGAGAGGAGAGCGAGAGGAAAGGGAGAGCAGAGGGACGCTGCAGAGGTATTTAACCTCAGTTTAAACGGACAAAATAGAAAATGTACCCTTTTTCTGTGTGCAGGAGATTTGTTTTAGCTCATCAGCATGTTTGTGACCACTTTCTTCCCTTCCATAATGGAAAAAGTACAGCCTGGCAGTGTGTGGGTGAGTGAGGGCCCGGGGGACATAGGCACAGGCTTAAATGTTAGTGGCCGCGACATGAAACGAATATCAATAAACTCCCCAACCTTCCTGACCACAAATATGTAAGCATTTCCCACAGGAAGTCTTCAGAGACACGAATGTGGCGTCTAACGGTAGCCAGAGGTGTTCTTGGGAACAGAGGAAACAGGAAATACCTGTTCTACTGTCAACAACATCGACTGAGTCTTTAATATTACATGCTTCATTACGTTGTCTTTGCATTTCCTGCAAGTCTGTATTTGTCTCTACGTCTTTACGTTCCCAGTGTACAAATGCTTTGAGGCTTTCAATCTCCATCCACTCGTCTCCTCCAGCCTGCCAGCACAGTGCCAGGGAGTAAGCTGCCCCAAAGCGCATTTATAAAATACATTTTTATCTCTGACATGGTGCCGTGGTAATGTAATTATTTCAATAACAAACAGTGCGTTTGACGTACCGCTTGGCAGCCTGATAGCAGCCATGGCTAATGGACTAGCTGGGGATCTGGAACTCTCTGCTCTGTCCACTCCACCATCATCAGTACAGCCAACACTGCAGGCTGGAGCCACTTCAATGGACAACTCCACTACTTTCTGTTTATACTGGTGCCACCCACTTCAATGGACAACTCCACTGTTTTAGGTCTATACTGGAGCCACCCACTTCAATGTCTGTCTGTCTGTCTGTCTGTCTGTCTGTCTGTCTGTCTGTCTGTCTGTCTGTCTGTCTGTCTGTCTGTCTGTCTGTCTGTCTGTCTCTGTCTGTCTCTGTCTATCTGTCTCTGTCTATCTCTGTCTCTCTGTCTGTCTCCTTACTGTCTGTCTCTGTCTGTCTCTGTCTTTCTGCCTCTGCCTCTGTCTGTCTGTCTCTTTTCTGTCTGTCTGTCTCTTTTATTTCTTTCTTTCTTTCTTTCTTTCTTTCTTTCTTTCTTTCTTTCTTTCTTTCTTTCTTTCTTTCTTTCTTTCTTTCTTTCTTTCTTTCTTTCTTTCTTTCTTTCTTTTCTTTCCAATACTTTTTTTTAAAGAGATTTGTGTTTTGGAGAAATCTCCTCTCCTGTAAACCTTTTGGCCTTTCAGAAGACGCGAGACGTATATTTAATCACTCATCGATTTTTTACGAGAGCAGTGTTGAGGAGCCGTGGGAACGCTGACAGCCCTGATTCACGACCTGAGAACCTCCCCTGAAACCTACTCCTACCCTCATCTTCAGCCCGGCTATGTTTGGGCTGGACTCTGCACATTTCTAATAAAAATGGGTGATGAGAGTGAGAGGTACTGTACATTAATGTACTGTATATCTCTCAGTGTATTGCCAGACTGATGTTAGATGTGACTCATGTGACTGAACTGTTCCTGTGTGTCAATGCTACTGTGCTGTTGGATCCTCCATGCATGTAGTATCTGCACCAGCAAGCACACCACTAAGAAACTACATAGCCCACTCCTTGACTCCTTGAATCAACACTACATGGCATGGTACTCAGTACCTAGAGATGGAGTAGGGCCCTCATATGCCCGTTGGTGCTACATGTTATGTTCGTCACTGTTTTTAGAAGGAAGGACACATTTTGCACAAGAGTTGTTCTGTTTTCTCGTTTTCAACATTGCAGAAAATGTAAGAATACCTGGAAGAAAAACTTAATTCTGTTTTTCCAGAAGTGTGCTGTATACACAAAATCGACATGCATCAAGATATTTTGATTGGGTTTTAATCAGCGATTTCCCAGACATCCTCACCAACTGTCGCACCTACGACACAAATCTAGTGAACACTATTGGAGCTTGATTGGTTTGACGTGTTGCGAGGCGTCGCTGATTTACACCGGGTCTCCACCCCTATTCCGTATTTTTCTTCCATGAACTTCTCCGTTTTAGGGAAGCCTGGTTCTCGACGAGGCTACCAGCACACAACCACACTATGGAAGGTGCAGTATAGGGACAAGAGCTAGGGAAGTAGACACCCAGGACCATTTTACCTGCCATTAGTGACATCCGTAGGACTAATATTGAGTTGCACCTCCTGCCCTCAGAACAGCCCCACTTCCTCAGGGCATGGACTCTACAAGGTGGCTAAAGGGTTCCACAGGGATGCTGGCCCATGTTGACTCCAATGCTTCCCACAGTTGTGTCAAGTTGGCTGGATGTCCTTTGGGTGGTGGACCATTCTTGATACACACAGAAAGTGTGGGAAAACCCAGCAGCGTTGCAGTTCTTGACACACTCAAACCGGTGCGCCTGGCACATGCTACCAAAGCCTATTTAAAGGCACTTAAATATTATGTCTTGCCCATAGATAGATAGATAGATAGATAGATAGATAGATAGATAGATAGATAGATAGATAGATAGATAGATAGATAGATAGATAGATAGATAGATAGATAGATAGATAGATAGATAGATAGATAGATAGATAGATAGATAGATAGATAGATAGATAGATAGATAGATAGATAGATAGATAGATAGATAGATAGGTACTTTATTACCATTCACCCTCTGAATGGCACACATACACAATCCATGTCTCAATTGTCTCAAGGTTTAAAATCCTTGTTTAACCTGTCTATTCCCCTTCATCTACACTGATTGAAGTGGATTTAACAGATGACATCAATAAGGGATCATAGCTTTCACCTGGATTCACTTGGTCAGTCTGTCATGGAATGAGCAGTGTTTTGTACGCTCAGTGTATTTTAACGTTTACACAGAAAGGGGAGTTCAGTCACTCCATCTGTCATTTCAGTGTTTCCTGCTAAATCACAATTATAATTGGACATTGGAACCTGACATCAAGGCTTAGAGTTGAATTCCTCCATGCATTAGCGCTGAGATCTCTTATATATTTACGCATGTCTGTATATGCATGAAGGGCACTGACATGGGCAAATGAAACAGCCTAACCCATTTCCCCCAGCCTATAGTGTGAGTGGGCTAAATCTGTGTATTATTCTTCCTAAGCAAGAACGAGAGCGAGAGAGGGAGAGAGAGAGAGAGAGAGGGAGAGGGGGAGAGGGAGAGGGAGAGGGAGGACAGGGAGAGGGAGAGGGAGAGGGAGAGAGAGAGGGAGAGGGAGAGGGAGAGGGAGAGGGAGAGGGAAAGGGAGAGAGAGAGAGAGAGAGAGAGAGAGAGAGAGAGAGAGAGAGGGAGAGGGAGAGGGAGGAGGAGAGAGAGAGAGAGAGGGAGAGGGAGAGGGAGAGGGAGAGGGAGAGGGAGAGGGAGAGGGAGAGGGAGAGGGAGGACAGGGACAGGGAGAGGGAGAGAGAGGGGAAGGGAGGTAAGTTATAAATATAAGTAATAGAAAACAGACTTTTATTTCCTAAAAAAATGAGAGAAGTTGAAATAAGGACATGGTCGGATGTTATTATGCATCAGGCTGTACTGCTGGGCTGGGAGTGGGGTGCTGGGTAGGGGGTGCTGGGAGTGGGGTGCTGGGAGTGGGGTGCTGGGAGTGGGGTGCTGGGAGTGGGGTGCTGGGAGTGGGGTGCTGGGAGTGGGGTGCTGGGAGTGGGGTGCTGGGTAGGGGGTGCTGGGTGTGGGGTGCTGGGAGTGGGGTGCTGGGTAGGGGGTGCTGGGAGTGGGGTGCTGGGAGTGGGGTGCTGGGAGTGGGGTGCTGGGTAGGGGGTGCTGGGAGTGGGGTGCTGGGAGTGGGGTGCTGGGTAGGGGGTGCTGGGAGTGGGGTGCTGGGTAGGGGGTGCTGGGTGTGGGGTGCTGGGTGTGGGGTGCTGGGAGTGGGGTGCTGGGTAGGGGGTGCTGGGTGTGGGGTGCTGGGAGTGGGGTGCTGGGTAGGGGGTGCTGGGAGTGGGGTGCTGGGAGTGGGGTGCTGGGAGTGGGGTGCTGGGTAGGGGGTGCTGGGAGTGGGGTGCTGGGTAGGGGGTGCTGGGTGTGGGGTGCTGGGTAGGGGGTGCTGGGAGTGGGGTGCTGGGTAGGGGGTGCTGGGAGTGGGGTGCTGGGTAGGGGGTGCTGGGTGTGGGGTGCTGGGTGTGGGGTGCTGGGTAGGGGGTGCTGGGAGTGGGGTGCTGGGAGTGGGGTGCTGGGAGTGGGGTGCTGGGTGTGGGGTGCTGGGTGTGGGGTGCTGGGTAGGGGGTGCTGGGTGTGGGGTGCTGGGTGTGGGGTGCTGGGTAGGGGGTGCTGGGTGTGGGGTGCTGGGTGTGGGGTGCTGGGTGTGGGGTGCTGGGTGTGGGGTGCTGGGTGTGGGGTGCTGGGACTAGGAAAGTGGACACAGTGTGGAGGAGCCTAGGGCTGGAGGCTGGGGAGCTAGAGGCTGGGAGTGTGATGAAGATATAATGAGGAGACAGAAAAGAGAGAGGTTCAGTGTTACCACGCAGACATACATTGTGTAGGGAGAGTAGGTTGTATGGCCTATATGAAACCTGGGGTCCACACCCACACTGTTCCCCTAGACCCACTTCTGAAATATTGAGTGACGTTGTGGCCTGCAGAGCCTTCTGGACCCTGAGCCCTCTGGACCCTGAGCCCTCTGGACCCTGAGCCCTCTGGACCCTGAGCCTTCTGGACCCTGAGCCCTCTGGGCTAAGAAATAATTGGCTTGATTTCCAGATGAGCATCCTTTCCCTCTCTTTTTCCCTCCATCCATCCTTCCGTCCATCCCTCTCTTACTGTCTGCTCTCTCCTTGCCCAAACTTTTTTACTTTGTGACCCAGCAATTGAGGTGTCTTTTGAGTCGCGACCCACCACAGACCAAAGTCAAAATACATCATCTTAGCAGCAGAGAGAAAATGTTGCAATTTTAAAGCTAATCTCCTGCATTTCTACACATTTTGCCTTGGAGCTGAGAGGAAATGTTGCAGTTTTTAAGCTAATTCGCTGCAATTCTACACATTTTGACTTGGCTAATGCTGTGTTATTATGCTCAAACATTATAACAAAATCAATGGGGGCCTGATTTTCTAGCCTTTATCTTGTTGATTGTAAATTCTCAAAGATTATAGGCTATTATAAAATAATATACAGTGGGGAGAACAAGTATTTGATACACTGCCGATTTTGCAGGTTTTCCTACTTACAAAGCATGTAGAGGTCTGTAATTTTTATCATAGGTACACTTCAACTGTGAGAGACGGAATCTAAAACAAAAATCCAGTAAGAATTCCGGCTCTCACAGACCTGTTAGTTTTTCTTTAAGAAGCCCTCCTGTTCTCCACTCATTGCCTGTATTAACTTCACCTGTTTGAACTCGTTACCTGTATAAAAGACACCTGTCCACACACTCAATCAAACGGACTCCAACCTCTCCACAATGGCCAAGACCAGAGAGGCGAAGGTGGAGTCCCCCGAAACATGACTTGCCTAACCGCGCTCCTTAACACCTGCTAGCTTAACCCGGAAGCCAGCCGAACCAATGTGTCGGAGGAAACACCGTTCAACTGGCGACCAGCAGTATCTTTTCTATATACTTTCTATTTGGTTTTAGTCGTTTAAGTTTACGCTGGAAGATTTTTCTATCCCCCCAAAATATATATATTTAATAATAATAATATAACATGCACAAAATATTTAATCCAGCGATCCACCTGGACCCCTGGTAAAAGAGGAGTATCATAATGCAAAATGTATTAATTTATAATGACATAAAACAGAGGGAAATCACCCCTGCTGTGATAAACAGTCCTGCGGTGGAGAGACTGGCACGGCTTCATTAGCATAGAGATTCGGCAGGCCATTAAACGTGCAAATTAAGAGTAAGAACAGAAACAAATGCTATTTTACGTGCATCAGGGGGAATAAAAGTATTATTATTATTATTCAAATCCGAACTGTGTATTTCACATAACAGATGGCAAAACAGCATCATTTCTTCAAGCTCGGATGGAGAATACACTTGTGCCTTTCAGCTCAAAGACGTCTCCTGTTAAGCACTCCTATAAGACACATTCTCATCCTTTATTTTATGCAGAATTTGTCCCTCTCAAATAGAACCCTGGTTCTCTCTCTACCTCTTCCACAGCTCATAGCAACCAGTATTTCCCAATTGAGAGACAACAAACGCATCTGTCACTTCTTGGCAGACATCACCTGCCATTCGACAAAGTCACAAGCATAGCATCAGTAACATTACCCAAACAATGGGTTCCTGCACATTCAGTGCTTTACTTTGAACATAGCCTCGAGATTTGGAAGGATGACACAGTACATTTCAATTGAGACAACCCAAGGACCAATCCAGGTCTTGGATTAATACGCACAGTGAGATTTTTGTTTGTTATGAATCTCCACTTCCAGGAAAGGTAAGACACCCTTCTCCTGTAGATAAGCCCATCATAAAGGATATTTCCTTGACAAACATGGAGACTACTCCATTTAACTGCTCTACTGAAGAGCACTGATTGGCCTTTTGAGTGCAAGTGCTTCAAGACTATTTATTTAACCGTCATTTAACTAGGCAAGTCAGTTAAGAACAAATTATTATTTACAATGACAGCCTACTGGTGAACAGTAGGTTAACTGCCTTGTTCAGGTAGAATACCAGATTTTTACCTTGTCAGCTTGGAGGATTTGATCTAGCAACCTTTCGGTTACTGGCCCAACGGCCCAACGCCCTAACCACTAGGCTACCTGCCGCACCTACTACAGGAAGGATAATTGGTCATTATTGACCAAGAATCACAAAAATGTGAACGCATTTTACAGGACAGTACCCACCCCCTTCACTCAGAACTCAGTCACAGCAGCAGCAGAACAAAGGGAAAGAGACTTCTTCAAAAGAAGTTCAGAACGGGGGACTGGGAACCAACAGGCATTAGGCTGTACAATGGGTAGTCTATTATAATAGCTTCCTTGAGTGTACAGCATATTACACTTCCACTGTAAATATGCAGGCTATTGCACTTTCAAATGAATTTTAATGAGTATTATTCTGTGTTTTTATGTTTTTATGTACCGTATTTTTAAGCACATAACCAAATTAATTTCCCCCTGGTGGTATATAATAAAGTTGATCTGTACTCAAACAGAGCATGCCATCTGAAACGTACCTAATCTCTTGGTGTGGTGGAAATAGAACACCCGGCTGCAGTACACCCAGACAGCAACCCGTTTGAAAGCCACTTAGACAGTGAGACACAATAAGTCATGTAGCCTGAACCTTGACAGGCTCTTCAACAGACCTCAGTGTCACAGTGGAAGTGACCAACCGCATTACACTGTACCGGCACCTTTGTTCAGTGGAAACTGAACTCACATCAACTCCATTACCACACGCTGTTTCTGAACTCTCAATCAATAGGAGGAGCGGAGGGCGGAGGGGGTGAGGAGGCATGAGGAGGGGGGTGTTGAGTGTACACTATGACAGCCTGTGTTGTCTCTCCTCTGTGTGTCTCTGCTCTGTGTCTGTGAGCACAGCGACATGGGGAGTAATAGAGGGGTAGAATGGAGTCAGGTGACAGGGCCTGTAATTACTGTCACTGAGACCAGACACTCTGTCTTCTTCTCCTCTCTCAGGGAGAACAAAAAGAAGCTGAGCGCTCTCCTCTCACATGCTCTGTGTCGTCATGTGACTCTCGGTAGTGTAGCCAGTCTGCCCACTAGTGCCCCAGGGGAGAGGAGAGCCAAAGGGGCAGGAGAGAGAAATGCTTTGTGCCTCTTCATCCTCATAACACAGCTGTAGGTGTGGCCAAACTGGGTCACCATAAAAAAGGACTTAGTATTTCAAGTATTTTCAAGTTTTTGTTTCAAGTACACTATTTGTCCCCATAGGATAACTCTTTTTGGTTCCAGATAGAACCCTTTGGTGGTGAAAAAGGTTATACTTAGAACCTTTTTGTGGTGAAAGGGTTCCACATAGAACATTGTATTAGTGAAAGCGTTCTACTTGAAACCAAAAATGTTTATTTTCAGAGGGTTCTCCTAGGGGGGCAATTGAAGAACCCTTTATGGTTCTAGGTAGCACCTCTTTAGTGGAAGTCTGCAAATCTTAATCAGGTGACTGTAGCCCCCCTATGTGCCTCTCCTTGACTTTGAATGAATAGGATTGTATGGATAGATCCTAGATCAGTACTCGTACTCTGAGACGCTTTGTGGATAATGGGCCCAGGACTCACTGTGCACTGGATACAGGAGACTCAGCTTCTACTGTTACTGTTTAACAGAGAAAACTGTAGACCAGAAGGTCTGTTTTTTTAAACAAAAATAGCCACTTATTGACAGAAATACTACAGTATGTGACACAGAGCAAGCACAATTGATTTGTGTCTCTTACCCAGATGTAAGGAACACAGCGCCAGTCGGTCTAAAGGCAGGTTGAGCCCTGAAACTATACAGAAGTGGTACTGTACACAGTTTCCTGTCAACCATAATGTATCAGCACCACACATTCATCAAATTGTTATGACAGTTGATAAGGTTACAGATTCTACCAAGAATATGTTACAAATCGTTGTACTTTGCAGACAATATAGCTATTCATTTCAGAAGTGTTTTAATAATTCATATTTTGGGGGAGTAGTTGTTGGGATATACTCTACATGGCCTTTAGGGCCGTGTGACACAGTGTATCTGAGAAAAAGCAAAAACACGTGGAAAAATGTAATCTGGTCTGTGAGAAATCCCATATGGAATGTCTTTCTGTCGGATATGTCTGTGCTGATGCTTGGTAGGGAAGCCAAGAACATGACGAAATGAAAGCAGCGGGACTTTGATGTACGACAAGAACATCAGAGGCAAAGTAACATTTTTGATGAAAGGAAAAGGGATGGAGTCTTTTGTTGCCAGTGAGCCAATAGTGTTTGTCTATTTTTCCTCTATTCGCGGTCTGTTACATTCTAGAATCCAGAACACTCTTTATTCACACTGACAGCAAAGTGAGGATTTTTATGTTCTTGGGTTCTTGTTCCTTTTTTATAGAAATTCCAACTGATTGTCATGTCACCGTTTCCCAGCCGCCTCCTCACTCTGTGGGGACAGATCTGAAATAAGAAATCACATGTCTAAACTCACCAGATTGCCCTGGTTTTATTATTGGAGATTAAAATTTAAAGCTATCGAAAGATGCTCAATTGATGCCTTAGCACTTTTACTGCAGCCTTGTTACGATCAAACAAATGATCACTCCAGCTAATCCTCATGCTGTTTTACCCGTTTGACCCCTAACTAGCTCCCTGTTCTCAACAGTATGTGAGATGTCCAGTGTTCTCTCAGATGCATGGGCAGATCTCACAGGCATCTACACCAGTGTCCAACTCTCTTATTTGACAAAATCTGACATATTTCATCAGCCAGTAAAGGCAATATTTGAATAGGCCTGATCTCTGGATTATCTCCATCTCCTTCATACAGCCAAACTGCAGTTTGTGTGGGTGTGTGAGTCTCTAGCAAGCAGGGAAATAGATTAAAAAAGACACATAAAAAAAAAGTCCATACTCTCAGTTTCATTATTCATCAAATCCAGGAGAAACAACTGCCTTGTTGACAATGTCTGAATTACTAATGACCTTTCAATCCCAGTTATGAAATTAACTTCTGGCCACCAGTCAACTCCAACAATGTGTGTTGAGGATAAACACAGTATGTTGATCTCCCCTGTCAGTCTCACAGTCTCAATGGCAAGTACGAGCCCTACAAGTAAAAGTACTGTATTGTGTGTGTGTGTGTGTGTGTGTGTGTGTGTGTGTGTTGTGTGTGTGTGCATGTGTATGTGTGCGTGTGTGTGTGTGTGTGTTCATGTGTATGTGTGCGTGTGTGTGTGTCTTCATGTGTGTGTGTTGTGTGTGTGTGCATGTGTATGTGTGTTCATGTGTATGTGTGTGTGCCCCGGCCAGTGGGCATCTGGATGTCATCTGGAGAAGTGTAGCTCCAGCTGTGACATCATCACCCCATCAGAACACGGCTGACACACTGAGCAGCTGTGCTGTGATGTAGTGGTCTGGCTGCTAGTCCCACACCTGTGATTCACATGTAACAACCTGTTCAAAACATAATAAAAAAAGTAAATAGAACAGAAACGAAAATTGTTGTGCAGCAAAAGTGAATGACACAGGCTATTTAAACATCCTCACACAGCAAGGGAAAATAAAAAATTATACAATATGAATGTTTGTGCACATGGCTTGGAGAAGAATAACTAAGTGTACATACACATAATATACTGTACATCTGCCGCACATAATGTCCTTCACACAGACACACACACACACAAACACACCCCCAGACAAAGGAGTGTGTTCTCACACATCCAGAGATTAAAGTGAATATCCGCTGGTCCCCAAGCATAATTATGCTTAGATCAATTTAATCTGCTCCTTTCCTGCCTCAAACCCATTAGCTTCATAATGAGAAAGGCTGAGAGATTACACAATGGACTAAAGGAACATAGTGAACTATGGTCTGTCAGCTCCGCAACGCTAACACAGCACAGGGCTGGAGAGGGGGGCAACAAACACTGTATAGAATACCCAGGCTTACTGTGAAATAACAAGACAGGGAGAGAGGGAGAGAGAGAGAGAGAGAGAGAGAGAGAGAGAGAGAGGGTGAGAGAGAGAGAGTTGGGGTTGACAAGAGAAAATTAAAAGTGATATAATTGTGTGTCCACTCCCAGAAATGGAGACGTACACACACATACAGTGCCTTCAGAAAGTATTCACACCCCTTGACTTTTCCCACGTGTTGGGATTAAAATGGATTTATATAATTGTAAAATAATCTGTAACGTCAAAGTGGAAGAACAATTTTAACATTTGTACAAAAAAAATAATAATATATAAACACTAATACGGTATATCTTTATTACATAAGTATTCAGCCTCCTGAGTCAATACATGTTAGATTTAACTTTGGCAGCGATTACAGCTGCAAGTCTTTCTGGGTAAGTCTCTAAGAGCTTTCCACACCTGGATTGTGTAACATTTGCCCATTATTCTTAAAGAAAATCTTTATGCTCTGTCAAATTGGTTGTTGATCATTGTTAGACAACCATTTTCAGGTCTTGCCAAAGATTTTCAAGCAGATTTAAGTCCAAACTGTAACTTGGCCATTCAGGAACATTCACTGTCTTCTTGGTAAACAACTTCAGTGTATATTTGGCCTTGTGTTGTAGGTTATTGTCCTGCTGAAAGGTGAATTCATCTCCCAGTGTCTGTTGGAAAGCAGACTGAACCAGGTTTTCTCTCTAAGGTGTTGCTTGCGCTTAGCTCTATTCCATTTATTTTTATCCTGAAAACTCCTCCCAAGTCCTGAACAATTACAAGCATACCCATAACATGATGCAGCCACCACTATGCTTGCAAATATGGAGAGTGGTACTCAGTGATGTGTTGTATTGGATTTTCCCCAAACATAACACTATGTATTCAGGAGAAAAAGTGAATTGCTTTGCCACATTTTTTTTCTCGCAGTATTACTTTTGTGCCTTGTTGCAAACATGATGTATGTTTTGGAATATTTTTCATTCTGTACTGACTTCCTTCTTTTCACTCTGTCATTTAGGTTAGTATTGTGGAGTAACTACAATGTTGTTGATCCATCCTCAGGTTTCTCCTATCACAGCCATTATACTGTGTAAATGTTTTAAAGTCACCATTGGAAATCCCTGAGCGGTTTCCTTCCTCTCCGGCAAATTAGTTAGGAAGGATGCCTGTATCTTTGTAGTGGCTGGGTGTATTGATACACTATACAAAGTGTAATTAATAACTTCACCATGTTCAAAGGGAGATTCAATGTCTGCCTTTGCGAGGCATTGGAAAACCTCCCTGGTCTTTGTGGTTGAATCTGTGTTTGACATTCACAGCTTGACTGAGGGACCTTACAGATAATTGTATGTGTGGGGTACAGAGATGAAGTAGTCATAAAAAAATCATGTTAAACACTATTATTGCACAACAACAAAAAAACACTGACAGTATGGGGTATTATGTGTCGGCCACTGACAGAAAAATCTAAATGTAATACATTTTCAATTCAGGCTGTAACAAAACAAAAGTACAGTGTTATATGGTTGTAGCAGCCATACTCACCCCCACACAGTTATCATTTTCCTCTTCCACTGACAAATGTCACCCATGTGAAAGAGCGAGAGGGCACATTTCATTACCTGTTGTTAGCAGATAGAGTGCGTTGGTGTGTTGTATGTGAAACTATGTGGATATGCCTATCTGTCAATACCATTCCATAGTTATGTTACATGTGTATAATGTACAGAGTATACCAAACATTAGGAACACCTTCCTAATATTGAGTTGCACCTTCCTCCCTCAGAACAGCGTCAATTCGTCGGGGCATGGACTCTACAAGGTGTCGAAAGATTTCCACAGGGATGCTGGATCATGTTGACTCCAACTGTTGAGCGTGAAAATCCCAGCAACGTTGCAGTTCTTGCCACAAACTGGTGCGCCTGCCACCTACTATCATAACCCGTTCAAAGGCACTTAAATGTTTTGTCTTGCCTTTTCATCCACTGAATGGCACACATACACAATTGTCACGGCCCCTCCTCTGCATTGCAGGGGCGGTTCCTCCTGCAGGCAGAGGAGGGTCGTTAGTGATCGGAGCCACCTGGGCTCAGGGTATAAAAACTGCTTCACTAATCACTCTCTCTCTCTCTCTCTCTCTCTCTCTCTGCTCCTCCAGGTAGGATCCTGTTTTGTTTGTTCCTTTGTAGTTGTACTTAGTTTCCACTCAGTCATGTTCACACACACAGATTCGCGCATCCCTGCACTTTACATACACCTTACATTATGACATTTTCACACCTCATTCCTTTTTCTTTGTTTAAAGTTAATAGTTTTTGGATTACAGTAAAGAACCTTTTTGATTGGCCTACACCTGTTGTTCGTGTCCCCTCATTTTTGCCACAGGCTATGAGCCGGCCTGTGACACAATGCATGTCTCAATTGCCTCAAGGCTTAAAAATCCTTCTTTAACCTCTCCTTCCCCTTCATCTACACTGATTGACATCAATAAGGGTTCACCTGGTCACCTGGGTTCACCTGGTCAGTCTATGTCATGGAAAGAGCAGGTGTTGGTAATGTTTTGTACACTCAGTGTATATTGGATTGAGGTAGGAATAGACATGTTTGTTTTTCAACTCAATATTCGATCACATTTTGGTGCAACCAACTGAAGTGAATGTCAATAGGAGGAAGACGGTGGTGCACTCATACATTACTGAGTGACATTTTCTAGTTGGGAGCAGACCAGGGACTGGTGTGGGAGTAGAAGGGTTCCTCTACAACCAGATGGGCATTAGTAGCAGGCAGCAGTGGGTAGGTAGGAGGAGATCCAGTGGGTGGATACCTTGGTTGGGTGATTGGCCTGGAGCCTGAGAATCAGCAATCTACTTGAAGCTATGAAGAACATTCCCTCTGGGAACAATCTCTAGTCATACAGCCTGTTATCAGTTTATAAGCGTCACATTGTGATGCCTTTGCCACGTCGTAATACTGGAGAACAATCGAACAGTCAGGGCACTGTGCCATGTCAGTCTATCCCACTGCACTGTCCTTTCGCAATTCTGCGATACATTTTGTACTTTTCCCCCTGTGACGGTGTTGTTGAGGGTGTCTGCTGAACAAAGACAGTGTGAGAGAAGAGAGAAAGGAGAGTAGAGTCCCAGAGATAGACGCAGTCAGAGCGACCCACGATGGTGTGGTACCATGCAAGTCATCCCAGTGGAGGGAACAGTGTGGCCGAATAACAATGCAGCATCTCAACAGCCACATTCTGTACAGTTTACATTTTACATAAACACCCACGTTCACACCCACGTTCACACCCACGTTCACACCCACACATACGAATGCACGAACTCACTCTCTTTCCACTCACTCAATTTCATTCTTCATACACACTGGCACATATACAGTGGGGAGAACAAGTATTTGATACACTGCCGATTTTGTAGGTTTTCCTACTTACAAAGCATGTAGAAGTCTGTAATTTTTATCATAGGTACACTTCAACTGTGAGAGACGGAATCTAAAACAAAAATCCAGAAAATCACATTGTATGATTTTAAAATAATTAATTTGCATTTTATTGCATGACATAAGTATTTGATACATCAGAAAAGCAGAACTTAATATTTGTTACAGAAACCTTTGTTTGCAATTACAGAGATCATACGTTTCCTGTAGTTCTTGACCAGGTTTGCACACACTGCAGCAGGGATTTTGGCCCACTCCTCCATACAGTTCCTTCGGGTTTCTGGGCTGTCGCTGGGCAATACAGACTTTCAGCTCCCTCCAAAGATTTTCTATTGGGTTCAGGTCTGGAGACTGGCTAGGCCACTCCAGGACCTTGAGATGCTTCTTACGGAGCCACTCCATAGTTGCCCTGGATGTGTGTTTCGGGTCGTTGTCATGCTGGAAGACCCAGCCACGACCCATCTTCAATGCTTTTACTGAGGGAAGGAGGTTGTTGGCCAAGATCTCGCGATACATGGCCCCATCCATCCTCCCCTCAATACGGTGCAGTCATCCTGTCCCCTTTGCAGAAAAGCATCCCCAAAGAATGATGTTTCCACCTCCATGCTTCACGGTTGGGATGGTGTTCTTGGGGTTGTACTCATCCTTCTTCTTCCTCCAAACACGGCGAGTGTAGTTTAGACCAAAAAGCACTATTTTTGTCTCATCAGACCACATGACCTTCTCCCATTCCTCCTCTGGATCATCCAGATGGTCATTGGCAAACTTCAGACGGGCCTGGACATGCGCTGGCTTGAGCAGGGGGACCATGCGTGCGCTGCAGGATTTTAATCCATGACGGCGTAGTGTGTTACTAATGGTTTTCTTTGAGACTGTGGTCCCAGCTCTCTTCAGGTCATTGACCAGGTCATTGACCAGGTCCTGCCGTGTAGTTCTGGGCTGATCCCTCACCTTCCTCATGATCATTGATGCCCCACGAGGTGAGATCTTGCATGGTGCCCCAGACCGAGGGAGGTTGACCGTCATCTTGAACTTCTTCCATTTTTGAATAATTGCGCCAACAGTTGTTGCCTTCTCACCCAGCTGCTTGCCTATTGTCCTGTAGCCCATCCCAGCCTTGTGCAGGTCTATAATTTTATCCCTGATGTCCTTACACAGCTCTCTGGCCTTGGCCATTGTGGAGAGGTTGGAGTCTGTTTGATTGAGTGTGTAGACAGGTGTCTTTTATACAGGTAACGAGTTCAAACAGGTGCAGTTAATACAGGTAATGAGTGGAGAACAGGAGGGCTTCTTAAAGAAAAACTAACAGGTCTGTGAGAGCCGGAATTCTTACTGGTTGGTAGGTGGTCAAATACTTATGTCATGCAATAAAATGCAAATTAATTATTTAAAAATCATACAATGTGATTTTCTGGATTTTTGTTTTAGATTCCGTCTCTTACAGTTGAAGTGTACCTATGATAAAAATTACAGACCTCTACATGCTTTGTAAGTTGGAAAACCTGCAAAATCGGCAGTGTATCAAATACTTGTTCTCCCCACTGTATATATATATATATACACACATAGGGACTAATGCAACCAATAGCCTTCCAGGCTCCATCAAAAGGAGGAAATGGTATTTGAGTCTGATCTGTAATTTAGTCCTTCAACCTACATGGAGCTTAATCAGAGTAGTATAAAATATGAATGAATCTTTCCTGTCTGATGGGGTTCATATCACACACTGTCATTACGAGCAGAGGAGAGCCAAAGCACACCATAGCCTAGTATTGTTGGCTCAAAGCTAAAAGTCAGGCAGAATTACCATTGGTCTGTCTCAATCTCATTTAAGTTTCCACTGAACACTATCTCCAGTGGAGAGATTCACCCAAGCGTGAGTGAGTGTGTGGGCGAGAGAGAGGGAGAGAGCACGTGTATGGTACAGACGTAGATTCCTATAGAATACATATAGGGATTATAATTACATTTCTTTAGGCCTACATTATTTCCTACAGTACAAGCCATACAGTAATGCAGAATCCTGAATTATTAGTGCGTGCCGGTAAAGCCTCTGAAAAAGCAAGTGCAGGTCTTGCTTCATTTGAACAGGAAAGACAAAAGACAAAACCCAGCATCAGCTTTGGTAACACAAGTAGGCATGGTGCAGCGAGAGCAGAGAGAGAGAGGAGACTTCAACAAAGAGAGGAGGAGGAGGAGGTGGTGTAATCTGGGTCCTCTCCCTGCTGTCGTTCATGCTAATGGTCTCTGACTGCGAGTGAAGCCGCACAGCGGAGTAGAGCAGAGCAGAGAATAGCAGAGCTGGGATTCTGACTGACACAGGGACTGAGTGACTGGGGCCTCCTCAGTAATGACCCAGCAACCAATGAGCCTGAACAGAACCTGACGCAGCATGAACCTCACACAGCCCCCAGACAGTGTGCTTAGAGAGAACACAACACACAGACTCAAATCCATGAATGTGAGCACACAAACATATCCAAACATAGATTGGGCATAGAATTAGACAGAAGCAAAACAATCTCTGTTCTTCTCACTAACTGACACCAACAGCCAACCTGCAAATGGTTGGTATTGATGAATAGTCTGAAGCTTGGAATTTTCACAGTCTAATTCCAATGGTCTGATCAAAGCTCTTAGACAGAACTCTCCCCTTCTCTTTCCCACCCTTTTCAGTATGTTTGCTTCTATCTCTCTCTCTCTGTCCCTATGCACTGGGCTTTAATGAGCTGTAATGAATTGTCTTCAGTACACTCTACATCAGAGAGACATCCCAGAGCCCTGGTCACATGAGGGAGGACAGAGAGAGGAGGTCAGAGAAAAGAGGACAGATAGGCAAGAACAGAGCGAAAAGGCCAAAGCGGAGACACCTTCCTAATATTGAGTTGCACCCCCTTTTGCCCTCAGAACAGCCTCAATTCGTCAGTGCATGGACACTACAAGGTGTCTAAAGGGTTCCACAGGGATGCTGGCCCATGTTGACTCCAATGCTTCCCACAGTTCTCAAGTTGGCTGGATGTTCTTCAGGTAGTGGACCATTCTTGATACACACAGAAAACTGCTGAGCGTGAAAAGCCCAGCAGCGTTGTAGTTCTTGACACACTCAAGCAGGTGCGCCTGGCACCTACTACCATACACCGTTCAAAGTTCAATCCATGTCTCAATTGTCTCAAGGTTTAAAAATCCTAATTAACCTGTCTCCTCCCCTTCATCTACACTGTTTGAAGTAGATTTTACAGGTGACATCAATAAGGGATCATAGCTTTCATCTGGATTCACCTGGTCAGTCTACTGTATGTCACGGAAAGAGCAATTGTTCCACTCAGTGTACAATCCTATCATATGACTCATTACAGAGTTTGGGCGAATGTCACTTTATGTTACAGTACAACAGCCATAGGACGTTCAATTCAATCTACTGGCACGAATATAACAATGACACCAAATGTGCACCATGTTGCACTGTCATACAGTAGCAACACGTTGTCTGTGTGTGGCGGAGTAGAGTTGACTGTGTAAAGCAGACAATAGAGTCTAACCCTCCTGAAGCACTGGTGGCTTGTTTTGGTCTCTGAAGAGAGGGATTACATTACCAAGCCTGGCAAACCTACCACTGTGAAAGAACTGCTCCTGTTTGGGAAGCTTCCTGTGCGATACTATCCTGCTGACAGAGGGCTGGGAGAGCAGGTCCATTAGACAAAGACCTCTTAAGAGACTAGACGTTGTAAATCTGATGGAACTATGGGAAACGTCACTGAGACAGGCTGGGACAATACTGAATTGACACGAGGACCTAAACAACATCAATGGAGTTTCTGTCAAGATATTAAGTCCTGAGATGATGTGTCTTGTTTTTGAGGGATCTATCTTTTCATTTCATGATTCACCTCAGCCTTTTAATTTATTAATTTTTTCCCCCTTTTTTCTCCACAATTTCGATCTTGTCTCATCGCTGCAACTCCCCAACGGGCTCGGGAGGCGAAGGTCGAGTCATGCGTCCTCCGAAACCACGCTTCAATTGCTTTCCTAGCCGCACCAATGTGTCGGGAGGAAACAAACATTGTTCAATTGACGACCGAGGTCAGCCTGCAGGCGCCCTGCCCGCCACAAGGAGTCGCTAGAGCGCGATGAGCCAAGTAAAGCCCCCCAATGGGACTCCCGATCACGGCCGGTTGTGATACAGCCAGGATCGAACTCAGGTCTGTAGTGACGCCTCTAGCACTGAAATGCAGTGCCTTAGACCGCTGCACCACACGGGGGGCCCAATACTGAGTTTCTTTAATGGCATAATAGGCATTCAAATGTAACTCTGCTTACCCACTCCACGCATGTTGAGTTCAAGATGGCTCTGATGATCAGATGACCCGCCATCAAGATATTACGCAGTCTTACACATTCACACACATATGAGACAACGCTCATGAAAAGAGACAAACAAAGCCAGGATTATAAGTACACTTAACATTTATAGAGCTAATTACAAAAACACTGTGGTTTACAGATCATATATCAAAAACAACAACATAAATAACTTGCAAATCATGACCGTTACAAATAACTTGGCCCCCATAGTAGCAGATGAGTAAGTGGGAGTGATAGCCAATGTCTTATTGCTTTCAGAATGAACCGAACAGAAAGGCCTTCACACTGAATATGCTCCCAATTACCACATTTAATGACAACGTTTCGATCCCAGAAGGATCTTGACCTGACGAAGATCCTTCTGGATCGAAACAGTGCAGTGTACAGGCCTTTCTGTTCTTTTCTAGTATATACTTGTGTGTGTATTAACCAGAAACTCTTCTTTCAGAATGAACAACCCACTATGTTGAGAAGTTAATACTAAAGGTCAAATGGACCCACCCTCTACATCAGCACCTTGTCCCTTAGTGGTTATGGTGAGGGGACATAGCGGTGGAGGGCCCTTATTGTCCCTTCATATCCAGTCCCAGACTCTCCCAAGAATACTACTTGTCCCCCATACTGGGAGAGTTTAGCTGTCTGAGTCTGAGCCCATAATACTGATGAATTGACAATGATCCCAGGTGCCAGGCGCCAAGCACACACCCATAGCACAGTAACCTGAGGGCTAAACGCCTTTACTGTACTGAACTGTATGTACAGCTAACGATACAATTCTAACGCATTACATAATATTACCAGAACACTGCTGTAACATCACAGCTACACCAACACCCCTTTCTTGAGTGTTTTTATACATCAGGAAGGACACTGCACAACATTCGCTGGGTGAAGTAACCGAGGATGCAAAGAGTAAGAGAAGGGTGAAAGAGAAGGCATGAGCTTTAGACTGGGAAGTGTGATTGAGAGTGTTTCAACACCGAGGGTGTTGTAGCTATGGGTGTGATAGTAATGATGGTTGAGGTGCAGAGGGCTAGAGGACTGTAGGCTCAGGCTGTAGTGTCTTGTTACTGTAGTGCACTGTGGGTTGTTCTGTAGTGTGGTAGTGTAGTGTACTGTCAGTTGTAGTGTAGTGAGGACGCTCTCTTGACCCCTGCTGGTAGCTCTGTAGTTCACAGGTCGAGGTGGCGACAGGTGTCCATGGCAACCTTGCCCATGGCAACCATGTGCCGGTGTTTGTCTATAACAGGATGAGCCTGGTCAATGGAGATGAGTGGGAGTCAAGATCACATCTGTCCAACTATCAGTCTGTCTGTCTATGGGACTCACATGGTGTGAAATGAAGAGCCCTAAGTCAGTCTGTGTGTCCTTCCTTTGTTCATGGGATCTGGATCTGTAGCTCCTCCTCCTCTTCGTCTGGGTCACTGGGCGGTCCATCTGGGTTCTCCGGGCTGAACCGAGCTGACCTCATCTTCTCAAACAGGCCCGGGTTCTTCTGCCGCCGCAGTCTAGAACAGAGGAACACAGAGGAGAGGAAGAGTGAGTGGACTTGAGTGAGAAGGATTCTTCAGGTTTTGATGGCCCAGTGCTGTCAAAATTCAGTTTTTGCCTCAACAACTAAGGTAAAGCTCTTGCAGAAAATCGCTGTGGAGATCTCAACAGTGACCGGGTAAACAAAGGCATATTTCAGGACTCTGCGTCGGCTGAACAAACAATGCATAATTCACCATTGCCTAAAAGCCCAGCGCAATGGAGCTGCTTCCATTGCCAGGTAACACTCAGTTAGCCAACAACAACCAGTTACTGAGCCATGGCTGCTATACTGGTGAACATATCACCAGGACAACATTGAAATACTAACATTATCTCTACAGAGAGAGTGAGAGAGAGAGAGAGAGAGAGAGAGGGAGAGGGAGAGGGAGAGGGAGGTAGAGAGAGAGAGCGAGAGAGAGTTAGAGAGAGAGAGAGGTAGAGAGGTAGAGAGGAGAGAGAGAGAGAGAGAGAGAGAGAGAGAGAGAGAGAGAATCCCTCTGAGGCTTAGAGAAAAGTTACATTATTAAATTATTTATCAGCGAGCCGTTTGCCAAATTGATCTTCATTTTCATATGATTCATCGCCTTGACTTGAGCCCAAAATAATACCTGCATGTTTGCAGTCGGCTCAGTCAGCACCACAATGACAAAGACAAACAGGTACAAGAGAAAAGCAGACGCAGTTAATTCCTAAAACCAACACCCGCTCTCTTTCCTGTCTGTTTCTCTCTCTCTTTCCTGTCTGTTTCTCTCTCTCTTTCCTGTCTGTTTCTCGCTCTCTTCCCTGTCTGTTTCCTGTCTATTTCTCTCTCTCTTTCCCCAGACCTCGGACCAGCCCAGCCCCCAGAGCAGCCCAGCCTCCAGACCTCGGACCAGCCCAGCCCCCAGAGCAGCCCAGCCTCCAGACCTCGGACCAGCCCAGCCCCCAGAGCAGCCCAGCCACAGACCTCTGACTGACTGACTGACTGACTGACTGACTGACTGACTGACTGACCCACTGACTGACCCACTGACTCATACTGGAGAGCAGGGAATATGTGAGGGTGAGTGAGCTGGCTGGAAATGTAGAAATAGTGAGATTTACATGATGAGCTGTCCAGGTTCATGAGTAATCAGTCAGTAATGATACTGTGGGGCCCATAGTAATATTCAGCACATGAAATAGACCCCCCCCTTTTTCATATGATCATTTTAGGGTAATATCCTTAGACATGTGGCTCATTCACATGGTACTGTAAAGCAGACTAGTATTTTAGGATATGAGATTATTATTATTGTGCTTATTACTAAGTAATGCTCAATGTCAGTCTCTGTTAGGCCAGCTAAGAGCTCTCAGAGGTTTTAGGGCTCTTAGATTATTGTCCATCAGTAGAGCAAGAACTAGTGATGATACAGGCAGCATGTCTGATGTGCCGTCTATGTTTTGTGATTTCAAATTAGTAAAGATGTCCTTAAGTGCATAAAAGTGATTACACATGTTAAGATAATGTATAAACAAGTACGGGTATCAGGGAAATCAGTGATGCTTGTGTTAAAGTTCTCCAGATACAGAGACATATACTTCCTGTATATCTAACCGAGTGCCTAGCTAGCCAACTGGCAAGGTGGTGCGTCATAGTCAGATTTGAAATTAGCCATCTGTAACCTAGAATATGAGTGGAAATGTCAACGTGTCCATAGTATTACTATTTCGTTATGTTTTATAACGTGAAAGTGTTTCGTACAAGTTTATATCCTTTAAAAGAATGAGAATTGTACATATTTGTGATACAGATATTATTTAACCATCAGCAGAAGGAGACCTAGTGATGATAAAGGCAGCATGTCTGATGTGCCCTGTCTGTGATTTCAGAAAAGAAAAGTAAAGGTGTGTGTGTGTGTTCCGAGTGTTTGTGTTCAGTGTAAGTGTTGAGCTGTGCCCCATGTAGCGTCCCTTTGGGAGAAAAAGTAACACTAATGTGACAGGTGGCTCTGCACCTTCACTCAGCACATCAAAGACCCAACACAGCCTCACATGATGAATCCACTCCATCCTCAATTATGGATAACCCTGGTCTGAGCTGCAGTTCAACCAGCCTCACCTCAGCCCTGACAAACCACATCCTTATGAAAACTACACAACCTCTCATGTTATTATGATGTGAGAGTTGAACTATTTCTAGAAATCTCTGGGATAGATTGGCGGGCCTGTTCGCAGTGGACCCGCGGTAGTGTGTGCTGCAGTGTTTGTTGTGATGACTCATGGCTAGAATGGCTCCAGGGTGGACTGAGCCTCAGTTTAGAAGGGAGAAAGAACACAGCCTCCCACACAGCCAGGGATCACTCTCCGTCAAACTAGATTAATCATCCAGGTAGAGAGAGAGTCAACCTCTTCGGTGTGTCTGCTACAGGGAATCTACAGTAGTTGTGTTAGTGTTGCCTCCCCATTTACTGCTCTCTGTTCTCATCCTCTGTGGTTTAATGTTAGCCTGGTTCCAGATCTGTTTGTGCTGTCCTGTCAATGTCTATCTATGGTCATTAACCACATACAGGAGTTAGCAATACACCACTAACAGATGTGGAATCAGGCTAGTATGATGGTGCCGGAGGCCTGGATTGACCCTCTCTGTTCCCCAGTGGGTAGTCTATATTTATATTACATCTATACCCAGTGGGTAGTCTATATTTAAATTACATCTGTGCCCAGTGGGTAGTCTATATTTAAATTACATCTATACCCAGTGGGTAGTCTATATTTAAATTACATCTGTGCCCAGTGGGTAGTCTATATTTAAATTACATCTGTGCCCAGTGGGTAGTCTATATTTATATTACATCTGTGCCCAGTGGGTAGTCTATATTTATATTACATCTGTGCCCAGTGGGTAGTCTATATTTATATTACATCTGTGCCCAGTGGGTAGTCTATATTTAAATTACATCTGTGCCCAGTGGGTAGTCTATATTGAAATTATATCTGTGCCCAGTGGGTAGTCTATATTGAAATTACATCTGTGCCCAGTGGGTAGTCTATATTTATATTACATCTGTGCCCAGTGGGTAGTCTATATTTATATTACATCTGTGCCCAGTGGGTAGTCTATATTTATATTACATCTGTGTCCAGTAGTCTGTATTTTCATGCTGATACTATAATTAATTTATCAAACTCAGGCCCAATTGCTTTCCACAACATTGTCGACAACAAACCCTCTGCAACAAATGCATGAATGCAAAACAATCTCATCTATAAAGCCAACAGCCTTGCTAAACTGCTAATGTCTGTTCACAGCTGGTACAATATCAAATAGCAATGTGACACACTCCGTGGGAATATACAGTACGAAGACTATATGTTAGAGTGAAAGGAGAGAGAAATCGAGGTCAGAAAGCTCTCAAATGTCAATAAAATGCTGAGCCTTAAATCTATAGATGAAACCAACGTTTTTTTCTCCCTCGCTTTCTCTCTCTTTTCTATTCCTCCTCTCCCACTCCCTCTCTTCTGTTATATAACCTACCTCTTAGATCATGTTAAACCCACTAACGCGGCTCCTCAGGAAACACACAAGCTGGGAGGAGGAGAACTTGAAATGGCAGCACACACAACCTGCTGTCAACATCCACAGCTAAATCACAAGCACAGTCCCTCTAAATTGGGACTGTGCTTGTTAAGCATCTCACTGTTCAGCCAAATCAAATAGAGAGTGCTGAGTATTTAGAGATGTCTGAATGTCCCGCCGCAACACACAGAAAGAAAAACACCCCTTCTTACCACATGCAAATGCGTTCCCATCACATGCACACATTTTCTTGAAAAGTTCTTGTGGACCATTAAGCTGTCAGTCTTCAGACCAGAGGTGTGCACTACAAAGCAGGATCAATGAGTTAGCCAGCTAACTTTGATAAACAACCATGAATAACTATTGCGTTTATGGCTCATTAAGAAAGATAAACTTAGATATGCGTTTTTGGTTGTTGATTACATTAGACCATTAAGTGATTTCAGAATATTCAGGTTAGCTGGCTAACTGCTTCATAGAAGTGGCTGGTTGTTTTATGTCCAGTGTGACAGATTGGAGCGGCACAGTATAACAAAGTCTTAAGGCCAGATCCTGGTGTAATGATGCCTCACATGACATCACCACACCTCCGGATCTTATTGTTTTAACAATCGCCTGCCAGCGTCATGGCGACAGCGTTACAATAACGTCCCCCATTGTTAGAGACATTTCTCAATCTGTCTATCTGTTGTGTTCCTGTCTCATCTCCCTCTCCATTTCTCCCATTATAGCCACACGCTTCAGCGCCCCGCAGTCTGACTCTAACCCCTGACCCCAGGCCTGTTAAAAAAACCTGGGGGTCAAAGGTGTGTGTATGGGCTCCATGTGTGGACTACTGGGAGAGTGTGTGAAAGAATTCATTATAATTACAGTAGAAGTCGGAAGTTTACAAATACATTTCAACTCAGTTTTTCACAATTCCTGACATTTAATCCTAGTCAAAATTCCCTGTCTTAGGTCAGTTAGGATCACCACTTTATTTTAAGAATGTCTTTAAACAATTGTTGGAAGAATTACTTGTGTCATGCACAAAGTAGATGTCCTAACCAACTTGCCAAAACTATAGTTTGTTAACATGAAATCAGTGGAGTGGTTGAAAAATGAGTTTTAACCTAAGTGTATGTAAACTTCCAACTTCAACTGTAAGTGTTGGTTTAGGAGTGTGCGTGTTCAATTT
The DNA here is from genome assembly GCA_023634145.1 of Thymallus thymallus. Classification (NCBI taxonomy): domain Eukaryota; kingdom Metazoa; phylum Chordata; class Actinopteri; order Salmoniformes; family Salmonidae; genus Thymallus; species Thymallus thymallus. The sequence continues at coordinate 27,195,243 of CM042380.1, forward strand.
TATAATTGAAAAGATAGTATGTTTGTGTGTGTGTATGTGTGTGTGTGTGTGTGTGCACGTGGCATTGAGCTTGTGTGAACAGGATTAGATGATCCACAGAGAATTGATAGAAAAATCGATGTGAAGGATGGACTTTTAACATGCTTTAGTAAAATGAGCATTTGGTAGGCTGGACCCCTAACCACCCCTCCCCCACCACACACACACACACACACACACACACACACACACACACACACACACACACACACACACACACACACACACACACACACACACACACACACACACACACACACACACACACACACACACACACACACACACACACAGTACTGGCTGTCCCAGAATGCAACAGAGGTTTTCCCGGATCACCTGGCCTGGCCTGATGTATTGATTTAGACATTAGCTTTATGATCATAGAATGGGCCGGAGCTGGGAGACCACTAGACTATTTATAAATCAGACAGACAGGCTGGGATGTGGTGGGAACTATTCCCCTGCTTAAAGGGACAGTGAGACATTTTGGCAATTACTTTTTTCTACTTCCCCAGTGTCAGATGAACTCATGGATACCATTTGAAGTCTCTGCGTGCAGTTTTGAAGGAAGGTGTAGGTCGTTTCTGGAGCCATTGCTAACTAGCGTTTGCGCAATCACTGGAAGTCTATAGGAACAGCTAGCATGCTAGTTCATCCGACTCTGGGTGAGTAGAAAAAAGGGGTATATCGCCAAAATGTCACACTATCCCTTTAAAGAACCAAGGGGAGAGAGAAAGAAATTACAGAACGAGAGAGAGTAGAGATGGGATGGTAACATACCCACAGGAGAGGAAGTGGACAACCACTAAATCTCAAAATCCTTTATCCATCAATATTACATTTTTTTAGAACCCTTAATATTCCCCCTCCTATTCAGCTACATCCCGTGCATTAGGGTTAATGTGGTTTGAGCAAGTTCATCCACATACAGTACAGTGTTCTAATAGGAGCCTGATGGGGCCTGACTGCCTCACTGTTCCAGGTCTGTCAGTGTGAGGGCTTGGTTGTGGTAAGGCCTCTTACTCCCACCTAGGGGAGGAGAGAGGCACACAATCAAGTCCTCACACCCTAACTAGGGAGATTATGATCCCCAATCAGAGACAGCTGTCTAGCGTTGTCTCTGATTGGGGATAGTATTTAAGCTCCACACAAAGCCACCTGTGTGTGGATCATTGTTCCTGCTTGTCTGCACTGCCAGCAGCTCAGCAAGTAAGTCACTGTGTTTTTGTTTTGTAGTGTGTTTATTGTTATACTCTCCTTTTATTTTATGCCTCGTGAGAACAATTCATTAAATAAAAGGATGACACTTCACCAGCACTCCGTTTACCGTCCCATCAATCCAAACTGTGACAGTCAGGGCTCAATGAGGCCGTGTGTTTGTGTGTGTTCCTAAAGGCGTTTCCATGCCAACACGCCTGTCACTCCTCTGCTAAGCTACAGGGGGCCAGCACCGCTGTGCAGCACTCAGGCTCTGTGTTACTACGGGCGGCCTGCGATTGGCTGTCAGGGGGCATGAGCTGGGACGCGGGTGGAATGATAAGGCAGAGAGAGAGAGAGAGAGCTGGGGGAGACGAGGGCTAGTAGACTGACTGGCCTAGCGTGAGCAGAGCTGCCTGCCTGACATACTAAGACACAAGCCTCACAGTGGGCTAATCTCCTCCAGCTAAGATACCTGGGAGAACTAGAATTTATAACACAAGCATGGCAGCCATATAGTACACTGTCTGATTAAACATCATACACTACCAAAGATCGTTGAGAAGGGTATGACATTGGACGTGTGAATGTGTGCTTTTCCTGCATGTAGATACAGTTGAAGTCAGAAGTTTACATACACTTAGGTTTAAGTCATTAAAACTAATTTTTCAACCACTCCACTGACTTCATGTTAACAAACTAAGTCGGTTAGGACATCTACTTTGTGCATTACACAAGTAATTCTTCCAACAATTGTTTACAGACAGATTATTTCACTTATAATTCACTATATCACAATTTCAGTAGGTCAGAAGTTTACATACACTAAGTTGACTATGCCTTTAAACAGCTTGGAAAATTCCAGAAAATAATGTCATGGCTTTAGAAGCTTCTGATAGGCTAATTGACATAATTTGAATCAATTGGAGGTGTACCTGTGGATGTATTTCAAGGCCTACCTTCAAACTCAGTGCCTCTTTGCTCGACATCATGGGAAAAACTAAAGAAATTAGCCAAGACCTCAGAAAAAAACATGTAGACCTCCACAAGTCTGGTTCATCCTTGGGAGCAATTTCCAAACGCCTGAAGGTACCACGTCCATCTGTACAAACAATAGTAAGCAAGTATAAACACCATGGGACCACGCAGCCGTCATACCGTTCAGGAAGGAGACTTGTTTTGTCTCCTAGAGAATAACGTACTTTGGTGCGAAAAGTGCAAATCAATCCCAGAACAACAGCAAAGGACCTTGTGAAGATGCTGGAGGAAACGGGTACAAAAGTATCTATATCCACAATAAAAGGAGTCCTATATCGACATAACCTGAAAGGCTGCTCAGCAAGGAAGAAGCCACTGCTCCAAAACTGCCATAAAAAAGCCAGACTATGGTTTGCAACTGCACATGGGGACAAAGATCATACTTTGATGAAACGAAAATAGAACTGTTTGGCCATAATAACTATCGTTATGTATGGAGGAAAAAGGGGGAGACTTGTAAGCCAAGAACACCATCCCAACCGTGAAGTACGGGGGTGGCAGCATCATGTTGTGGATATATTGAAGCAACATCTCAAGACATCAGTCAGGAAGTTAAAGCTTGGTCGCAAATGGGTCTTCCATATGGACAATGACCCCAAGCATCCTTCCAAAGATGTGGCAAAATGGCTTAAGGACAACAAAGTCACGGTATTGGAGTGACCATCACAAAGCCCTGACCTCAATCCTATAGAAAATTTGTGGGCAGAACTGAAAAAGCGTTTTAGTTTTAATGAATGTAAACTTGTAAACTTCCGACTTCAACTGTAGGTAGAGTGTGTGTGAGAGCATATATGAGAGGTGCGTATTTGTGCGTGTGTGTGTGTGAGAGCATATGATAAGTGTGTGTGTGCGTGTGTGTGTCAGAATCAGTCGTACCGGGACTGCAGATGTTCCAGTTGGACCTGGAGGTTCTCTGACTGTTCCACCTGCTCATCCAGAGACCGCTGTAGCTTCCTGGTCTGATTATGGGCCTCATCCAGCTGGGAGGGAAAGAGTGATGGGGAGAGGCAGATGGATGGATGGATGGATGGATGGATGGATGGATGGATGGAGGAAGGGAAAGGGGGAGGGATGGAGGAGAAGGTGAGAGAGAGAAATCGATCATAACAAATCACAGTCACACCAGACTTCAAAACCCAGAATCAGTATCTGCATTCAATACTGTGATCTAAATACCTAACATTGACAGGCACTTCCAGACAGGGTGTACAGTACCTGCACAGTACCTGAACAGTACCTGAACAGTACCTGCTGTATCTACAGTGGCCCCCTGTAATTGTTGGGACAGGGAAGCATTTTTTATTATTTTGGCTCTATACTCCATAAGTTTGGATTTGAAATCAAACAATGAATATGTTGAAGTGCAGACTGTCAGATTGTATTATAGGGTGAACCGTTTACAAATGACTGCACTTTTTGTACATAGTCCCCCCATTTTTAGGGGAGCGACAGTATTGAGACAAATGTACTTATATGTGTAATAAAGTAGTACAAAGTGAAGTATTTGACTACACCAAGCTTGTGACTCTACAAAACGCTGTTAGTTTAGGTTGTTTCAGATTATTTTGTGCCCAATAGAAATGTATGGTAAATAATGTAATTTGTCATTCTGGAGTCACTTTGATTATAAATTAGAATAGAATGTTTCTAAATGATTCTACTTTAATTTGGATGCTACCATGGTTACAGATAATCCTGAATGAAACTTGAATGAATGAGTGAGAAAGTTACAGACGCATAAATATCACACCCCCAAGACTTTCTCACTCACCATTATTCACGTTTCATTCAGGATTATCCGTTGTCATGGTAGCATCCACATTCATGTAGGAGTGTAGTCATTGCGTACTATACATATGGGACCAGATACTTGTCCCAATAGTTACGGAGGGAACTGTATATGTATCCATGTATAAGTGAATGTGGTGTGTGTTGGTGTTCACCTCATCCTCTGCCTGACCCAGTTCTTTCTTCAGCTCCTCCACCCTCAGCCTCAGCTTCTTCACCTCTGTCTCGTGCTGCTCCACCCGCCGGTTGGCGTGGGCCAGCTCGGCCATCTTGTCCTGGTACTGCTTCTTCACCTTGGAGTGGATGTGTCGCATGTCTGCCAACTCCTGAGGGGCAGAGGGGTAAGGGTCAGGGTCAATCAGCTAGTCTGTTAGAGTGGATTTAAAATCGGGCCTCGGGTCAGTATATATCGTAGCTTATATGTGAATTTCAGTTCCAAACATGAGAACATAAAGAAAACCTTGAAACACTTGAACACTCACACACACACACAACCACACACACACTGGACAGTTTAAACACCCCCCAATCAACCCTTCCTCCAAAACATGTGTAAATATTGGTCTATAAATTGTTCCTTCCTGTATTATACTTCCTGTATTATACTTACTGTATTATACGTCCTGTATTATACTTACTGTATTATACTTACTGTATTATACGTCCTGTATTATACATCCTGTATTATACGTCCTGTATTATACGTCCTGTATTATACCTACTGTATTATCCTTACTGTATTATCCTTACTGTATTATACTTCCTGTATTATACATCCTGTATTATACCTACTGTATTATCCTTACTGTATTATCCTTACTGTATTATACTTCCTGTATTATACTTCCTGTATTATACTTCCTGTATGCTATAATGTTTATTATATTCTACTGAGCCATGTACTTTGTTGCTTTATTATTTGTTATTGTTGTTGCATTGACAAAAAGGAACCTGCGAGTAACAAAGTGTATAGTAAATAAATGTTCACCAATCTCAGATGAGTTGAGAATGTGTCTCATGTCTCTGCTTTGCATTGAACAGTCAGAGTGCAATCTTGACTTAATCATCACTGTCATCATTAACATCAGTTGAGTTATCCTGAGGATCCAGCTGTATGATCAGGGCAGAACAGCATGTACTACTGTTTTAAAAGGCCAGAGAAATCAAACAGGAGTGAGGGAGGGAGACAAGAAAGGGAGGGAGAGAGGGAAGGAGAAAGGGAGGGAGGGAGGGAGAGAGGGAAGGAAGAAGGAAGGAAGGAAGAGAGAGAGAGAGAGAGAGAGAGAGAGAGAGAGATAGGTAAGGAGGGCGTTGGTATTCTCTAGCTGCATAGCGAAGCACTCGAGCAGCCCTGGCTAGATGAGCTGTCCTATTGAAACAGATGGTATCGATTCAGTGCTCCGGCCCTCCACTTAACAGGAAGGGAAAAATACAACTTAAAAAAAACACAACGAAGGGAGGAAGTTGAATTTTGCAGTTGAGGTGATAAACTGTGTGAGCAATGCATCAGGCTGCCACTGGAAGTGTGATATGCCTACAAAATATGCCCAATAAAAGTGGGGCCAAGTCAGAAAACAACTTTCTCAAACGTATTCTTTCCTACATCTAAGAACCATTGAAACCTTTAAATCAAACTGACAATCCACCAGACACATTTATAAACACTGCCATCAATATCACTAAAGAAATCTCGGTCGACCAACAGCCTATTGACTAAACAATCGACCAGTCGACTAAATGTGGTCAGCCCTACTCTCTAACCATACTGTCACTGACAAATCATCTTATTCACTAGCCTATGTCAGTAGATAGAACCAGAGAAGTGGAAGATGGGAGGAATAGTCAGGGAAGCCATGGACACACAACAGGGGAAATACATCCACTGCCACCCCAATGGTCTCAGCAGGCCGATTGAGTCCTTGATTAAAGGTGAATTATTGATGTGTTTCTGTGGCTTTCATGTGTTCTGTCAGGCTGGCTATGGCTGCCACAGTGACCTGTACACTAGCTCACACACTGATACACTTTAAATAACACACAGCCAGGTTAGAGTAACAAGAGAGAGAGAGAGAGAGAGCCAGAGAAGTGGAAGATGAAGTGGAAGAGAGAGAGAGAGAGAGAGCCAGAGAAGTGGAAGATGAAGTGGGAGAGAGAGAGAGAGAGAGAGAGAGAGAGAGAGAGAGAGAGAGAGAGAGAGAGAGAGAGAGAGAGAGAGAGAGAGAGATTAGAGGAAGCACATAGTTCATGAATAATTCAATGTCCAGACTGTGTGAAAACACATGCATGATGTGACTCCCACAGCTCCCAGTACTGCCAAGACTAGACTGGATGAGGGGATACACACACACACACAAACAAGCACACAAACAAGCATGTGAACACACACACAAACACACACACACAAGCATGTGAACACACACACAAACACACAAACACACACACACAAGCATGTGAACACACACACAAGTTTAGACAAAGGAAGAGAGGGAGAGAGACGGGGGAATGAGAGGGGGGATGGATGGAGAGATGGGAAGGAGGGGTAAGGGAGGGGTTGCGAGCATGAATAAACAGGACCGAGGTGAAGACTAAGAACAAAGGGAATTTTCATAAAGAAAAAGCACCATGAAATAGAGAAAAGGGGGGAAAAAAACAAGTTAAAGATATCCAAGAGAAAAGAGAGAGAGAGAGAGAGAGAGAGCACTCAGAAACGCATGACATCACTGTATCACATTATCTGACAAAATAACCACTTCAGAGTTTGGAAGTCAGTGAGATGCAGTAGAATCAGACAGCATTCTCTACTTCTGGACTGAGCGTTTCATTCAGCTGTAACGTGGGTCTGAGTGTCCTGTGTGAAGGAGCGCTTCAATACAGAGAGGAGAGAGAGTCCGCCGGCTAAGAGCTGAGTCTACATAAAACATGAGGGAGACTGATGAATGATCTATGATGATGAAGATACTCACTGGAGGTGAGATGAGAGATGGAGATCTCGCACTCAAACTGATTCACAGACACACTGCTGGGAGTGCACGCACGTACGCCCACACACACACACACACACACACACACACACACACACTGGAAGACATCTGTCCAAAAAGCACATAAAATGGAACACACAGATGACGAAACCCTTACAGACACATTTCTCAGACCAATCTTGACAGAAACACACCCCGGCCCCATAGCCAATCAGTAAATAAATAAAGAGAGGTAGATTGGTTGGAGGGAGCTAGACATAGAAGGGTGTCACGCGAGGCTAGCTGTTAAATGTATCTCCTTGACAGGTTCCAAGACCATGAAATATGGCATAACATCTGCTCCACTGCACTGAAACAAAGACACACGCCACACACACACACACACACACACACAATAAATACACTACACACACACACTACACACACTAGTCAAAGTGACCACACACACACTTACATTAACATGAAGGCACCACACAACAAAACGACAAAAACATAGTGAACAGCCAAGACGGAGAAAGACTAATAAGCTATATGCACACACACATTATTCAACATTATCTCTTTCACCCACTCCCTTTTCCCTCACCCACACATACCGTCGTCATGCATTCATGCACACACACACACAGATGCATAGCCAAGACCGAGATAGACAGTACATAGGCCTACACATACATATACATCAATTATTGTTCAGAAATCTCGCTTACCCACTCCACTTTCCCCTCCCCCACTACTAGTAAACACACACGCACACACACACACACACACACTGGATAGTGGAATTGGGTTGATTATGAGACTGCCTGAGGGAGCGGAGCCTATTGAAATGCTCCAGCACGATTGGTCAGGATTAGATCAAGTCTATGGAGATGGGAGAGGGGGAGGGAGATGGGAGAGGGGGAAGATAGTGAGAGGGTGATCAATCAATGGGAAACTGGGGGCACTGGGGTGGTTATGGTTCCACAGTCAGCTAAAGGCTCCATAAGCATATATCTACTGAGAGCCACTGAGACAGGTGTGTGATTCACTGTGGCCCCCTAGAGGAACCAGAGAGCTGCCAGAGGGAACACCAACCTCCAGTCTACACCTCCGTCAGACAGCCTGCCCGCTCACACAGGTCCCTGGGGTGTGTTCAGCAAGACACGTTTTGGAATGGTCGAAAATGTTTGGCAACTGAACGTGTCCATGGGTACTGTCAATAAGTGGCAATTAAATAGATTGGACATGATTTGGAAAGGCACACATCTGTCTATATAAGTTCCCACAGTTGACAGTGCATGTCAGAAAAAAACAAACCATGAGGTTGAAGGAATTGTCCGTAGAGCTCCAAAGACAGGATTGTGTTGGTGTTGAGAAATGGCTGCAACATGACAATCTGACAATCTGACAATCTGCTTGAAGTTTTCCAAAAGGTACCTAAAGGACTCTTTGGCCTGGAGGAAACCTGGCACCACCCCTACAGTGAAGCATGGTGGTGGCAGGATCATGCTGTGGGGATGTTTTTCAGCGGCAGGGACTGGAAGACTTGTCAGGGTCGAAGGAAAGATGAACGGAGCAAAGTACAGAGAGACCCTTGATGAAAACCTGCTCCAGAGCGCTCAGGACCTGATCTGGGGTGCTCTGGGGTGAAGGTTCACCTTCCAACAGGACAACGACCCTAATCACACAGCCACGATAACGCAGGAGTGGTTTTGGGACAAGTCTCTGAAGGTTCTTGAGTGGCCCAGCCAGAGCCCGGACTTGAACCTGATCGAACATCTCTGGAGAGACCTGAAAACAGCTGTGCAGCGACGCTCCCCATCCAACCTGACAGAGCTTGAGAGGATCTGCAGAGAAGAATGGGAGAAACTCCCCAAATACAGGTGAGCCAAGCTTGTGGCGTCATACACAAGAAGACTTGAGGCTGTAATCGCTGCCAAAGGTGCTTCAACAAAGTACTGAGTAAAGGATCTGAATACTTTTGTAAATGTGATATTTACCTGTTTTTGCTTTGTCATTGTGGGGTATTGTGTGTAGATTGATGAGGGGAAAACGTTTTTTAAATCCATTTTTGAAAAAGTCTGTAACGTAACAAAATGTGGATAAAGTCAAGGGTCTGAATACTTTCCGAATGCACTGTAGCTAAAGCTCTCCCTATAGGCAATAAAGACTCCCTATAGTCAATAATAAACACACACCCACCTCCAAGCAGACCTGGCCCAGACCCAGGTTGCCCCTGTGTAGGATAGCAGAAGCCCAACTGCAGTAATTGAGGGAGCACGTGCATGGCTTTGGGTTCATCACCTGCAACTCCCGGAGTTAATCTCCCCATGCAACTGGCAACAGAGCAAACTCATTACACTGGCCACGCCCCGACCCCACGACACCTGGCCTCTCCTCACCTTTCTCTCCTGCTTCTCTCTTCAATACTGGTGCTCCTCCTCACCATCCTTAAATGTTTTACTTCACTGTTCTGTTCTCTTCCACATCCACATCTCCTCTCTTTCTCATCAATATATTTAGCTGATCCTCGCCCTGTAATGTACCTTTCTCACCCTCCTCCTCCTCCTCCTCCTCTCCTACCCCTCTCTCCTCATAGCTGAGAGTAAATGTCAGCCTAAAAGGACTCTCCTTGGAGAGAGGGAAGGAAGGTAGGTCTGTCCTGTCAGAGCACACGTCGAGGCAGATGTTCCCCTTTCTCTCTCTTTTGCGCTCTCTCTCTCTGTCACAAACACACACACACACACACACACACACACACACACACACACACACACACACACACACACACACCCACACACACACACACACCCACACACACACGTTTATCTCAGTCCTCCAGCCTCAAAAGCATGTTCCCAAAACATTACCTCAGTTTCTGCATGGTATCAGTAAAATGCCTTCCTCTCTGATTCTCCTGCCCACATTTGTAGTAAAGCAGTAATTTTTGCCCTTCACACCGCCGTCCCCACTCTACAATCTCCTGTACCTACTCTGTGTCCCTTGTCGGACTCAGTGCCACTCCAGCTCTCTCTCAGTCTTAATGGCGTTGGTCTCTGTGCTGCCTGTGAACTGCTGCATTAGCTCCCAGGAAAGCAGTAATGGAGTCATTTACACTGAGAACAGACCACAAGGCCTACCTGCAACTAATAGGCCTGTTTAGGCTGAGTGGACTTCAGGGGAGAGCTGCATCACACTGACTGATGTCCACCGGTTCTGCTCTGACACACCTGTGTGCTGTAGCACGTTCTCCCTCTCTGTCGCATACTGGGCAACAGCATGTTCACATTCAGACGTACTTGTCATGCTAGGGTGTGCATGCTACGGATTAATAATAAGCATGAATCGAGTGTTACAGGGAGGAGGAGAGAGAGGATTGAAGAAGTACTGAAACGGGAGCCCTGAATCTGAGGGAAAAAAACCACAAACTAACCCCAGATGTTATAACCACACGCCTGGAGAGCTCATTTACATGCACACATGCACGCACAGAACAACAACAAAATAATGAATGTGGTGACAGGTACACACACACTAAGGTTGAAGGTCGCTGGAGTATTCCACTCAGTTGGTCAGCACAGACCCTAAGCACCCTTGGGCTGATGCCATCAGGGCCTGCCGCTTTCCACTGATGTAGTCTCTCCAGCTCTCTTTTCACTTGTTTGGTGGTGAAAGCCAGCCCAGGTGGGGAGGTGGGGGAGAAGGGGGGTGTTGAGGATCAGTCCAGAGGGAGCAAGGGCAGAGGTGGGGTCGCTGATTGTCTCAACAGAGGTGTTGTGAGCAAAGTGGGGGTGGGACAGCCGTGAGGGTGTGTGGCCTGGGCAGCTGGAGGGGAGGTGGACAGGGCCAGTATAAAAAATTGGTTCAGCTCATTGGCTCTGTCCTGGGTCCCCTCCGTCTGCCCACTTTGACTTTTTGAAGCCAGTGATATTTATCATACCCTTCCACACCTCTCTCACCTGGCTCTGCCTCAGCTTGTCCTCCATCTTCTCTTTATACTCTCTTCCCCTCAGCAATCCGCAACTTCAGCTCCCTCTGGACGCATTTCAATGTGTCCCTGTCCCCCTCCTTGAAGGCCCTCTTCTTCTCATTCAGCAGGGCCTTCAGGTCGCTGGTGACCCAGGGTTTATTATTTGGAAAACAGCGTACCTTCCTGGTGGGTACAGTGTTGTCTATATAGTCTGTTGTGCAGTCTGTAAGTCCATGAATGTCCTCCCCATGAGCCTCACAGGGCACATCCCAGTCTGATGTCTCAAAGCAGTCCTGTAGGGCCTCATTCGCCTCCGGAGACCATCTCCTAATGGTCCTAGTGGTCGCAGGCTGCTGTTGGACCATAGGCCTGTAGAGTGGGGTGAGGTGGACAAGGTTGTGATCCGATCTACCGAGGGGAGGGAGTGCAGTGGAGTTGTATGTATCCTTCACATTAGCATATAACAAGTCCAGAGTTGTATTATTCCTAGTTGGGCACTTCACAAACTGTTTGAACGTGGGCAGTGTTGAAGAGAGAGATGCATGGTTAAAATTACCTTTACCTGAAGAAACGCTATGCCTGTCCGCTCTGATGGTCTGGAAACCGCCGATAGTTACGTTCTCTATGGGGATGTTATCATTCAGCCATGTTTCAGTAAAACACAATAGGCTAGCTTCCCGGTATTCTCTTTGCCCATGGACCAGTCCCTCAAGCTTGTCCATCTTGTTATGCAGCGATCTCACGTTGCCCATAATGATAGACGGTACAGGGCGGCGCCAAACAAAATACTTGTGTTTGAGAGAGGGAGAGGGAGAGAGAGAGAGAGAGAGAGAGAGAGAGAGAGAGAGAGAGAGAGAGAGATTGGAGGCAGACATAGTGTAGTGTGGGCTCCTGACAATCCAGAGACACTATTTGCTGACTGCTACAAAGAGGGGAACGTAAGCAACTTAATGTTCCATACAGACCATCCCCTGGCCTGGCACAGTGCTATAAGAGAACACTACCTCTATGTCAAGAGAGAGGGTATTGGCCCAGGGTGGAAACTCAGAATACTAGACATTGAGGAAATTGAAACAACCTCTGTCAACGTGTACAGGGACAGTAATGGTGCAGGGCATTCTCCTGCAGTTCCAGCAGGACTTTTACCAGATCAAAGAGCGAGCACAGCAGGAAAAGCTCCCTCTCTGTGACGACTCTCCCATCCTGAGTGAGTCTGATCACACCTCTTCAAACTGTCCTGCAGACGAGGATAGTCACCCACCCAGCACTGAACATACCCTGACAGAGAGCAGGACACTCCCCCAGAGAAGCCAGCAGAACAGCCCACCTCAGACCCGGACCACAACATCAACACCACAATGGTTCCGACAACACAGGACCCACCAACCCAACAGACCCCACCCCCTCCTGTCAGCCCACCCCCCCTGTCAGCTCCCCTGATAGCCCTCTTGACAACACCCACACATCCACTGAGGACACACAAAAGCCAGAGATTGTGCTCCTCATTGACTCAAATGGCAAATACATTCAAGTGGAGAAACTTTTTCCCAAACACAAAGTAGCTCAACTCTGGAGGCCAAACACTAGGCCCTGGAGCTGACTAGGGTCCTCCAGCCACATCATAATTAACACGGGTACAAATGACCTGAGGGCCCAGCAGGAAAGGGTGGCCACAGCACTCAAGGGAGTGACTAAAAAAGTGAGACACCCTCCCAGACCTGCAAGACCCCCTCCTGAAGGACCTGCACCGAGAGAACCCATTCCAAGAGGACCTACACCCAGACCACAACATCACCAGCCACACCCCAACCAGCTAAGACCACCTCAAGCAAACCCTGGCCACACCCTATATAGGCCCCCCCATATAAGACCTATGCCCCTTCTGTCCACCCCATGCCCCCCGCCCATGCGGCAAGGACCTCAACATGACAGCAGGACATATGCCCAGGCTGTGAGCAGAGCAACAGGCCCAACCCCCACTATTACATCCGCCCAAGCACCATCCTGCGACCTAAGAGGTATGTATCAGATGCTCAACATGCTCTGCTCACACCTACTGTGATGTTCCTAGCCTAAACCACACAAAAACAACACTAGACACTATGGAACACAAAGCTTTTACTATCTCATCCTGGAATATACAAGGTCTGAGGTCATCTGCCTTTGACCTAAAGAGCAGAAACCCAGACTTCATCAAAGAAATTGGAAATACAGACATTGTCATTCTACAAGAAACATGGTATAAAAGTGACGGACCCACTGGTTGCCCTCTAGGTTACAGAGAGCTGGTAGTCCCATCCACCAAACTACCAAGTTTGAAACAGGGAAGAGACTCAGGGGGTATGCTAATTTGGTATAGAGCAGACCTAACCCACTCCCTTAAATTAATCAAAACAGGAACATTTTACATCTGGATAGAAATTAATAAGGAAATTATCTAAACAGAGAAAAATGTCCTTGTGTGCTATCTATATTCCCACAATAGAATCCCCATACTTTAACGATGACAGCTTCTCCATCCTTGAGGGGGAGATCAACCATTTCCAGGCCCAGGGACATGGTAGTAGTCTGTGGCAACCTAAATACCAGAACTGGACAAGAACCTGACACCCTCAGCACACATGGGGACAAACACCTACCTGGAGGTGTCAGCATTCCCTCCCCCATGTGCCCCCCTAGACACAACTAACGACAACATGTAGCTCTTGCAGGGGACTCCTACGGTAGGTACAGTTGAAGTCGGAAGTTTACATACACTTTTCAACGACTCCACAGATTTCTTGATAACAAACTATAGTTTTGGCAAGTTGGTTAGAACATCTACTTTGTGCATGACACAAGTAATTCTTCCAACAATTGTTTACAGACAGTTTATTTCACTTATATCACAATTCAAATGGGTCAGAAGTTTACATATACTAAGTTGACTGTGCCTTTAAACAGCTTGGAAAATTCCAGAAAATGATGTCATGGCTTTAGAAGCTTCTGATAGGCTATTTGACATAATTTGAGTCAATTGGAGATGTATCTGTGCATGTACTTCAAGGCCTACCTTCAGACTTAGTGCCTATTTGATCGAAATCATGGAAAAATTGAAAGAAATCAGACAAGACCTCAGGTAAAACATTTTAGACCTCCACAAGTCTGGTTCATCCTTGGGAGCAATTTCCAAATGCCTGAAGGTACCACGTTCATCTGTACAAACAATAGTATGCAAGTATAAACACCATGGGACCACACAGGCGTCATACTGTTCAGGAAGGAGACACGTTCTGTCTTGTAGAGATTAACGTACTAAATTGTGAAAAGTGCAAATCAATTCCAGAACAACAGCGAAGGACCTTGTGAAGATGCTGGAGGAAACAGGTACAAAAGTATCTATATCCACAGTAAAACGAGTCCTATATCGACATAACCTGAAAGGCCGCTCAGCAAGGAAGAAGCCACTGCTCCAAAACCGCCATAAAAAAGCCAGACTACGGTTTGCAACTGCACATGGTGACAAAGATCGTACTTTTTGGAGAAATGTCCTCTGGTCCAAATTCCAATTGGCTATACTTACACTCTTTAACATCATCCTTAGCTTTGGCATCTTCCCCAATATTTGGAACCAAGGACTGATCACCCCAATTCACAAAAGTGGAGACAAATAACTACCATGGGATATGCGTCAACAGAAACCTTGGGAAAATCCTCTGCATTATCATTAACAGCAGACTAGTTAATTTCCTCAGTAAAAACAATGTACTGAACAAATGTCAAATTGGCTGTTTACCAAATTACCGTACGACAGACCACGTATTCACCCTGCACACCCTAATTGACAAACAAACAAACAAACCAAAACAAAGGCAAAGTCTTCTCATGCTTTGTTGATTTCGAAAAAGCATTTGACTCAATTTGGCATGAGGGTCTGCTATACAAATTCATGGAAAGTGGTGAGGTGGAAACTGAGCTGCACTTCCTAACCTCCTGCCAAATGTATGACCATATTAGAGACACATATTTCCCTCAGATTATATAGATCCACAAAGAATTGGAAAACAAACCCAATTTTGGTAAACTCCCATATCTACTGGGTGAAATACCAGTGTGCCATCACAACAGTAAGATTTGTGACCTGTTGCCACAAGAAAAGGGCAACCAGTGAAGAACAAACGACATTGTCAATACAACCCATATTTATGTTTATGTATTTTCCCATTTGTACTTCAACTCTTTGCACATTGTCACAACACTGTATTTACAGCGGGTGAAATAAGTATTGAACACATCACCATTTTTCTCAGTAAATATATTTCCAAAGGTACTATTGACATGAAAGTTTCACCAGATGTTGGTAACAACCCAAGTAATCCATACATACAAAGAAACCAAAACAAATAAGTTCAGAAATTAAGTTATGTGTAATAATGTGAAATGACACAGGGAAAAAGTATTGAACACATGAAGAAAGGGAGGTTCAAAAAGGCATGGAAAGCCAAGACAACAGCTAAAAACTATCAGTAATTAAAAAGCAATCCAGCCCCCTGTCAGTGCAAATTAATATCAGCTGGTTCAGTCCCAACTGATGGCCTACAAAAATGTCTCAATGCCAAGGTGTCACACAAGACACATCTCATGATGGGTAAAAGCAAAGAGCTGTCTCAAGACATTCGCAACCTAATTGTTGCAAAACATAATGATGGCATTGGTTATAGGCATATTTCTAAGCTTCTGAATGTTCCAGTGAGCACTATTGGGGCCATAATACGGAAGTGGAAAGACAATCATTTCACCATAAATTTGCCTCGACCAGGTGCTCCTCGCAAAAAGTATGGAATGGAATCAATGGAACGGAGTCAAACACATTGTTTCCATTGATGACATTCCAGCCATTACAATGATCCCGTCCTCCTATAGCTCCTCCCACCAGCCTCCCCTGGTTGACCTGGTGATTCCCCCCCCCCCCCTCTCTCTCCCCCCCCTCTCTCTTTATCTCTCTCCCCCCCTCTCTCTTTCTCTCTCTCTCTCTTTCTCTCGCTCTCTTTCTCACTCTCTATCTCTCTCTCTCTCTCTTTCTCTCGCTCTCTTTCTCACTCTCTATCTCTCTCTCTCTTGCTCTCTTTCTCTCTCTCCTTCTCTCGCTCTCTCTCTCTCGCTCTCTTTCTCTCTCTCTTTCTCTCGCTATCTCTTTATCTCTATCTCTTTATCTCTATCTCTCTCACTCTATCTCTCTCTCTCTCTTTCTCTCGCTCTCTTTCTCACTCTCTATCTCTCTCTCGCTCTCTTTCTCTCTCGCTCTTTCTCTCTCTCTTTCTCTGCCTGTTCTGTCTCCCACACTGCCGCTTCGCACAGTATTAGTAACTGTGCTTCTACATTCATCTTTACCCTAAGATATGTTTACGAACAGATGTCTGGGTCAGTGTATGAAGACGAAGTAGAATCCTGCTTGCATCTGAACATGTCACATCTTTTACTAGGGCTTCATAATGTGGAAGAAAAAGATCAGAGTAAGTGTATGTCCTTGTGTGTGAGAGAGAGGTTAAACTGTACATTTATGGTTGGTATGTAAAGTGAATACAAGGTGAGTTTGTACTGTGTGTGTGTGTGTGTGTGTGTGTGTGTGTGTGTGTGTGTGTGTGTGTGTGTGTGTGTGTGTGTGTGTGTGTGTGTGTGTGTGTGTGTGTGTGTGTGTGTGTGTGTGTGTCAGTGAGGGCAGGGGCTTGTCTCTGTACATAGGGAGATTAATCTTATTCATCGAGCATAAAAGATGAAACACAGTGTATAATATTATAATATATGACCAAGCAGTTCTCCTTGTCACCTTCAGCATATGTCTTGACTGAGTGAAGTCTAATGATCTACAGAGTTTTCCTGATTAACTGCCTGCGACGCAGACACACACACACACATGCAGGCACGCATAAGCACGCACACACTCACACATGCACAGATGGTGAGACGGTGGGGTAAGCCAGATCTCAGTGGGGATGCTGGCCATGGTGAAGGGTGTGTGCTTCTTGGCTTGTCCACAGTTGGCTAGAGGGACGGCCCATTGTCACAGACTGGCACTATTAAGAAGGGATTCACCTCATATGGATCAACGTCAACAACCACCAACAAACGATCAACAGCCACCTCTTCAACAGAGATCATCTACAGAACCAGGACATTTCAAGTTGAAAGGATACTGGAGAGTTACTACTGCAGGTTGGTATAAATATTTGGGTACGAGGCCCCCGAGAGGAGGAAGAGTAGAGATAGCCTGTAAGGAGTACAGGGGTTCAGACAGCTTAGACAACACACTGATAAACCACTGGTCTGATCTACAGGATGTGACCGGCACTGTGGCTCCAGCTCAGCCTCTGATTAAATACATGTATCATACCTCTCTTTACACCTCTCTCTCTGCACTTTACTTTCTAAATCAATAGGCTGCAGTTCAACTTGTCTTCAATGTGATCAATGGAACTAATACACGCGCACACACACACACACACACACACACACAGGGGGAACAAACCCACAGTAGCCTACACACCAAGACGGATGACAACACACAGGCACACACACACAAACACAGTCCCATCCCTCTCTCCTCAGGCCATCTGAACTGCACTGCAACAGAGGACATCAATCTCCTAGCTGGCCGTGAGTTGCTCAGAAAGTCAGAGCTGAGGATGGATATGATTTTTGCATCAATCACACTTTTGTTCTTTGTCGGTGTCGCCACAGCGTCTTAATCGCTCTGTGTGTTTCTCTCCCCGTCTCAATCGATATACCCTGCCTCAAAAACACACAGTCTCAATGTCTCCAGCCTGTCCGATCTGTATACTAGTGATACAGAAACACTCTGTGTGTTTCTCTCCCCGTCTCAATCGATATATCCTGCCTCAACAACACACAGTCTCAATGTCTCCAGCCTGTCCGATCTGTATACTAGTGATACAGAAACACTCTGTGTGTTTCTCTCCCCGTCTCAATCGATATATCCTGCCTCAACAACACACAGTCTCAATGTCTCCAGCCTGTCCCATCTGTATACTAGTGATACAGAAACACTCTGTCACACACACATCCTATTCTTTATCTAGGTTGATATACTTGGTGCTTGGCCTCTTCTTATTGGGTCCTCCTCTCCTCTCCTCTCCTCTCCTCTCCTCTCCTCTCCTCTCCTCTCCTCTCCTCTCCTCTCCTCTCCTCTCCTCTCCTTACTCCTTACTCCTTACTCCTTACTCTCTGTTGCTCTTTCTTTCTTTCTTTCTCTCTTTCATTACATACTTCATCCCTTCATCATTTTGGTCCTCCTCCTCCTCTCTCCACCCTGATTGACTGAGAGTGAGTGAGTGAATGGGTGAGTGGTTGAGAGAGCGAGAGAAAGAGTGAGTGAGTGAGTGGAAGAGTGAGTAAATAAGTTACTAAAGGAGAGAGAGAGAGAGAGAGAGAGAGAGAGAGAGAGAGAGAGAGAGAGAGAGAGAGAGAATGAGTGATGGCTGTGATGCGCATGCACAGTGCTTTATGCCCAGTCTATAAATCTGGGGATCCTGGAGAGAGATGGGCGGTGCTTATAACGAGCCTACACCAAATGTGTAGGCTACACCAAATGGCACAGCTGGACCCGGAGATTACACCAGACAGAGATGGAGAGGGAAGAATGGAGGGACAGATGGAAGGGGAGCAGCATATCCTCTATTCTCCTCTATCCTCTCTGCTCCTCTCTTGCTCCTCTCTCTCTCTCAGTGGTGACCTGATTTGTTACCTGTGATAAGTTGCCACAGAGTGTGACGCTCTCATTCCACAGCAGTAGCTAGAGACCGTGTCTGATGAACACATGCGTCGTACGTGTCTGATGAGAGGCATATTTCCTATGTGTCTAACAACCAGCGGAGACCTAATGACTAAAGATTATTCACAGCTGTACAGTGTGTACTGTAGTGTGTTAGCACTGGTGGGAGGCCATGCAGTGCACTGAGCCCTATCCAGCCTAATGCATTCATGTCATCCATTGCACAAGGACACTACCCAGTCGGAACAGGCCACCTGCTCTTGATGGATAAGGGTCCTTAATCTCGGTGACATGGGCAGAATTTATGGACAGCACAGAATCATTGGGTCCTGTGGCAGTGTAGCACTGTGCATGGGGGACAGATTTGAATTGAAGATTTCAAGGTCCCTCCATCTCCATCTGTCTGTCTGTGTGCTCCACATTCACTTTCCTTCCCACTCCTCTCTCTCTCCCAGTTCATGTGAGACTATTTGCTAATAAATCCCCCTTTTAGGGTGGAACGCCTGATGTGTGTTATTGGGTGCCGAGGCGATTCAATGTTCCAAACAAATTGATCACTGAGTGTTCAAAACATTCCATGCTCTTTCCATGACATTGCCTGACCAGGTGAAAGCTATGATATCAAGAATGGTCCACCACCCAAAGGACATCCAGGCAACTTGACACAACTGTGGGATGTATTGGAGTCAACATGGGCCAGCATTCCTGTGGAATGCTTTTGACACCTTGTAGTCCATGCACTGACGAATTGAGGCTGTTCTGAGGGCACAATGTATGTCTGCTGCAGAGTTACAGGAGGGTGTTGGCTCACTATTTTTTTTTTTTAAAGGTGGAGAAAAATCTATAGGATTAGAAATTTTTTGGCCGCAGGTACATCTGACTAGAGCTAGCTAACTTTACCTAGAGAAGCACATTTATATATATTATTTTTTATTTACAAATTGATACTTGGAGTCAAATATCGATATAATATTGGCCCAAAAATATACTGAACAAAAATATAAATGCAACATGTAAAGTGTTGGTCCCATGTTTCCTGAGCCTAGGACCAAGAGGCATGGAGAGGCAGCCTTTAGTTATTATGCCCCCAGTCTCTGGAATAGCCTGAGAACCTGAGGGGGGACGAAACTGTGGACATATCTAAAAGAGATCTTAAAAAACACATTTTTTGCTTTGCTTTCCTCAGGTTGCTTTTTAGTTTGTATTGTTATTCTTTAGTTTTTATCTTCTTATGTTTGTTGTGATATAGATAGATATAGATAGATATAGATATCTGATAGATATTTCAGTTTTTTGTGCTGTATAAATAAAGCTTTATTTGATTTGATTTGCACTGAAATAAAAGATCCCAGAAATGTTCCATACGCACAAAAAGCTTATTTCTCTCAAATGTTGTAGTGAGCATTTCTCCTTGGCCAAGATAATCCATCCACCTGTCAGGTGTGGCATATCAAGAAGATGAATAAACAGCATCACCATTACACAGGTGAACCTTGTGCCATCCATAGATTAGGGACCAATTCACTTATTTAAATTGACTGATTTCCTTATATGTAAAATCTTTGAAATTGTTGCATGTTGCGTTTCTATTTTTGTTCAGTATAATATAAAAAAATATATTATTAAAATATAAATACCATCACAAGTTACAGTGTCCTCAGGTGGAAAAGCCCCAGATGCATGACCCCAGAAGTGTTTACTGCAGTAAAGGAATCGATTCGCCCAACGTCAATAATAATTATGAAACGCTTACCTTGTACCTATGTTTGTCCTCTGTAGTTGCATGTCTTTCTTTGTTTGCTGAAATCCATACTCATTAAATAAATGTTAATCAAATACAACCGCCGACTGTTTGCTCATTGCTGTTGCTCTAAGATTGAATTGAATCTCAACAAAGAAACAATCTGTGGAAGTACAGAAACGTTCATTGAAAGTATGGATTTCAGCAAACAAAAAAAGGACAAACATTGGTACAAGAGTTAGCGTTTCATTATTTCAATCTGGGCGAATTGATGTAGCTGAATTCAATGTATTTATTTAAAAGCCCCAGATGTAGAAGTCTAGGGGTGTATAAAACCACTCCTGGTTAGACCACACTAGTGAATCTCCCATATGTGCCTTAGTCAGAGGTGCACGGAGGGGGGGTTCCAGCTCTCTGCGCTCACCTTGTTCCTCTCAAACAGCTCAGTCTGGATGGTCTTGAGGTCAGTGTCCAGGGCACTGGCCGCCTGCCGCCGTTTACGGGCCAGCTGTTCCTCCAGATCCTCCGTCTGCGCCCGCAGCTTCTTGTTATCCCTCTCTAGGGCCAGCTTCTCGGTCTCCAGACGCTCCCGCCGGCCCCACTCGGCAGCGTTCTCCACCTGCAGGCGCTCCATCTGAGGAGGAGTGGGAGGAGGGAGTGGGGGAGGAGAGGAGGGAAAACCATGTCAAAACAGAAGGAGAGGACGAGGTCAGAGGGAAAGTTGAATCAACCAATCGCTGTACCAGAGAGTCAGTCAGGGCGCCAGCGTCCAGGTCGTGACAGTAAAGCCCTTTGTAAACGCTCTACAAGTGAAGAGATGCTTTATTAGCATTTTATCACACTCTCCTTTCCTTCAGCCCGGCCTGCCAGCCACCACAGCAGAGCCATTAAACATGCACAGGTTATATTCCCACGGCTGATATACGAGCAGCGCAAAGCAGAGAGGATGTTGCTGCTGGGGCAATGAGGGAGAAAAGAGAGAGAGGGAGAGAAAAGAGAGAGAGGAGAGGCGTGAGGCACGTGGGGCTGACAGCAGGCTGGCGTCGGGCCCCCAGGACAGTGGGTCACATGGAGTCAGAGACGAGTGTCAACTTGAATTCAATTGATGTTGAATGGGCTGAATTATCCCCATTAAATGTAGAGGGATTTGATCTATAAAGCTATATACTGTAAGTCCAGTCAATTACAACCCATTATAGATGGTTAAAGGTCCACTGGCTGTGTGTTTAAGTATCACCTCTGCCCGTAGTTCGGCCAGTTTTTTGTCCATACTAGTGCGTGCTCCCAGCTCATCCTCCAGGTCCTCCGACATACGACCCAACTCATCCTGGTGTACCTCCTTCAACATGTTCAGCTGAGAGAGAGAGAGAGAGAGAGAGAGAGAGAGAGAGAGAGAGAGAGAGAGAGAGAGAGAGAGAGAGAGATGGATGGATACAGCAGGAACTACTACAGGTGTTAAACACCTTGGTAACAATATGGGCATCCATGGTCTTAGTGTAATATTTCTATCCTCATATAAACTGAGCCACCTTCAAGCTGAGTGAGAACATCATGTTCTCACTCAGCTGTCAGGCTACAGTGGTTTCCCCATTTAACCCCACTGTGGTCCAGGCACATATTACACCCATACCACATCTCAACCTTCACCTCTCCTTCTCTGCCCTCTCCTTTTCATTAATTCCTGCTCTCACTGTTCTCATCCCTCTTATCTCACCTCTCTATCTCCACCATTACCTCTTCTCCTCTCTCCCCTTCATGATATCCGGAGAGAATCTTCAGTCTTCACCGACTACCCTGCCAGTCCATTCACACACACACAGCGCTTGTCTGCTCTGAGCACAGAGTGCCCCCTAGTGTCTGTCTCCTGTAAACACACACCCTCTCTCTGAGCCAGCGGCTCTGGCTCTTTGAAGCTGCTGTCCCAGCAGGTGTGTCTGTGTGAGGTGGATGTGTGCCAGTCTGCCAGGCTGTATTGACGTAGGTACGGGGGGGGTGTTACGGCCATATTCCCATGGCCAATATGATGACAACACTTCTAACTTCTAAAACCACCAGGATGAAAGGGCTGATGTTTAATACATTTTCCCCGTTTGATGCGTGGCCTCAGAGGGCACGTAAACGTCCCCTGGACGGGTGACCCTCAATCTCACCTGTTTCATGGCTTCCTGCTTGGTCTTGTTCTGTTCCTCATATTTGAGTTTCCATTGGTTAAGCTCTAATTCCAGCTTTTCTATGCTCTTACTGAGTGCATGTTTATCCCTGCAGAGAGAAGACAGTTGGTTGAATACTACTCTAAGAACGTAGGTAATGACTATTCAACAGAGATAGATTATAAACCTGCAGAGAACAATCTAAAACATACACTATATTAGGTCTGAATTTTTAATACAGGAAAATAGCATTGCCTAGTCAATATGTTTTTTAAGGAAGAGACTTGATAGAACCTGTGTCCCAAAATACTGTATGTAACCATGATGCCATCAAAACCGAGTTGGATAGATGTTATGGTTAACTAAAAGTGACAGCTGACTTCGATGTTCTGGGCGAATACAAATGTGTTCTTCTGAGGTCTGCAGGGTGCCTATGGCACTGACAGAATGAATGTTCCAGAATGTTGCAGAACAGCCCAACAGAAACCAGTCTTATAGACAGACAGGCTCTGACAGATTGTTGGACCTGAAGATGCAGACCAATCACCAGTGAAACCATCAGCCTCCAGGAAGCTAATAAAACAGTTATGATTCTAATGGAAAAGATAATGGGGGCTGATGGTATTGATGGCGGGAGTGGGAAGCTGCAGCGGTGCCAGAGCTGGCCTCAGGCCAAAACAGGAGGCTCTGCTTGTAAATTATGAGACTGGCAACCAGGCCAGAGTGGAACAGAGAGAGACAGAGCAGTTACTAGTCTACACTCTTCCTACATTCAATATTAATGCAAATGTAATAATGTGACGGATGGATGCATTGTGACAGGCGTCTCCAATTCCACACAAGCCATAATATATCTGAAGAAAGAATCTTCACATAATTGCATATATTCCTCAACCTCTCTAAATATGACCATCCTCCAGTCTCCCTTCCTCCTCCCTCGATCCCCTCTCCTTACTCGCGTTCCTTGAGCAGGACTTTCTGTGATTCGTCGAGGCGGAGCTGGAGGGCGTTGATCTTGCCGGGGTCCTCCTCCATGGCGGTGATGTCATCCCAGAGCAGCCGGCTGCGGTCCTGGCGACTCAGGGCAGAACGCAGGCTGCTGGCACTACGGGCGTCCCACGAGTCTGGACCCTCCGCCTTGGACCTCAGCACGGACTCCAACAGCTCCAGCTCCTAGAAACAAAGACAGAGGATAGAGAAAGTGGAAGGGAGTGAGGGAGAGAATGACCAGAAAGGAGAGAGGAATGAGGAAGAGATATATATGCAATTTCATTCACTGTTAGTCTACACCTGTTGTTTACGAAGCAAATAACATTTGATTTGATTAGATGAACCATGCAGTGGAGTCACCGCACTCTGAAACACTAAGGTCAGCCATCACAGCTCCACTCCAAGAGAAGGCTGGAGAGCGAAGCAGACTCCTAGACTCAAATATTTACTTTTCTTAATTAAACCCCACCAGGGAGACAGGAAGTTTCCTAACTAAACAGCAGCGGTAGAGCAGCTATCATATTACCTCTTATCCCCATTTCCTGTCTATAAAAATGCAATTCCCAGGCAGTTTGAAGGAGTAATCAAAAACTGCCTTAAAAAAAAAATAAACAAAAAAAAATAATTATTCTCTTCCTCAGAGCTAGGATTGCATATCAAAGGGTTGACTCTGGGAGCCACACAGGGCTCTGGATCCTCTGCCAACTTCCTGTTACTGAGAGAGCTGAGCACAAGAGCGCAACCAAAAACACAGGCTGTTACCAGCGGTGGCCAGCAGGGGGACCTAGAGGTTAACGTATGAGGTGGAGGGTAGCTGCTCCTCTCACTCAGCCCGCCACATGTGGAAGCACTCAGCGTGTCTGTGTAAGACTGAGGGAGAGAACAATGGAGGGGCAGGAAATGGGATTGTATGTGAGCAGCCCCACGATGCCCAGCTCAGCTTCGTGCTGCTGTCTATCCAACATTTATTTATTATAAATGGCCAGCTGCTTGCCTAGGGAGAGCTCGGTGTGTGTGTTGGCCCATGGTAAGCCACTGAGGAAGAATCTCACTAGACATTCTCCTCCAGGTTGTGTTGTATGTCTTCTCAGTATTCACTTACTTTCTGTGTTCCCTTTGGCTCCAGACTGGGAAACTGAATCGCCATTATCTTTCATGCCTGTAGTGGACCTCCTGTTCTTTATGAGCGTGAAAGTGTCTGTCAGAGTGTTTCCATGGAAACAGCAGCCCCCCTATGTGTGAGTTGGCTGAAGGTCAAGTCAAATAGCTAAATGACACTGATCTGTATTCATTGCTGCTTGAGCTGCATACAGCTGAACGCTCCTTGCCAAGATATACATTTCCTAAAAACAGAAACGTCATCTTGTTCTACTCTCAACGACGAGTGCTAAATAGGACTTGAATAGACATTATGATTAATGTAGAAAGCTACACTACTGTAAACCTGACGAACCAGCTCAGGGTCTTTTTTCCTATTCTGACCTGTGTCTAATTGACGGACATCTGAGGACACCAACAGCTACAATGCCGTCCAATCATGCAAGGTGACAGGCTTTTCTGAAAACAGGAATCTTGTTTTATTCGCTGTGTCTAACAGGGAATTTCCCATCGTAACCAAAATGGCTGAGAATATGAGGCTCTTAGAGAGGGGACTGGGCTCCAATGGTGCAGTACCCAGTCTGTGCCCCATGGGTAGAAGATAGGGTGATGCAGGGGGGGGATTCTATTTTAAGAAAAAAAGTTACACTCCAGCAGAGCTCCCACTGAGGCACAATGCTGGAGGTTAAGCTCTGAGCCATATCTGCTGCTGGCTCTTCATTAACAAGATGAAACACTGGCCCAAATAAGTGACTGGTGCTCCATCTTCTACCAGCCTTTCCCCTGGCTCAGATCTGTGCAAACTATTCTCTGACTGTTCTGGGTCATAGAGTACTGTAGTGTCTCTCTTACTGACATTGTTTGGTTCTAGAGTGTGTGATCAATTTCCCACCTTTTGTCTGTCGGGTTTCTCTGTGTCCACATCTCTTACTGGTTCCTGTTCTGGTGACCCGGGCCCCTCACCCACCCTGTCCTGCTTGCTGTCCACAAGGGGCTGTGAGGAGGAGGAGGATGGGGTGGAGGAGGAGGAGGGTGGTGCTGAGGGGGCGTGGGAGGGTGAGGCCTGGTCAGCACGGAGACGCAGTGCTTCCTGTCTGAGTGTCTCGTTCTCGGAGGCCAGTTCCTGCCGCTCCCGCCTTGCACCCGTCAGCTCCTTGGTCAGGGTGTCCAGCCTCTGGCGGAGCTGCCGCACCTCGTCCCGTGCCCGGTTCCTCTCAGAGCGCACCTTGCTCCACTTCTCCCTCCAGTTGGCCGTGCAGTCCGACCACCAGCGCATGGTCTTCTCCATCTGGGCAGCTCGCGCCCTGGCCTCCTCCAGCTCCCTCAAACGCAGCTCCTCACGGCTCTCCCAGTCCCCAGACTCGCCCAGGCCAGGGGAGAGCAGCAGGGGAGGGCTGGAGCTGGGGGTACCCCCCGTGGGGCTGGGCGTGTGGGCAAAGCTATCAGGAGAGCGGACCCTGTCCGGCCCCAGGCCCAGGCCACAGAGCAGGCCCGCCCCGGCCTCGGCCATGTGGGGGCTAGGGGTGTGGTTCATCACAGAGCCGATGATGATCCAGGGAAAAGCAGGAAACACAAGCAATGCTGTGCACTCAGGAGTGCATGGTCGTCTTTACTCAGTTGGCTACCTGCAGATTCAAACACAAAACAGAGACTCTGGTTAGTTGGGCAGTACAGTACAATTTCCTTTTTCAGTAGGTCTTCATTTTTTACACGCTCCAGTCTACGCCTATCCTATGACCATTAACCATTAACTGCAAAACATTCTGGTCGATAAATGAGTAACATAAAGTCCAGTGTCCCTGTGGAGTTCAGAAATATGTTCTCCTGCTAGGTGTGATCTGGGGCCAATCTGACTAGGTGAGATACAATGGGCCATCCTCTTCATACTGTTCTGGTGCCAGTTACAGGAGGTTACGGATGAATGGTCACATGTTAGAGATTACCTAGAGCCAGTACAGCTTGAAGAGAATTGTAAAGGTAATTTGCAAACAGCCAATGATGAGAACTTCAACTAGCGCCATGGCAACCCAGTAAACCCATTGACCTCAAGCGTGTCCAGACTCAGACTTAACACCATGGCAACTTGCAGTCCCAAGACACTGATTAATCGGTTACTATAAAGGAAAGTATGCAGAAAGACAGAATTAAAACACTCTACAGACAGGTCATCACTGACGTACCACACAACCCACAGTCACTGCGTGGGGCCCCCAAGACAGCATTTGAACAGGTCAAAAGCCATGATAAAAAAACATTTGAATTACAGGAAATTAGCTGTAAAACAGCAAAATTGCCTCTCAGCCTCATGGAACAATGTGTAAAATAGCAGGAAATGTGTTATAAAAAAGTTTAATTCTTTGCCTAATTGCAATATGTGTAGAATTGCATGAGATTATCTATAAAACGACACATTGGTCGCCAATTAGTTGTCAGGCTCTGGCCATAGAGAGGCCTTTTGCTTCTCTATGTAGCCATGGTCAGAGTCTGACAGATCTATTATTTCTGTTTCTGGTGGTGGTTTGTGTTGGATCCCTAATTAGAGGCAGCTGCAGTGCATTGTCTCTAATTAGGGATCCTACATATGTTTGTATGTTCCACACCTGGGTGTGGGTCATTAGATCTCCAGTCACGTTGAAGTAAGTGTGTTTACGGTTGTATTACGTTGTTTGTTTTGTTTGTAAAAAGTTTGTGATTCATAGTTTGTTTTCATTAAATGGATATGTCGAATTTAGACTGCGCTGCGCTTTGGTCTCTCCACACACCGAATATAGACAGACCTTGGTCTGTGTATGCACCCTCTCGTGACATTAGTCCCCAATTAGAGGCAGCTGTTTAGCACTGTCTCTAATTGGGGACCCTATTTATATTGTAACTGTTTCCACCTGTATTGTGGGTGAAGTCCACCTGCATTGCAACATCGGGGTGGATGATGCAATCATCTACCTTCTGCAGAGGGCCTACTCTCACTTGGACAACGCAGGTTGCACTGTGAGGGTTATGTTTTTTGACTTCTCCAGTGCCTTCAATACCATTCAGTCCCTGCTACTGGGTGAGAAGATGAGGAGGATGAAAGTGGAAGCACCCTTAGTCTCCTGGGTCACGGACTACCTGACCGGTAGGCCACAATTTGTGCGACTACAGAGCTGTGTGTCAGAACGGGCAGTTAGCAACACAGGGGCCCCCCAGGGAACGGTCCTGTCCCCCTTCCTGTTCACCCTCTACACCTCAGACTTCAGATATAACTCTGAAACATGCCACCTACAGATGTTCTCGGATGACTCTTCTATTGTAGGGTGCATCAGGGGTGGGCAGGAGGAGGAGTACAGGAGCACAATCAGTGACTTTGTGTTGTGGTGTGAGCAGAACCACCTTCAGCTCAACATCAGCAAAACAAAGGAGATGGTGGTGGACTTCAGGAGAACCAAGGCACAACTGACTGCAGTCCCTATACAGGGGATGGATGTGGTAATGGTCGGGTCATACAAGTTCCTGGGAGTCCATATGGACAACAGGCTGGAATGGGCTGGTAACACCGGGGCCCTGTACAAAAAGGGGCTCAGGTCCTTCAACGTGTGCAGTAAACTACTGCATACCTTCTACCAGTCTGTGGTGGCCAGTGCCATCTTTTTTGCAGTGGTGTGCTGGGGAGCAAACATCAAAGACGGTGATGCTTCTCGGGTAAATAAGCTGATCAGGAAGGCTAGCTCTGTCCTGGGGATGAGCCTTGAGACTCTAGAGGAGGTGGCGGAGAGACGGATCCTGGCCAAACTGCTGGCCATCATGGACAACGTCACCCACCCTCTGCACGCTATGGTTATGACGCAGAGGAGCACTTTCAGTCACAGACTGATCCCACCACGGTGTGCCAGAGAGCACTACAGGAGGTCCTACCTGCCGGCGGCTATTAGACTATATAATGCCTCACCGGGGTGCCGTGCCGTCAGCAACATAGATCTGGAACTGTTGGGGTGTTAGGACCTAGTTTAACAATAATGCATCCATCCGTGAGTAACTCTGGTCCGTCAGCACTCATTCACTCAGGACCTATTTATTCATGCAGGTCTGTATATACATACTCATGTACAGTTGTTATATCATATCACGTGCAATATTGCTAGTAATTCTTGGACCTAGCCTACGTAGGCATTCACTCAGGAATGCATATTAGTATCCTGTCAGTTGCACCTTTTCTCATTGCTTTTAGTATATCGAATGTGCAATACGTGCAGTTGTCTGTAAGTGTCACGGTTGGGTGTATGGAGAGACCAAGACGCAGCGCAGGGATAGTAGTTCGACATTGATATTTATTTGTACTATATATAATAGAACAAATGGCGAACTACAAGACACAAACACACTAGAAACTAACGCCACGTTCACCAAAACACACGAAATGAACGGACGTAAAAAAAGGCACACTTACTTCTCACCGTGACTGCGACATATAACGACATGTAACGATAACAACCCACACCAACGTGAAAGACAGACTCGACATATATTGGATCCCTAATTAGAGACAATGCCGTGCAGCTGCCTCCAATTAGGGATCCAACCTAAACCCCACACAGAAACAGAAAAGAACGACACTGTCAGACTCTGACCATAGCTACATAGAGAAGCAATTAGGCTTCTCTATGGCCAGAGCCTGACAGTACCCCCCCCCCAAAGGCGCGGACTCCCGGACGCCTAGACGAAAAAAAAAAACACACAAAACACGGGGGGGTAAATGGGAGGAAACCTAGTCCATGGGGGCGGCTCCGGCGACGTAGACAGTTTTGTCCCATGCCCCTTTCTTATAACCGGGCCCGGACTGGGCCCCGGTGGGGTAAACGGCTCCGGCCATGGAGCGGGGAAATTAACCGGGCCCGGACTGGGCACCGGTGGGGCAAACGGCTCCGGCCAAGGAGCGGGGAAAACAACCGGGCCCGGACTGGGCACCGGTGGGGTAAACGGCTCCGGCCATGGAGCGGGGAAAACAACCGGGCCCGGACTGGGCACCGGTGGGGCAAACGGCTCCGGCCATGGAGCGGGGCAAACACCCGGGCCTGGACTGGGCACCGGTGGGGCAAACGGCTCCGGCCATGGAGCGGGGAAAACAACCGGGCCCGGACTGGGTACCGGTGGAGCGGACTGCTCTGGCACTGAGGCGAAGCAGACGGCTGGACCCGGACTGGGTACCGGTGGAGCGGACTGCTCTGGCACTGAGGCGGAGCAGACGGCTGGACCCGGATTGGGTACCGGTGGAGCGGACTGCTCTGGCACTGAGGCGGAGCAGACGGCTGGACCCGGATTGGGTACCGGTGGAGCGGACTGCTCTGGCACTGGAGCGGAGCGGACGGCTGAAACCGGTTTTGGCACCGGTGGAGCGGACTGCTCTGGCTCAGGAGCGGAACAGACGGCTGAACCCGGACTGGGTACCGGTGGAGTGGACTGCTCTGGCACTGAGGCGGAGCAGACGGCTGGACCCGGAATGGGTACCGGTGGAGCGGACTGCTCTGGCACTGAGGCGGAGCCGACGGCTGGACCCGGAATGGGCACCGGTGGGGCGGACTGCTCTGGCACTGAGGCGGAGCAGACGGCTGGACCCGGATTGGGCACCGGTGGGGCGGACTGCTCAGGCACTGAGGCGGAGCAGACGGCTGGACCCGGACTGGGCACCGGTGGAGCGGACTGCTCAGGCACTGAGGCGGAGCAGACGGCTGGACCCGGAATGGGCACCGGTGGAGCGGACTGCTCTGGCACTGAGGCGGAGCAGACGGCTGGACCCGGATTGGGCACCGGTGGAGCGGACTGCTCAGGCACTGAGGCGGAGCAGACGGCTGGAACCGGAATGGGCACCGGTGGAGCGGA
Organism: Thymallus thymallus; assembly: GCA_023634145.1. Lineage (NCBI taxonomy): Eukaryota > Metazoa > Chordata > Actinopteri > Salmoniformes > Salmonidae > Thymallus > Thymallus thymallus. Next base: position 27,225,838 of record CM042380.1, read on the forward strand.
CTGCTCAGGCACTGAGGCGGAGCAGACGGCTGGACCCGGAATGGGCACCGGTGGGGCGGACTGCTCTGGCACTGAGGCGGAGCAGACGGCTGGACCCGGATTGGGCACCGGTGGAGCGGACTGCTCAGGCACTGAGGCGAAGCAGACGGCTGGAACCGGAATGGGCACCGGTGGAGCGGACTGCTCAGGCACTGAGGCGGAGCAGACGGCTGGACCCGGAATGGGCATCGGTGGGGCGGACTGCTCTGGCACTGAGGCGGAGCAGACGGCTGGACCCGGATTGGGCACCGGTGAACTGACCTTCGCTGGAGGTTCGGGGGCGCCGACCTTCGCTGGAGGGCTGCCGACCTTCGCTGGAGGGCTGCCGACCTTCGCTGGAGGGCTGCTGACCTTCGCTGGAGGGCTGGAGGCGCAGGGCTGCTGACCTTCGCTGGAGGCGCAGGGCTGCTGACCTTCGCTGGAGGCGCAGGGCTGCTGGAGGCGCAGGGCTGCTGACCTTCGCTGGAGGTTCCGGTCCAACCATATGCCTCGCCACGAGAGTCATCTGGCGCTTGAAGTCCACCAACGCCTGTATAACCAGCGGATCCCTCAGCTTCTCCAGAGGAAGAGCATTCCAGGCTCTCCACCACCTCGTCCGCTCCTCCTCCGGGTATTCCTCGAACCCCTCTGGCCGCTCCCGATCCAGATCTGTGGGCATCCGAAGTGGCATGCGACTCCCCTTTTTCAGCCTCTCCGGGCTCTGGCCGCGCCCCGATGGTGTGGTGCTCACAGTCATGACAGGTCTTGCCTTCTCCATCCTCCTCCATTGCTTCATGAACCTACCCCTGTCCTCCGGCTTCACCCTAGGCCACGTGGGAATAGGTACTGGCGCGCAGTCCTCTCTCTCCCTCTCTCCCCAGTCTTGCTGCTTGGTCTCGCAGTGGTGGGTTGTTCTGTCACGGTTGGGTGTATGGAGAGACCAAGACGCAGCGCAGGTATAGTAGTTCGACATTGATATTTATTTGTACTATATATAATAGAACAAATGGCGAACTACAAGACACAAACACACTAGAAACTAACGCCACGTTCAAAACCAAAACACACGAAATGAACGGACGTAAAAAAAAGGCACACTTACTTCTCACCGTGACTGCGACATATAACGACATGTAACGATAACAACCCACACCAACGTGAAAGACAGACTCGACATATATTGGATCCCTAATTAGAGACAATACCGTGCAGCTGCCTCCAATTAGGGATCCAACCTAAACCCCACACAGAAACAGAAAAGAACGACACTGTCAGACTCTGACCATAGCTACATAGAGAAGCAATTAGGCTTCTCTATGGCCAGAGCCTGACAGTAAGTAAACCCTGCGCACTAAGGACTGTATTTTAAGGGAATTACTATTATTACCCCAAATGATATCATACACACATTTAGCTATTAAAGTATCTCTTCCTGTCATTTACCTGTACAGTTTGTGTAACCATGCAAGTATTTACTTATCTGTAAATATATCTGTATACTTACCTGTACAGCTAATTTAACCATGCCAAATTTTCACTTACCTGTTAATTTAGCCAGTCTGTCTATTAAATAAACTATTATTATTACCCTCGCTCATATCATACGCATTTTTAGCTACTGAAGTATTTCTCTGTATAGTATAGTTAACCATCCAACATCCACCAATGTATAGTGTACACATTCAGCCAACCACTCATACTATGCAATATCTTTCTATAGCTTTTTTTGCACTCCAGATATCTTGTATTTCTATACTTTTTCATACTGCCGCTCTACGTATCATGTACCGTGTATCTGTCTTTTGTGTACTTTCGTTGTGGCATTTTGCACCTGCCCTGTGTTTTGTTGTAGCTGCTTGACAATTAAATTTCCACCCCGGGGATCAATAAAGTACCTATCTATCTATCTATCTATCTATCTATCTATCTATCTATCTATCTATCTATCTATCTATCTATCTATCTATCTATCTATCTATCTATCTATCTATCTATCTATCTATCTATCTATCTATCTATCTATCTATCTATCTATCTATCTATCTATCATGGTTACTGCAACTTAATAACACCAGACCTATAACACAGCGTGTGTGAGGGAGACTCATGTAATGGATCAATTGCATGGCTGAGCCATATTTATTTGCTCTGTCTTAAGTTAAGTTATTTTATATGCTGATAAGATTCTAAATATAAAAATACACCCACCGTAGGCTACTAGCGTGTGGCACACCAAACGTACAAAGATGCAAATAAACATAGAAACGATTCTGCAGTGATAGACAGACACATTTGTCCCAAATACTGAGAAGCAAACTCACCAGTTCCTGTGAGTGTCACGGTGCCCATTATATAAGGGACGGTAAACGGAGCGCTGGTGAAGTGTCATCCTTTTTATTTGATGAGGTGTTCTCACAAAGCATACAAATAAAACAGGAGAGTGCAAAAACTAACTAACAAACATAACACGGTGACTTACTTGCTGTGAGCAAAGAAGCAGACAAGCAGGAACAATGATCCACACACAGGTGGCTGTGTGTGGAGTCTAAATACTATCCCCAATCAGAGACAACGCTATACAGCTGTCTCTGATTGGGGATGATCATCTCCCTAATAATGTGTGAGAGCTTGGTTGTGTGCCTCTCTCCTCCCCTAGGTGGGAGTAAGAGGCCTTACCACAACCAAGCCCTCACAGTACCCCCCCCCTAAGGTGCGGACTCCCGACCGCACACGTACAGTCCCCCCTCTCCTGAAAGAAAAAATGTCCAAAACTAGGGGGGACATGGCGGGGTACTGAGGTGGTTGCTGGTGGGGGCTCCGGTTCCGGTTCCGGGCGTGGCACAGGCTGTGAGAGTAGCCTCCCTCCTACCTCTCCGTTGCACGCCCGATCCGGTCCGGACCCCGGCGCGGTGGTTCCCCCCTCAGTACTCCCGCCAGTCACCAAGTCCTGTCTGGACCCTGGTGCGGGAGCCCTCGACCCTGGAGAGGGGCTGACAACCGGCCCCGGACTGGGCACCGGTGGAGCGGACTGCTCCGGCACTGGAGCGACGCAGATGACCGGCCCCGGACTGGGCACCGGTGGAGCGGACTGCTCCGTCTCTGGAGCGACGTAGACGACCGGCCCCGGACTGGGCACCGGTGGAGCGGATTGCTCCGGCACTGGAGCGACGTAGACGACCGGCCCCGGACTGGGCACCGGTGGAGCGGACTGCTCCGGCACTGGAGCGACGTGGACGACCGGCCCCGGACTGGGCACCGGTGGAGCGGACTGCTCCGTCACTGGAGCGACGTAGATGACCGGCCCCGGACTGGGCACCGGTGGAGTGGACTGCTCCGGCACTGGAGCGACGTGGACGACCGGCCCCGGACTGGGCACCGGTGGAGCGGACTGCTCCGGCACTGGAGCGACGCAGACGACCGGCCCCGGACTGGGCACCGGTGGAGCGGACTGCTCCGGCACTGGAGCGACGCAGATGACCGGCCCCGGACTGGGCACCGGTGGAGCGGACTGCTCCGGCACTGGAGCGACGTGGACGACCGGCCCCGGACCGGGCACCGGTGGAGCGGACTGCTCCGGCACTGGAGCAACGCAGACGACCGGCCCCGGACTGGGCACCGGTGGAGCGGACTGCTCCAGCACTGGAGTGACGCAGACGGCTGGACCCGGATGGGGCTCCGGTGGAGGTTCAGGTCTGCTCACCTTCCCCGGAGCTCTCGGGCTGCTGACCCTCCCCGGGGACCTCGGGCTGCTGACCTTCGCCGGGGACCTCGGGCTGCTGACCGTCACCGGGGACCTCGGGCTGCTGACCGTCACCGGGGACCTCGGGCTGCTGACCGTCACCGGGGACCTCGGGCTGCTGACCGTCACCGGGGACCTCGGGCTGCTGACCGTCACCGGGGACCTCGGGCTGCTGACCGTCACCGGGGACCTCGGGGTGCTGACCTTCACAGGAGGCCTCGGGCTGCTGACCTTCACAGGAGGCCTCGGGCTGCTGATCTTCTCCGGAGGTCTCGGGCTGCTGACCTTCTCCGGAGGTCTCGGGCTGCTGACCTTCTCCGGAGGTCTCGGGCTGCTGACCTTAACAGGAGGCCTCAGACTGCTGACCTTTACAGGAGACCTCAGGCTGCTGACCGTCACAGGAGGCCTCGGGCTGCTGACCTTCTCCGGAGACCTCAGGCTGGATGCCGTGCCCACCCTGGGCACCGACGCAGAGGTGGTCTTCAGCCCTGCAGCTGGTCTGGCTGTCGGCCCCAGACTGGGCACCGACACGCTATGGAGCTCCTGCTCCACAGCGGGACTGAACGTCGTGCCCACCCTGGGCACCGACGCAGAGATGGTTCCCAGCCCTCTGGTGGGGCTGGCTGTCAGCCCCAGACTGGGCACCGACACGCTATGGAGCTCCTGCTCCACAGCGGGGCTGAACGTCGTGCCCACCCTGGGCACCGACGCAGAGATGGTTTCCAGCCCTCTGGTGGGGCTGGCTGTCGGCCCCAGACTGGGCACCGACGCGCTATGGAGCTCCTGCTCCACAGCGGGGCTGAACGTCGTGCCCACCCTGGACACCGACGCAGAGATGGTTTCCAGCCCTGTGGTTGGGCTGGCTGTCGGCCCCAGACTGTGCACCGACACGCTATGGAGCTCCTGCTCCACAGCGGGACTGAACGTCGTGCCCACCCTGGGCACCGACGCGGAGATGGTTTCCAGCCCTGTGGTTGGGCTGGCTGTCGGCCCCAGACTGGGCACCGACACGCTATGGAGCTCCTGCTCCACAGCGGGGCTGAACGTCGTGCCCACCCTGGGCACCGACGCAGAGAGGGTTTCCAGCCCTGTGGTGGCGACCGTCGCGGTAGCCTCCGTGCGAGGGGTAGGCACGGGGCGTACTGGACTGGGGACACGCACCATAGGTCTGGTGCGAGGAGCTGGCACGGGTCGCACCGGGCTGGAGATACGCACCATAGGTTGGGTGCGAGGAGTAGGCACAGACCGTACCGGGCTGGGGGAACGCACCACTGGTCTGGTGCGAGTAGCTGGAACGGGCTGTACCTGGCTGGGGAAACGCACCGTTGGGTCGGTGCGTTGAGCTGGCTCGGGTCGCGCCGGGCTGGGGAAACGCACCATAGGTTGGGTGCGAGGAGCAGGCACAGACCGTACCGGGCTGGGGGAACGCACCACTGGTCTGGTGCGAGTAGCTGGAACGGGCTGTACCTGGCTGGGGAAACGCACCGTTGGGTCGGTGCGTTGAGCTGGCACGGGTCGCGCCGGGCTGGGGAAACGCACCATAGGTTGGGTGCGAGTAGCAAGCACAGACCGTACCGGGCTGGGGGAACGCACCACTGGTCTGGTGCGAGTAGCTGGAACGGGCTGTACCTGGCTGGGGAAACGCACCGTTGGGTCAGTGCGTTGAGCTGGCACAGGTCGCGCCGGGCTATTGTTGCGCACCGATGGTTTGGTGCGCTGAGTCGGTCTCCTCCTCCTCCGACTCTGGACCGGCGCTGGAGGCACCGGACTGGGAACTGACGCTGGAGCACGACTGTGCCTGTCGTCCCTACTCCAACGCCAATCCCCATCCTGTGAGGGTTCCTCCGGGAACCCCCACGAGTGAGGGAACAGAAGCACATCGCTGTCGTCTTCCTCCGACTCCTCTCTGTACTCCTGCTCCCACGGCTGTAGGGGCTCCTCCTGGAACCCCCACGAGTGCAGTGGTCGGGGCTCTTCTCCCTCGATCCCCGACCACCCCCATAGCCCCCCCCCAAAATCAGTTTGGGGGTTTTTCTGGGCTCCAGGCTGGTCCTCAGTTTTAGCCCGGTGACGTGTCCTCCGTCTCCGGCGCCTCGGCTGCTCCGGACCCCAGCCTTCCTCCACCGAGCGATAATAGGAATGTTCCTCCTCGGTAATTTTCCCCATACCGAGGAGGATATCTCCTAATGTAATCCCCCGTTGCGTCCCAGGGTGGTGGATCATTCTGTCATGGTGCCCATTATATAAGGGACGGTAAACGGAGCGCTGGTGAAGTGTCATCCTTTTTATTTGATGAGGTGTTCTCACAAAGCATACAAATAAAACAGGAGAGTGCAAAAACTAACTAACAAACATAACACGGTGACTTACTTGCTGTGAGCAAAGAAGCAGACAAGCAGGAACAATGATCCACACACAGGTGGCTGTGTGTGGAGTCTAAATACTATCCCCAATCAGAGACAACGCTATACAGCTGTCTCTGATTGGGGATGATCATCTCCCTAATAATGTGTGAGAGCTTGGTTGTGTGCCTCTCTCCTCCCCTAGGTGGGAGTAAGAGGCCTTACCACAACCAAGCCCTCACAGTGAGTAACACATACAATGGGGAGAACAAGTATTTGATACACTGCCGATTTTGCAGGTTTTCCCACTTACAAAGCATGTAGAGGTCTGTAATTTTTATCATAGGTACACTTCAACTGTGAGAGACAAAAATCCAGAAAATCACATTGTATGATTTTTTAATAATTAATTTGCATTTTATTGCATAACATAAGTATTTGATCACCTACCAATCAGTAAGAATTCCGGCTCTCACAGACCTGTTAGTTTTTCTTTAAGAAGCCCTCCTGTTCTCCACTCATTACCTGTATTAACTGCACCTGTTTGAACTCGTTACCTGTATAAAAGACACCTGCCTGCACACTCAATTAAACAGACTCCAACCTCTCCACAATGGCCAAGGCCAGAGAGCTGTGTAAGGACATCAGGGATAAAATTGTAGACCTGCACAAGGCTGGGATGGGCTACAGGACAATAGGCAAGCAGCTTGGTGAGAAGGCAACAACTGTTGGCGCAATTATTAGAAAATGGAAGAAGTTCAAGATGACGGTCAACCTCCCTCGGTCTGGTGCACCATGCAAGATCTCACCTCGTGGGGCATCAATGATCATGAGGAAGGTGAGGGATCAGCCCAGAACTAAACGGCAGGACCTGGTCAATGACCTGAAGAGAGCTGGGACCACAGTCTCAAAGAAAACCATTAGTAACACACTACGCCGTCATGGATTAAAATCCTGCAGCGCACACAAGGTCCCCCTGCTCAAGCCAGCGCATGTCCAGGCCCGTCTGAAGTTTGCCAATGACCATCTGGATGATCCAGAGGAGGAATGGGAGAAGGTCATGTGGTCTGATGAGACAAAAATTGTGCTTTTTGGTCTAAACTCCACTCGCCGTGTTTGGAGGAAGAAGAAGGATGAGTACAACCCCAAGAACACCATCCCAACCGTGAAGCATGGAGGTGGAAACATCATTCTTTGGGGATGCTTTTCTGCAAAGGGGACAGGACGACTGCACCGTATTGAGGGGAGGATGGATGGGGTCATGTATTGCGAGATCTTGGCCAACAACCTCCTTCCCTCAGTAAGAGCATTGAAGATGGGTCGTGGCTGGGTCTTCCTGCATGACAATGACCCGAAACACACAGCCAGGGCAACTATGGAGTGGCTCCGTAAGAAGCATCTCAAGGTCCTGGAGTGGCCTAGCCAGTCTCCAGACCTGAACCCAATAGAAAATCTTTGGAGGGAGCTGAAAGTCCGTATTGCCCAGCGATAGCCCTGAAACCTGAAGGAACTGTATGGAGGAGTGATCTCTGTAATTGCAAACAAAGGTTTCTGTAACAAATATTAAGTTCTGCTTTTCTGATGTATCAAATACTTATGTCATGCAATAAAATGCAAATTAATTACTTAAAAATCATACAATGTGATTTTCTGGATTTTTGTTTTAGATTCCGCCACTCACAGTTGAAGAGTACCTATGATAACAATTACAGACTTCTACATGCTTTGTAAGTGGGAAAACCTGCAAAATTGGCAGTGTATCAAATACTTGTTCTCCCCACTGTACATTTTATGAGGAACGCTCGTACACCATGCTTTCTCTCAAAGATCTTGTCTAAAATACCATCTCTGTCTCTGACTGATCTCTGTACTTGTGGATATCTAGAGGAATCTCAAACACAAAGGAGATGATATGAAAGACAGGGAGCAGTGCTGTGAGAGATGCATTATGTATCTATAACACCTTCACTGCCTGCAGTCTCCTTGTGATGGATATTCTCCATTTCAGGATCATTAAGATTTCACGGGGGGACGGACGATCTATAACATCTCACTATGCCATGCCATTTTAATGTCCCCTCCATATGAACTCCCTGCCCCCCTAGTAGGCGCCAACCTCTCTGACTAGCTCGATCTGTCACTCCCCACCAGGGCTCATGCTACAGCTCAGAGACGGTGGTTTGAGTCAGCTGAGGCAGCCCAGTAGAGTAAGGAGATAACCTTCTTTTCACCTACACTGAACATCTCCTGAGAGTCTTGTCTTGTACTCTCTAAAAGGGAGGCAGAGACAAAGACAGAGAGGGAGATGGTTCGGGCCCTGTCACCTTTGTAGGACATCTCTGTCACGGATATGTGACAACAAGCAGCTGTCAGGGGGAGATTGCATGTGAACGTTCCAGACAGGATGTCAGCCAATGAGCTACATACACAGAAACACACACACAGGCTCCGTCTGGACCACAAACCATCTCTGTTGTCACGTAGCATGGAAAAGGAACACTTTTATGGAGAGAAAAATATAGGTATGTGGAAGAAGAGGCGAACAGGTGGAGAGACTGACCCAGAAGATAAGATAAAGCGGAAAACGAGACAACTCTTCTAACGGTTAACTGTGGATGTAATCTGAACTGAATCAAGTGAAGACACATAGGAACCGGGGGCTGGTAATACAAGAGGGAGAGACAGAGAAAGCAAAAGAAAGCGAGTGAAAGCAGAGGGGGAGAGTGAAGGAGAGAGAAAAGAAAAACAGAGGGATACATGGTTCTTGTTAAGTATATCATCTGAACCTCATCAGACACAGACAGGAAGGTACAATGAGAGCAGGAACGAGAGAAGAAGGAGAAAGTAAGATAAAGAATGAAACAGAGGGACAGAAGAAGAGTGCAGAAACACAAAGACGATGACTGGAAGAGATTGCATTTGGGTAGAGAGGAGATGTTAGGCCTGTGTCTGGCCGGGAGACAGAGGTTTTGAAGGCTGCAACTGGACAACAAAGCTGGGTGTTTTCGCTGTACATCCACAGTGGTTTAGACCTAGGCCTACATGGAGGGGACGGTACTGTATTGCTTCGATGAACCAATCAAGCACTAAGTTGCTCCTCAGTATCAGGATTGCAAAGAACATGTTCTAGAACTCCTGCGTAGGAATGGTCTATTTGAACAGACTGCTAAAATACGTTTTTTTTTCAAACAGACAGACAGACACTTAAATGTGGTTACACAAAGTAAACATGCATACATTTCTGTGGAGCGCAGTTGACAAAACCACAGCTACAGTACTCTATCTCTAGACACAGCAGCCACTTCCTGCAGGCTGATTGCAGGTCAGGGTGCTATGGGTGCTGAGATAAAGGCCTAAGCTGTTGCGTCTCTCTGCATAACAATCAAAGACCCATCTCAACAATATAAAAGCCTACTGACAGACTAATATTTGTCAACATGCCAATCAAAAGTTAAAGTTGTTCCTCTGACCCATTCATGACCTAGAAGGTCAGCTGCTGTTCTATCAATTATCTCATTGGTTTTGAAGGGACTATCGGTTGTCTCCCTCGTATGGCTCCAGTGGGTTTTTGTTCACCTTCACTGATCTGAGTCTTGTAGGGAAACATCAAAGAGATGAACAAGGTATTGAACCAGGAAGTGATCCTAATACTGAGTGACTACTGCAGACAAATACAATAAGCACAAACAAAAATCTAGTCAATGAAACTCCAAGAGAAAATAATGGGGCAAATCAATGGTGGATCTAAAACGGGTGAGTGAAAGAATGAGTGCAAAAGGGAGCGAGTTTCAAAAAGACTCCAGACGGAGAAAAGAGACAGACAGAGACTGAGAACTAGAAAAGAAAGAAGAAAGTGAAAGCTGGAGCTGAGTTTTTGCATTTCAATACAATCTGTTCCAAGACAGTGGTATCATGGGTCAGCGATCCCAAAATTAAATGCCTCTATAAATAAGCCAATTTCTCTGGGGAACTTCCTTCGGAAACTGGTTCCAGCTGGAGGATCCAAGCTCATGTGGGATCCAGCCGATAGCCGCGGGATGTTGAAAAATTAAACGCAGAAAGAGAGTAGAGTAGCCTTCAGTGGAACCTACCACAGAGACGTGCCACCACTCAAAGTAACAGAAACTAGTAGCCTTCAGTGGAACCTACCACAGAGACGAGCCACCACTCAAAGTAACAGAAACTAGTAGCCTTCACTGAACCTACCACAGAGACGCACCACCACTCAAAGTAACAGAAACTAGTAGCCTTCAGTGGAACCTACCACAGAGACGCACCACCACTCAAAGTAACATAAACTAGTAGCCTTCAGTGGAACCTACCACAGAGACGCACCAGCACTCAAAGTAACAGAAACTAGTAGCCTTCCCTGGAACCTACCACAGAGACGCGCCACCACTCAAAGTAACAGAATCTAGTAGCCTTCAGTGGAACCTACCACAGAGACGCGCCACCACTCAAAGTAACAGAAACTAGTAGCCTTCAGTGGAACCTACCACAGAGACGCACCACCACTCAAAGTAACAGAAACTAGTAGCCTTCAGTGGAACCTACCACAGAGACGCACCAGCACTCAAAGTAACAGAAACTAGTAGCCTTCAGTGGAACCTACCACAGAGACGCACCAGCACTCAAAGTAACAGAAACTAGTAGCCTTCCCTGGAACCTACCACAGAGACGCACCAGCACTCAAAGTAACAGAAACTAGTAGCCTTCCCTGGAACCTACCACAGAGACGCGCCACCACTCAAAGTAACAGAAACTAGTAGCCTTCCCTGGAACCTACCACAGAGACGCACCACCACTCAAAGTAACAGGAACTAGTAGCAAATTCTATTCCATCTAGACTTGTATCTATGTGGGGTAGAATGGTTAAGGAACACAAGAACACAGTGCTGTCACTACACACAGCCTAGTGTTGCTGTGAGGAAACAGTGTTCTTCCATCAAAAATAGAGGAGAGACAGAGTGGCAGAAATTGAGAAGGTGATAGTCTGAACGGCCAGTACTATTTAGAGGATGCAGGCTGAAAATTCAGAAAACATTCTGTTTACAACTGGATTCAAGTGAGAGAGAGAGGAACAATATGATTCACTACTGCTGCTACATTGCCGGCACTTTCCTGTTTTTAACAAGACACACTAACAGTATCTTTATATAAAAAGCACAACTGCTTCAGTTGTTACAGGCTATATTGTGCAAAGGACATGTGTCCCAGTTGGTTACACTACAGCACATTGCAGTTTTACACCTACAACTGCCCAAAGTGCAGCCTAGGGTTGTAGACTGAGAAAGTGATGTCTTTATATCTCGTCTTGGTGAAGTGGAAAGCTTTTTTTTTTTGGTCAACGCTGAAAGCACACAAAACATGTAGCTATTAACCCGAGTGCTGGTCTCTGCATCTCTTTACTGAGAAGTGCAGAAAACCACAGGAGCATATCTGAGATGGTAAACACAAGACAGCATATGAGGAAACAGTTCACTTCACTACACCAAGTGACCTAAAAAAGTACCAAACAATAGTCTCACCAAATATATGTAGGAGTGATGAAGTGAGAACTTCTGGTTCATTTTAATCTACCTCATGTTATTCAATGGATAAAATCATAACTTTGGGCTCACTAACGTTAAATCCAACACTACCAGGAAAACGGGTCATGATTTGGTCATCTTGGTCTCGTGATATTAAATCGTCAACAGGCAGCAACAGCAGACGGAAGTGTTTTGCAAAACGTAAGTACTAGAGACTTAAAAACAAGAAGGCCGAACATATGAATAGTCTCTCAAAAATATTTTTTCAGTGAAGCTTGTCCAAATACCGCACACAAAGCCTGTAGTGCTTAACTGCTTTGGCAAGCCCAAAAAATCACCCAATTCTAGACTCCAGTAAAACAACAACAATCCATGGATTTTAGGGCTTCTTGTTTCCTGTTGGGGACCTGGATAACGGAGAGGGGGGGGGGGCAGGAATTGGGATCTGAGTATCACACAGCCGGCATAGCAGTCTCCATCTTCTACATATCAATGATCAGATCAACCTGCCCTGGCTGTGACTCTTAATAGTCTCCAGCCAGCAGCATGAGCGGGGACATTGAGAGGGCCAAGGGACAGCTGACCAGCAGAGAGAGGGGAGTCTGCCGGGGTCATGTCAGAGTCAGGGTCCAATGGTAACAGCCAGTGTGAGAGAGGGGCCTTCTGCACTGCAGAGACTGACTGGTACTGCTGCACACATCAGTAAATTAAAGCTTGCTTTCACTGAGGACATAAAGGTCAACACTAATGTGTGACATTGTATTAGTCTCCACAAGGTCAACTGCTATTTCTAGGGGGTTTAGGGATAAGGTTAGAATTAGTTTTAGTGTTAGAATTAGGGTTAGGGTTAGGAGCTAGGGTTAGGAGCTAGGGTTAGTTTTAGGGTTAAAGTTAGGTGTTAGGGAAAATATTATTTTGAATATGTCCCCACAAGGTTAGTTATACAAGACTGTGTGTGTGTGTGTGTGTGTGTGTGTGTGTGTGTGTGTGTGTGTGTGTGTGTGTGTGTGTGTGTGTGTGGAGGGGGCCGGTGACTGGGGGTAAATGTGATAGAATAGAAGTTGACAGAGGTGTGAGGATGACTGAAGTAGCTGGCTGTTTTAATCCTGTTAGCTAGTGTCAGGGCCCAAGAGGGACACGGCACAGAGAGGGGATGTTTCAACACTAATCAGCCATCAGATAAAGAACCATGACCTTCAGGGGCCCAACAGGACATACATGTATCAGAGACGTATTTCTAACACACCACACACACATGCACGCACGCACGCACACACTCACACACAGAGACACACACTCACACACAGACACACACTCACACACACAAATATGTTGCCATCATGGACAACGTCACCCACCCTCTGCATGCCATGGTTATGATGCAGAGGAGCACCTTCAGTCACAGACTGATCCCACCACGGTGTGCCAGAGAGCGCTACAGGAGGTTCTTCCTGCCGCGGCTATTAGACTATATAATGCCTCACCGGGGTGCCGTGCCGTCGGCAACATAGATCTGGAACCGTTGGGGTGTTAGGACCTAGTTTAACAATTATGCATCCATCCGTAATCACTCATTCACTCAGGACTTAGTTATTCATTCAGGTCTGTATATACATATTCATGTACAGTTGTTATATCATATCACGTGCAATATTGCAAGTAATTCTTGGACTTAACTTACGTTATCATTCACTCAGGAATGCATATTAGTATCCTGTCAGTTGTATCTTTTTTCATTGCTTTTAGTATATCGAATGTGAAATACAGTGGGGAGAACAAGTATTTGATACACTGCCGATTTTGCAGGTTTTCCCACTTACAAAGCATGTAGAAGTCTGTAATTTGTATTATAGGTACTCTTCAACTGTGAGTGACGGAATCTAAAACAAAAATCCAGAAAATCACATTGTATGATTTTTAAGTAATTAATTTGCATTTTATTGCATGACATAAGTATTTGATACATCAGAAAAGCAGAACTTAATATTTGGTACAGAAACCTTTGTTTGCAATTACAGAGATCATACGTTTCCTGTAGTTCTTGACCAGGTTTGCACACACTGCAGCAGGGATTTTGGCCCACTCCTCCATACAGATCCTTCAGGTTTCGGGGCTGTCGCTGGGCAATACGGACTTTCAGCTCCCTCCAAAGATTTTCTATTGGGTTCAGGTCTGGAGACTGGCTAGGCCACTCCAGGACCTTGAGATGCTTCTTACGGAGCCACTCCTTAGTTGCCCTGGCTGTATGTTTCGGGTCGTTGTCATGCTGGAAGACCCAGCCACGACCCATCTTCAATGCTCTTACTGAGGGAAGGAGGTTGTTGGCCAAGATCTCGCGATACATGGCCCCATCCATCCTCCCCTCAATACGGTGCAGTCGTCCTGTCCCCTTTGCAGAAAAGCATCCCCAAAGAATGATGTTTCCACCTCCATGCTTCATGGTTGAGATGGTGTTCTTGGGGTTATACTCATCCTTCTTCTTCCTCCAAACACGGCGAGTGGAGTTTAGACCAAAAAGCTCTATTTTTGTCTCATCAGACCACATGACCTTCTCCCATTCCTCCTCTGGATCATCCAGATGGTCATTGGCAAACTTCAGACGGGCCTGGACATGCGCTGGCTTGAGCAGGGGGACCTTGCGTGCGCTGCAGGATTTTAATCCATGACGGCGTAGTGTGTTACTAATGGTTTTCTTTGAGACTGTGGTCCCAGCTCTCTTCAGGTCATTGACCAGGTCCTGCCGTGTAGTTCTGGGCTGATCCCTCACCTTCCTCATGATCATTGATGCCCCACGAGGTGAGATCTTGCATGGTGCCCCAGACCGAGGGAGATTGACCGTCATCTTGAACTTCTTCCATTTTCTAATAATTGCGCCAACAGTTGTTGCCTTCTCACCAAGCTGCTTGCCTATTGTCCTGTAGCCCATTCCAGCCTTGTGCAGGTCTACAATTTTATCCCTGATGTCCTTACACAGCTCTCTGGCCTTGGCCATTGTGTTGAGGTTGGAGTCTGTTTGATTGAGTGTGTGGAGAGGTGTCTTTTATACAGGTAACAAGTTCAAACAGGTGCAGTTAATACAGGTAATGAGTGGAGAACAGAAGGGCTTCTTAAAGAAAAACTAACAGGTCTGTGAGAGCCGGAATTCTTACTGGTTGGTAGGTGATCAAATACTTATGTCATGCAATAAAATGCTAATTAATTATTTAAAAATCATACAATGTGATTTTCTGGATTTTTGTTTTAGATTCCGTCTCTCACAGTTGAAGTGTACCTATGATAAAAATGACAGACGTCTACATGCTTTGTAAGTAGGAAAACCTGCAAAATCGGCAGTGTATCAAATACTTGTTCTCCCCACTGTACGTGCATCTATCTGTAATAAAACCCTGTGCACTAAGGACTGTATTTTAAGGGAATTGCTATTATTACCCTAAATTATATCATACACACATTTAGCAATTTAAGTATCTCTTCCTGTCATTTACCTGTACAGTTTGTGTAACCATGCAAAATATTCACTTACATGTTCATTTAACCAGTCTGTATATTAAGTAAACTATTATTACCCTCACTCATATCACACACACTTTTAGCTATTGAAGTATTTCTCTGCCATCGACCTGTATAGTTTTTTATTTTATTTTTATATTTCACCTTTATTTAACCAGGTAGGTCAGTGGAGAACAAGTTCTGATTTGCAACTGCGACCTGGCCAAGACAAAGCAAAGCAGTGCGACAAAAACAACAACACAGAGTTACACAGTAAACAAACATAGTCAAAAACACAATAGAAAATCTATATACAGAGTGCAAATGTAGTGCCTAGTTTAGTTAACCATCCAACACCCACCAATGTATAGTGTACATATTCAGCCAACCACCCATACTATGCAATGTCTTTTTATAGCTTTTTTTTGCACTCCAGATATCTTGTATTTCTATACTTTTTCATACTGCCGCTCTATGTATCATGTACCGTGTATCTGTCTTTTGTGTACTTTTCGTTCTGGCATTTTGCACCTGCCCTGTGTTTTGTTGTAGCTGCTTGACAAAGAAATTTCCCCTCTGGGATCAATAAAGTATCTATCTATCTATCTATCTATCTATCTATCTATCTATCTATCTATCTATCTATCTATCTATCTATCTATCTATCTATCTATCTATCTATCTATCTATACTACACACTCTCACAAATGAATCGACACAGAAATAAATTATGTTCATATACTGACTCAGATACAGATGGGTTTCAGCAGGAAAACAATCCCATCTTCTATCTTCTATGGTGCTAACCATAGCAGTATAATTAACAATTCTGTTTTTATGGTGCTAACCATAGCAATATAATTAACAATTCTGTTTTTATGGTGCTAACCATAGCAGTATAATTAACCATTCTGTTTTTATGGTGCTAACCATAGCAATATAATTAACCATTCTGTTTTTATGGAGCTAACCATAGCAATATAATTAACCATTCTGCTTTTATGGTGCTAACCATAGCAATATAATTAACCATTCTGTTTTTATGGTGCTAACCATAGCAATATAATTAACCATTCTGTTTTTATGGTGCTAACCATAGCAATATAATTAACAATTCTGTTTTTATGGTGCTAACCATAGCAATATAATTAACAATTCTGTTTTTATGGTGCTAACCGTGTGGAAGTGGGTGTTTAAGAGGTGCGGCAGAACCTCCCGGTGTAAATAATTGTACCCCAACATAGTGTTTCCTTCACTGGACCCCAACTCCACGATAGTGCATGTATTGTTCACTCAGAATGTACCGACCTTGCCGATAATGACTCTCAGTAGAGAGAGTTTAAGAATAATGTATTTAATGGCGATCAGGAATTGCCTGCAGCTTTCTGATCTATCTAATCTGACGTGATTCATGTTTCATTTGTGAGAAGACGTGTCATACGCCCTTTATTTAAAAATCCAATCAGTTGCGCCTCAGAGGACATCCCGTCAGTCACCCTGGTGGAGAACAATCAAGAGAACCACACCAAAGGTTTAACCATGAGCTGTTCATATCACTTACGTGTCAGCCAAAGGTAAACCCAGAGCAATCTGCAGGAAAACTGCTGTCTTGAAAGTTTCACTTCAGGTTGCCACCAGGGGGGCGATAGGAGGTGGCGTGCAGTGCCATCCTGCAGGCAGCCTGAATACATTAATGACTAAAACAGCCAGCTAATTAACACTGGGGCTGATCACGCTAATGACACAGCACCACAGCGCCTGGCCACAGGGCTCTGCTCCACCGCCTACAGGGATTACATCACGTTGTCTCTGTCGTTAACGATAACCAAGGATCTGAGGGGGAGAAGCTAGCTGCCTTCAGGCTACATTCATCTTTCAGTGTTTGTCATCCATCCAGCATGTCTGGCAAAGTCTGAGCAATAATTTATGAAGAGAAGCCGTCGTTAACTCAATATACAGTATGTTATGCCTGACCTCTCCCTTCCCTTTCAATAATTTACTTCGACATGCATTTCTATCCTCCTTATGACCAGGGCTGTCTTCCTGAAGGGCAGAGTTATTCTGAGCTGGAGTTTGGTGGTCAGGTGGCTGTTTCCCCTGTCCTGAATCTTCCTCACTACACTTCATCCTCCTGTCACCGTACAGGACACAGCGCCTGTGGACACCTGGCATCAGCGCTTTAACAAAGTTACATGTCACTGTACAGGACACAGCGCCTGTGGACACCTGGCGTCACCGCTTTAACAGAGTTACAGCAGCTATCCAACATAGCAGTCACATCTGGCACCCTCACAAGGACATACTGGGCTGCAAGATAGAGGGTTGAGGGGAAAGAGTGGTGGAAAACTGGAAAGCCTAAAGAGAAGACTGAAGGTCAATATAATGTGTACGGGTCATTGCAAAATGAAAATTCGGAACCCTAAATGGCTTCTATGGATTGTATGACGACATATGGATCATTGTTAACTTGCCATGTTCAATATGTTGTACATATGAGGGGCAGTAGCTGAGGGAGAGGATAGAGGGAGGATAGAGGGAAGGAGGGAGGAGAGGAGGCCTTTGACAGGGCAGTCGAGTGTAACAGGCCTTTGAGAGGGCACCAGATGGGAGAGTAGAGGCCTTTATTGATGGGGTTCCCCTCTGGATATAAAAATACCCGGAGTCAGCCTGCCCTTCTGCCATCCACCCTGCAGACACAGACACACTTATCTGATTCATTCCCAGCCCCACTACCCAGAGAGAGAGGAGGGAGGCAGATGAGAGACGGGTGAAAAGAGAGCAGGGCAAGGAATAGAAGATGTAAGTATGAGGGAGTACCATGGAGGAATGTGTGAATGAGTGGGTGACTCATCGTGTGAGTGCTTGTGGTAACGTGTGATGGGTTGGAGTGCAGAGCCAAAGTTCACTTCTTTTCACCACCCGTTTCCAACACTACGGGCTCTTATGACAATCCTTTTGTGTGTACAAAATGTGTGTGTAAGGCACGTGTTTGCGTGTGTGTATTTGAATAACCCGACAGTTTGCAGAAACAAAATAAAGCTTGTTTGGCATCCCAATAAACACGCTGTAAAAGTTTTCCACCAAGGGGCCACAGCTCTGTGGCTCTTTTGTTCTGAGGGAAGTTTTGGCAGCAGCAGAGGGGAAAGGGCCACAACCATGTGACCCGTGAAAGAGACCCAGGAGCTATGGAGAAAAACAGACAGGGTTGGCTTAGATTGTTGACAACACGTTCACGTTCTCCAATGTTTTTTGAAAACATAAATTAAGTTGCATAATCAGCACTGTCTCTCAAATACATCATTACAGTTGTTGGTTAGCTAGCTTGCCATATTAGCACAGTCAAAACACCTCATGGTATCAAGAACAAGTTAAAACTAACTGAAACGAGCTACATACAATTCCCCACATGGCAGTTTCTTGTCATTGTTTCTAGCTATCTGGCCATCCAGTATAACAACAACACACTGCCTTCTGCCCCATTGAAGCATGTGTATCGTTTCCGTGACGTTCTCAACTGACCCGTCTATACAATAAATATTTGCATCCCTGTTTGCTCTCATAATGTCTGAGCAAGATCAGACATGCTTGACAGAAGACCCAGTTCTACACGTAGCAGTCAAACGCCCTCCATCTACACTGCAAGGTAAGGCATGCTGGAGGGAGAACTCCAATATGAGGTAAACCCACACACCCTTCACTCACTTCACAAAGCAAACATACACTCTCAGAAAAAAAGATGCTATCTTGAACCTAAAAGGGTTCTTCAGCTGTCCCCATAGGAAAACCCTTTGAAGAACTATTTCTGGTTCCACTTATAATCGTTCTGGGTTCCATGTAAAACAATTTCCACAGAGGAACCCGAAAGAGTTCTACCTGGAACCAAAAATAATTCCTATGGGGACAACTAGGGCTGTTACGGTGACCGTTTTACTGCCACACCAGTGGTCACGAGTCATGACGGCAGTCAAATTCCATGTGATCGTTTAGTCATGGTAATTAGGCTTCTCCAAGCTCTAATGCTGATGATGGTCAATAGTAACCTACCAAACTTGCTAACTGCCTGGTACTCAGCACTCTATTGTCCCTCTAATCACTATGACATCAATGCAAATGTGATCAAAAATCCAATCAAACACTTAATGAGTGCCCATGAGCTCATGTTGCGCAACATTTCTATAGGCTATGCAATTGCTATGTAAAGAGGAGGATCCCATCAGCTTTCTATAGGCTAGGCCTATTATAAAGTTGAAGTCGGAAGTTTACATACACTTAGGTTGAAGTCATTAAAACTCATTTTTCAACCACTCCACAGATTTCATGTTAACAAACTATAGTTTTAGCAAGTCGGTTCGGACATCTACTTTGTGCATGACACAAGTAATTCTTCCAACAATTATTTACAGACAGATTATTTCACTAATAATTCACTATATCACAATTCCAGTGGGTCAGAAGTTTACATACACTAAGTTGACTGTGCCTTTAAACAGCTTGGAAAATTCAAGAAAATTATGTCATGGCTTTAGAAGCTTCTGATAGGCTAATTGACATTGTTTGAGTCAATTGAAGGTGTACCTGTGGATGTATTTCAAGGCCTACCTTCAAACTCAGTGCCTCTTTGCTCGACATCATGGGAAAATCAAAACAAATCAGCCAAGACCTCAGCAAAAAAAATGTAGACCTCCACAAGTCTGGTTCATCCTTGTGAGCAATTTCCAAATGCCTGAAGGTACCACGTTCATCTGTACAAACAATAGTATGCAAGTATAAACACCATGGGACCACGCAGCCCTGATACCGCTCAGGAAGGAGGTGCGTTCTGTCTCCTAGAGATTAAAGTACTTGGTGCGAAAAGTGCAAATCAATCCCAGAACAACAGCAAAGGACCTTGTGAAGATGCTGGAGGAAACATGTGCAAAAGTACATAAATCCACAGTAAAACATAACCTGAAACGCCGCTCAGCAAGGAAGAAGCCACTGCTCCAAAACCGCCATAAAAAAGCCAGACTACGGTTTTCAACTGCACATGGGGACAAAGATCATACTTTTTGGAGAAATGTCCTCTGGTCTGATGAAACAAAAATAGAACTGTTTGGCCATAATGACCATCGTTATGTTTGGAGGAAAAAGGGGGAGGCTTGCAAGCCGAAGAACACCATCCATTCACCCAACTTATTGTGGGAAGCTTGTGGAAGGCTAACCGAAATGTTTGACCCAAGTTAAACTATTTAAAGGCAACGCTACCAAATACTAATTGAGTGTATGTAAACTTCTGACCCACTGGGAATGTGATGAAAGAAATAAAGCTGAAATAAATAATTCTCTCTACTATTATTCTGACATTTCACATTCTTAAAATAAAGTGCAGATCCCAACTGACCTAAGAGAGGGAATTTTTACTAGGGTTAAATTACAGGAATTGTGGAAAAACTGAGTTTAAATGTATTTGGCAAAGGTGTATGTAAACTTTCGACTTCAACTGTATTTATTTTTCAACTTTCCTAATATTAAGCACATTGAGTCTCTTTACAACAGGAGTATAGCCTACCTGGCTGGCAGATTTGTCACGGTGTGGGTGTGGGAATGACCAAGTCGCAGCGCAGGGATTATAGTTCGACATCTTTATTTTATTATACTATGTAAATGAAATGAATAAATACTCGGTATAAACAAAACAACGAATGACAAACTAAAAGAACACAAACAAACACGAAGCACAAAACGTCACGTTCACCAAACAAACACGAAATGATCAGACGTAACGAATGCACACTTACTATCACCGTGACTGCGAAATACATCGACAACGACCCACACCAGAGTGAATTACAGACTTAACATATATAGGATCCCTAATTAGAGACAATGCGGTGCAGCTGCCTCTAATTAGGGATCCAACCCAAAACCCACACAGAAACAGAAAAGAAAGACACTGTCAGACTCTGACCATAGCTACATAGAGAAGCAAATAGGCTTCTCTATGGCCAGAGCCTGACAAGATTACTTGTTTTTTTCTGCTGCCACTGTTTTGAGACAGGTGCATGACGGTCCATTCTAAATCAAAACAAATTTCACACATATATTATTTAGTATATGTAAAGACAAGATTAAATCAAGAATAGTGTGATGGGTGACAATATCAGCTTATCACTTGTGACTGATGCCTGAAGGCACAAATGAAAATCATAGTCGCACACCTCATGTAGCCTAGCCCATAGACCTATATGTTATAATAAGGTTTGTATCACACACCTCATGTAGCCTAGCCCATAGGCCTATATGTTATAATAAGGTTTGTATCACACACCTCATGTAGCCTAGCCCATAGACCTATATGTTATAATAAGGTTTGTATCACACACCTCATGTAGCCTAGCCCATAGGCCTATATGTTTTAATAAGGTTTGTATCACACACCTCATGTAGCCTAGCCCATAGGCCTATATGTTTTAATAAGGTTTGTATCACACACCTCATGTAGCCTAGCCCATAGGCCTATATGTTTTAATAAGGTTTGTATCACACACCTCATGTAGCCTAGCCCATAGGCCTATATGTTTTGATAAAGTTTGTATCACAACTAAAGTGGCCAAATTACTTCTTAAAATTAAGCCCATTAATCCGCTTTACAAGGGGTGTAGAACCTAACTGGCATCTATATATATATCAAGGAGTGTAGAGCCTAACTGGCATCTATATACATATCAAGGAGTGTAGAGCCTAACTGGCATCTATATATATATCAAGGGGTGTAGAGCCTAACTGGCATCTATATATATATCAAGGGGTGTAGAGCCTAACTGGCATCTATATATATATAAAGGGGTGTAGAGCCTAACTGGCATCTATATATATATCAAGGAGTGTAGAGCCTAACTGGCATCTATATATATATCAAGGGGTGTAGAGCCTAACTGGCATCTATATATATATCAAGGGGTGTAGAGCCTAACTGGCATCTATATATATATCAAGGGGTGTAGAGCCTAACTGGCTTACTATATATATATCAAGGGGTGTAGAGCCTAACTGGCATCTATATATATATCAAGGGGTGTAGAGCCTAACTGGCATCTATATATATATCAAGGGGTGTAGAGCCTAACTGGCATCTATATATATATCAAGGGGTGTAGAGCCTAACTGGCATCTATATATATATCAAGGGGTGTAGAGCCTAACTGGCATCTATATATATATCAAGGGGTGTAGAGCCTAACTGGCATCTATATATATATCAAGGGGTGTAGAGCCTAACTGGCATCTATATATATATCAAGGGGTGTAGAGCCTAACTGGCATCTATAAGCAGCGTGTGTTTGAAATTACATGTATAATCGCATTTGTGGTCACTTTTGATAATGGTGTTTTCCTGCTAATGGAACATTTGTGCTAATAGCCTGCTGCTGTATAATGTGAAGAAATTGCCGAATAGTTTTAAGCTAAACGTTGTCATCGGTAGTGTCAGGCTCATTGCTTAAAACAGTTTTTTTGATGCTAGTGGTTGTATTAATTTGGGATCTATCACATCCGACAACTGTCCCAGACTATGCTTGGAATATTTATTTCTCGCACAGTATAGAATAGGTCAACTTTTGTACTATGGGGGAGAGTAGATTGACATAGGCTAGTGCTTTTGCTGTTTGTTAGGCCTACTCATCTTGTTGACTGACGAAAAGGACGCGCGCAGTTGTGTCCCCGATGTGTCTGTCTTCACTTGTAGCCTGTGAAAAAAACCCGATCACGTGACGGAGAGCCATGTGAGAGAGAGGTGATTCGGCACGCAGCCAGAAGGGAATTATAATTATTACATTCAGCCAAAGGGCACAATGGCCACTGGCCGCAAAAGTCATGGATTTTTTAGGGGGCATTTGGGCCACACAAAGGGGATGCAGCAGGGAAATCTCGAGGCATTTTGTCAAATTGTTTATGAGAGACTAATGAAGTGTGTACAGCCTGCGCAAAAACCAAAGAAGAGCTCATGACTTTCAGGCTATGCGTGTGTGAGGGTTTGGTTGTGATAAGGCCTCTTACCCCCACCTAGGGGAGGATGAGAGGCACACAACCAAGTCCTCACACTCCTATTAGGGAGATTATCATCCCCAATCAGAGACAGCTGTATAGCGTTGTCTCTGATTGGGGATAGTATTTAGTCACCACACACAGCCACCTGTGTGTGGATCATTGTTCCTTGTGTTTGTCTGCACTGCCTGCAGCCAGCAAGTAAGTCACTGTGTTTTGTTTTGTAGTAGTGTAATAGTTATATTTTTTCACTCTCCTTTTTATTTGTTAATGCTTCGGGAGAACACCTCATTTCAAATAAAAAGGATGACACTTCACCAGCGCTCTGTCTATCGTCCCGTATATAATACGCACCGTGACAGAATGATCCACCACCCTGGGACGCAACGGGGGATAACTTTAGGAGATATCCTCCTCGGTATGGGAAAAATTACCGAGGAGGAACACTCTTATTATCGCTCGGTGGAGGAAGGCTGGGGTACGGAGCAGCCGAGGCGCCGGAGACGGAGGACACGTCACCGGGCTAGAGTTGAGGACCAGCCTGGAGCCCAGAAAACCCCTCAAACTGATTTTGGGGGGGGGCTATGGGGGTGGTCGGGGATCGAGGGAGAAGAGCCCCGACCACTGCACTCGTGGGGGTTCCAGGAGGAGCCCCTACAGCCGTGGGAGCAGGAGTACAGAGAGGAGTCGGAGGAAGACGAAGACGATGTGCTTCTGTTCCCTCACTCGTGGGGGTTCCCGGAGGAGCCCTCACAGGATGGGGATTGGCGGTGGAGTAGGGACGACAGGGACAGTCGTGCTCCAGCGCCAGTTCCCAGTCCGGTGCCTCCAGCGCCGGTCCAGAGTCGGAGGAAGAGGAGACCGACTCAGCGCACCACACCATCGGTGCGCAACACTAGCCCGGTGCGACCCGTACCAGCTAAACGCATCAACCCAACGGTGCGTTTCCCCAGCCCGGTACGGCCCGCGCCTGCTCCACGCACCAGCCAAACGGTGCGTTTCCCCAGCCCGGCGCGACCCGTGCCAGCTCCACGCACCAGCCCTATGGTGCGTTTCCCCAGCCCGGTACGGCCCGCGCCTGCTCCACGCACTAGCCAAACGGTGCGTTTCCCCAGCCCGGCGCGACCCGTGCCAGCGCCTCGCATCAGACCACTGGTGCGTTTCCCCAGTCCTGTACGCCCCGTGCCTACTCCTCGCACGGAGGCTACAACGACGGTCGCCAGCACAGCTCTGTGGTTGGAGACCATCTCTGCGTCGGTGCCCAGGGTGGGCACGACGTTCAGTCCCGCTGTGGAGCAGGAGCTCCATAGCGTGTCGGTGCCCAGTCTGGGACCGACAGCCAGCCCAACCACAGGGCTGGAAACCCTCTCCGCGTCGGTGCCCAGGGTGGGCACGACGTTCAGTCCCGCTGTGGAGCAGGAGCTCCATAGCGCGTCGGTGCCCAGTCTGGGGCCGACAGCCAGCCCAACCAGAGGGCTGGAAACCATCTCTGCGTCGGTGCCCAGGGTGGGCACGACGTTCAGCCCCGCTGTGGAGCAGGAGCTCCATAGCGTGTCGGTGCCCAGTCTGGGGCCGACAGCCAGCCCCACCAGAGGGCTGGAAACCATCTCTGCGTCGGTGCCCAGGGTGGGCACGACGTTCAGTCCTGCTGTGGAGCAGGAGCTCCATAGCGTGTCGGTGCCCAGTCTGGGGCCGACAGCCAGACCAGCTGCAGGGCTGAAGACCACCTCTGCGTCGGTGCCCAGGGTGGGCACGGCGTCCAACCCGAGACCTCCGGTGAGAGTCAACTGCCCGAGGTCTCCGGTGAAGGTCAGCTGCCCGAAACCTCCGGCTAAGGTCAGCAGCCCGAGACCCCCGGAGAAGGTCAGCAGCCCGAGACCCCCAGAGAAGGTCAACAGCCCGAGGCCTCCAGAGAAGGTCAGCAGCCCGAGGCCTCCAGTGAAGGTCAGCAGCCCGAGGCCTCCAGTGAAGGTCAGCAGCCCGAGGCCTCCAGTGAAGGTCAGCAGCCCGAGGCCTCCAGTGAAGGTCAGCAGCCCGAGGCCTCCAGTGAAGGTCAGCAGCCCGAGGCCTCCAGTGAAGGTCAGCAGCCCGAGGCCTCCAGCGAAGGTCAGCAGCCCGAGGCCTCCAGCGAAGGTCAGCAGCCCGAGGCCTCCAGCGAAGGTCAGCAGCCCGAGGCCTCCAGCGAAGGTCAGCAGCCCGAGGCCTCCAGCGAAGGTCAGCAGCCCGAGGCCTCCAGCGAAGGTCAGCAGCCCGAGGCCTCCAGCGAAGGTCAGCGCCACGCCACCTCCAGCGAAGGTCAGCGCCACGCCACCTCCAGCGAAGGTCAGCGCCACGCCACCTCCAGCGAAGATCAGCGCCACGCCACCTCCAGCGAAGGTCAGCGCCCCGCCACCTCCAGCGAAGGTCAGCGCCCCGCCACCTCCAGCGAAGGTCAGCGCCCCGCCACCTCCAGCGAAGGTCAGCGTTCCGCCACCTCCAGCGAAGGTCAGCGTTCCGCCACCTCCAGCGAAGGTCAGCGTTCTGCCACCTCCAGCGAAGGTCAGCGTTCCGCCACCTCCAGCGAAGGTCAGCAGCCCGAGGCCTCCAGTGAAGGTCAGCAGCCCGAGGCCTCCAGTGAAGGTCAGCAGCCCGAGGCCTCCAGTGAAGGTCAGCAGCCCGAGGCCTCCAGCGAAGGTCAGCAGCACGAGGCCTCCAGCGAAGGTCAGCAGCCCGAGGCCTCCAGCGAAGGTCAGCAGCCCGAGGCCTCCAGCGAAGGTCAGCAGCCCGAGGCCTCCAGCGAAGGTCAGCAGCCCGAGGCCTCCAGCGAAGGTCAGCAGCCCGAGGCCTCCAGCGAAGGTCAGCGCCACGCCACCTCCAGCGAAGGTCAGCGCCACGCCACCTCCAGCGAAGGTCAGCGCCACGCCACCTCCAGCGAAGGTCAGCGCCACGCCACCTCCAGCGAAGGTCAGCGCCCCGCCACCTCCAGCGAAGGTCAGCGCCCCGCCACCTCCAGCGAAGGTCAGCGCCCCGCCACCTCCAGCGAAGGTCAGCGCCCCGCCACCTCCAGCGAAGGTCAGCGCCCCGCCACCTCCAGCGAAGGTCAGCGTTCCGCCACCTCCAGCGAAGGTCAGCGTTCCGCCACCTCCAGCGAAGGTCAGCGTTCTGCCACCTCCAGCGAAGGTCAGCGTTCCGCCACCTCCAGCGAAGGTCAGCAGCCCGAGGCCTCCAGTGAAGGTCAGCAGCCCGAGGCCTCCAGTGAAGGTCAGCAGCCCGAGGCCTCCAGTGAAGGTCAGCAGCCCGAGGCCTCCAGCGAAGGTCAGCAGCCCGAGGCCTCCAGCGAAGGTCAGCAGCCCGAGGCCTCCAGCGAAGGTCAGCAGCCCGAGGCCTCCAGCGAAGGTCAGCAGCCCGAGGCCTCCAGCGAAGGTCAGCAGCCCGAGGCCTCCAGCGAAGGTCAGCAGCCCGAGGCCTCCAGCGAAGGTCAGCGCCACGCCACCTCCAGCGAAGGTCAGCGCCACGCCACCTCCAGCGAAGGTCAGCGCCACGCCACCTCCAGCGAAGGTCAGCGCCACGCCACCTCCAGCGAAGGTCAGCGCCCCGCCACCTCCAGCGAAGGTCAGCGCCCCGCCACCTCCAGCGAAGGTCAGCGTTCCGCCACCTCCAGCGAAGGTCAGCGTTCCGCCACCTCCAGCGAAGGTCAGCGTTCCGCCACCTCCAGCGAAGGTCAGCAGCCCGGAGCCTCCAGCCACAGCTCAAGGCCTGGAGCCTCCTCCACCGGTGCCCAGTCCAGGGCCGGTCGTCTGCTTCGCTCCAGTGCCGGAGCAGTCTCCTCCACCGGTGCCCAGTCCAGGGCCGGTCGTCTGTTTCGCTCCAGTGCCGGAGCAGTCCGCTCCACCGGTGCCCAGTCCGGGGCCGGTCGTCTGCTTCGCTCCAGTGCCGGAGCAGTCCGCTCCACCGGTGCCCAGTCCGGGGCCGGTCGTCTGCGCCGCTCCAGTGCCGGAGTAGTCCGCTCCACCGGTGCCCAGTCCGGGGCCGGTCGTCTACGTCGCTCCATTGACGGAGCAGTCCGCTCCACCGGTGCCCAGTCCGGGGCCGGTTGTCAGCCCCTCTCCAGGGTCGAGGGCTCCCGCACCAGGGTCCAGACAGGACTTGGTGAATGGCGGGAGTACTGAGGGGGGAACCACCGCGCCGGGGTCCGGACCGGACCGGGCGTGCAACGGAGAGGTAGGAGGAAAGCTACTCTCACAGCCTGTGCCACGCCCGGAACCGGAACCGGAGCCCCCACCAGCAACCACCTCAGTACCCCGCCATGTCCCCCCTAGTTTTGGACATTTTTTCTTTCAGGAGAGGGGGGATTGTATGTGTGCGATCGGGAGTCCGCACCTTAGGGGGGGGGGTACTGTGAGGGCTTGGTTGTGATAAGGCCTCTTACTCCCACCTAGGGGAGGATGAGAGGCACACAACCAAGTCCTCACACTCCTATTAGGGAGATTATCATCCCCAATCAGACACAGCTGTATAGCGTTGTCTCTGATTGGGGATAGTATTTAGTCACCACACACAGCCACCTGTGTGTGGATCATTGTTCCTTGTGTTTGTCTGCACTGCCTGCAGCCAGCAAGTAAGTCACTGTGTTTTGTTTTGTAGTAGTGTAATAGTTATATTTTTTCACTCTCCTTTTTATTTGTTAATGCTTCGGGAGAACACCTCATTTCAAATAAAAAGGATGACACTTCACCAGCGCTCTGTCTATCGTCCCGTATATAATACGCACCGTGACAGCGTGGAAGCCAGGAGATGCTAAACGTGTTTATGTTAATTAACATAAATTAACGTGAGACCGGCAGTTATTTGCTTAACAATCACCGGCTAACAAAATTTCATGACCGCCACAGCCCTACACTCTTAGAAGGAAAAGTGCTATCTACAGAATTTTCAGATATCAAAATGGGGTATTGGGCCAAAAAAGTTTGGAAACCCCTACATTAGAAGTCCAGAACGAGAAAGCGTAGGCTTTATAGAAATAATTACGCTCAAATAGAAAAATCATTAAACAAAATAATGAGGATTTCTATCGTCCTAATCGAGGTGTAGACTACATCTCACATTACAGTGTTCAAACTTGTAAACAAGGCTGCACCAAATGACAGAGGGTTCTACATGGAACCCAAAATAGTTCTGCCTGGAACCAAAAATGGTTCTTCAAAGGGTTCTCCTATGGGGACAGCCGAATAACCATTGTGGAACCTTTTATTCTAAGAGAAGATGACGAGAGAGTGAAAGTACTGCTAGATCTGCAGGAATCAATGAAACAAGCAGCAGCTACTCTTACCTCAAACCATCTGTTCTATGATCCTCTTCCTTCCTGTCTCTATAGCTGAGATTTGATGTTCTCATGCAACAGAAGGCTCAGAACAAAAACATTTCTACAACCACTCTATTAACAGGTCTCTCTGTCCCACACTGCTCTTCCTCATACCTTCTAGTTATTCTCTTCCCCACACTCTCTTCTCTGATCTTGCTGTCTTTGCTCTGTCTTTGATCCGTCTTTGATCCGTCTTTGCTCTGTCTTTGCTCTGTCTTTGCTCTGTCTTTGCTCTGTCTTTACTCTGTCTTTACTCTGTCTTTACTCTGTCTTTACTCTGTCTTTGCTCTGTCTTTGCTCTGTCTTTACTCTGTCTTTGCTCTGTCTTTGCTCTCTCTTTGCTCTGTCTTTACTCTGTCTTTGCTCTGTCTTTGCTCTCTCTTTGCTCTGTCTTTGCTCTGTCTTTGCTCTGTCTTTGCTCTGTCTTTACTCTCTCCAACTCTTTCTTTCTCCCGCCCTCTCCCACTGTACTATATCCCCATCCGGGTCTCTCTCTCCCTCTCTCCCTCCAACCCCAACCATAGGCCCATAAAACAGCACCAGTATTTGACAGGAGCATGTCCTCTGACCCAGAGAGCGGGGCTGAGCTGTGGACACACCTAAAACATTCAAATACAACCCACACCAAAATCAACACCAAAGCTAGCAGAATGACAAACACCCGATAGAATACATCAGAAAGAATGTCAAAATACTGTATCTTGCCTCTTTGATTCCCACCCACTCTCTTCCCCCTTCTCTTTAACTGTGTACATACCCTCACCCTTCTTGCTGTCAGTCAGCCGTCATGGCTGCTGAGTGTTGTAGCCGTGTGGTGACTCGCAGTCCAGCCAACAGTCTCTTTATCGCTGCAAACTGGGCCATAAATATTTCCGCCCTATAAACACACGTTACAATCCCTCCCCAAAGTGAGGGGTTCTTATCTATTAGAGATTAATACAAGTTAAGGGGATGGTTTTGAGTCAAGGCTAATATTTTTATATCAGGTCTGGAATAGTGAGAAGGGTTATATATTAAAAGCAGGGGTTTGTGGGAATGTGGTCAGAGTGGATTTAATCAGAGGAGTTTCAGAGAATTCCCTCACTTCCACAGAGTTAGAGTATAGCTCTGTGAGGTTGGTTTGACCACAAACCCTTCTCTGAGACCCTATAGAGTGCTGGGCCTGTAAACAGTTCCCTTGACCGAATGAGTCAGAGAGGAGGGAATGTGTGTCTAACTGTGACCATACACTCTGGTTTTGGGACTTTGGTTGAATTGGGAGCCCTTCATTAGCAGTTTGCTTAGCCAGAGCACCTGGCTATAGGACTATAAACCAAAAGACATTCATGTAAAAAATGATTTGAAACTGACCATTCAGAAGCAAGCATGGGAGAGTAGAGAGACCTGAGGGCTAGCATAGGCTAATTATTCAATTGAAAGTTTAGCTAACTATGGATTCAATTGAAAGTTTAGCTAACTATGGGTTCAATTGAAAGTTTAGCTAACTATGAATTTATTTTAAAGTTTAGCTAACTATGGATTCAATTTAAAGCCTTGAAACCAAGCCATTGTGAGATTTCAGAACGATTTGTAACTAGAGACTATGCATTTTCATCAAACAAAAATCACCAAAATTAGGACTTCCACCCCTATGACTCGTCAAAGGAATGTCCATTGAGGATTTTCAGCTGCTTGTGTGGTGTAAGCAGAATGGTGGGATGGGTTTTGCTCATTCATAACTCGTTATGAAGGTCAGAGGCTCTCCAACTCCAACTACCAAAGACAAACAGGGGTAGGTCAGAGGCTCTCCAACTCCAACTACCAAAGACAAACAGGGGTAGGTCAGAGGCTCTCCAAATCCAACTACCAAAGACAAACAGGGGTAGGTCAGAGGCTCTCCAACTCCAACTACCAAAGACAAACAGGGGTAGGTCAGAGGCTCTCCAACTCCAACTACCAAAGACAAACAGGGGTAGGTCAGAGGCTCTCCAACTCCAACTACCAAAGACAAACAGGGGTAGGTCAGAGGCTCTCCAACTCCAACTACCAAAGACAAAGCGCTTGATTCAATCAGATCTGTTTTACCCAACATCCACATACCGGTTGTTTTGACGGTATCGGAGGTAGAACTGTGATACAGCTGTCAAATCCATACCTAAAGCAGACATTGCCATTGGCTGCATGGAGTCGCCCTATCAGAATTCCATTGCAGCCTTGTTTACAAGTTTGAACACTGTAATGTGAGATGTAATCTACACCTCCATTAGGATTATACAAATCCTCATTATTTAGATGTTTCTATTTGAGCGTAATTATTTCTATAAAGCCTACGCTTTCTCGTTCTGGACTTCTAATGTAGGGGTTTCCAAACTGTTTTGGCCCAATACCCCATTTTGATATCTGAAAATTCTGTAACTAACAGCCAATGGTAACTTTTTTATTTGGGGTTATGGCAGTCAATTGAAAAACATTTTAACAGTATTTCTGATAGTGTGTAATGTGGGGCTATGACAGTTAATTGCAAATTAGACTGACATAATGTATCTTATCTCACCACCACTAATGAGATGGGTGTGCTTGATGCATATTGGGTCGGAGCGTCTCAAAGTCAGAGGGCGTGGTCAACAGTGCGCACCTCATCTCTGCTGTCACATCCAACATGGATCAATATTTGGTTTTAATGCAGACAAGAGCACTGAATCCAGCTTCACACAGATTTAGTATGAGCTGGCCACTTGAAACGGAAAAATACGAGGTCAAATCATGACGTCAGTGATCTTCAGGTCGGAAAGTCGGAACTCTAGAAAGAGGCCTGAATTCCCGAGTTGGAATTCTGAGTTAAAAAAAAAAAATCCCAGTCAGAGCTCATTTTTTCAGAGTTCCCAGTTGTCTTGAACACACTGAAATCTGAAGTCTGAGATTTCTGAGTTCCCAGTTCCCCGTTGTTTTAAACGCCAGCATTAATGCTCAGAGGAAGACGGCAGGTTATTCCCTTTGAGTCAGGAACCAAAACTAAAAAGATCTTTCCAACACTCCTCTTTGATAACCACCAAGCCTCGGTGTGAAATAGAACATTGTCATGCTCTGATCCCATACCTCCACATAGTTTTGCACACAGGAATGCTCGCGGTGGATGTGGTTTACAATTGAAGTTACCTGCTGCAGTATATCTCAGAGTTCTGTGCTCAGCTCTTTTGCCGCCAGTTGCTCTCGGTATATCATACAATGGGCATCTCTGCCCTCACAGCTAACATCCATTTTCTTTGTTTAATAGTGTTATCTGACAAAGGTAATGATGTGTTTTTTTTTATTTAACCAGGCAAGTCAGTTAAGAACAAATTCTTATTTACAATAACAGCCTAGGAACAGTCCCCTGTTCAGGGGCAGAACAACAGATTATTTTTTACCTTGTAAACTCAGGGATTCGATCCAGTAACCTTTCAGTTACGGGCCCAATGCTCTAACCACTCGGCTACTAATGACTCTGCCTCCCCACACATTGCAATAGTGCGTGGTTTCAAAGCGTAGCGGGCCTAGTCATTCACCGTGGGAATGTGCAACGGTCAAGTGGTGCTTTTTCGAATGATCTAACAGTGCTCTCTGGTTGAATTTTATATTTTATATTTTAATCATTGTAATTTAAATTTAAATTACAATGGTTTTGAGATACAAATACAATATTATAATATATTTTAAAAAATATATATATATATTTTTTTTTCTTCAGGATTTTGGCAATTCCTCTGTGATCCCATTTCAAATGATGCAAGAGCAGCTGCTCACCGATTAGACAGCTCCAATGCAGTTCCACTTCCGACACTGCTACCACCGGTTAACAATTGATGTGATTGAATCTAGGCTAAAGACATCTTAGACTAGCTAGCCAGTCCCTATTTCTAGTACTAGCTGTGGTGGTGCCATGGCAATCGATTAACAAATGATGACATACATAGCGATTGAGAATCTGTCATTCACATCCAGACACAAAATTGGTTAGTACACTCTGAGCCCTGGTCTAATATGCAACGCCCATCACCAATGGAAACCCTAGTCACACACAGTAAAACACTGTCAGAGCATTTATGAAGCTTGTTTCTATGGTTACACCTCTAACTCAATGTGTATCTCGTCATCTATGCCATGGGGTCTAACTCATCTAAACCACACAGTTCATTTTAGTTTCACTCTGTCAGACTCTGCACAACAATAGGAAGAGATGCGTTCCCTGTGGACCTACACTCATAGAAAAAATGGTGCTATCTAGAAACTAAAAGGGTTATTCGGCTGTCCCCACAGAGGGTTCTACATGGAACCCAAAAGGGATCGACCTGGAACCAAAAAGGGTTCTACCTGGAACCAAAAAGCGTTCTCCTAGAACCCTTTTGGAACCCTTTTTTCTAAGAGTGTAGGTGTAGTGGCTGCAGTGGGATCTGGGTCTATCATGTATAATACACTGCATTCCTGAACCATGACTCACTACATCCTGTCCTCATGCATAGACACTTAGACCCACACATACGCTTGTAGAAATACACGTCATGCATAACATACTCAGAGTTCTCTCCACCCTGTTACTGCAGAAGATGACAGTAGATTTGGGCATCGATGTTGACATTCTAACCCCATCGCTAAACCGTTGGGGTGGGAAAAGTGAAATGTTATTTTCACATTTTCCCTCAAACATAACCAGACCCTCAGCCGCCACAAAGATGCTTTACTCGCACCACATTCAGGGACAACCTCAGAAAGAGGATGACTTGAAGGAGAGAAAATTGACACTGGGCAGCCATACTAAATTAATAAAAACAGAATCACAAAGCTCCATGAAATAACAACGCACAAACATTAGTGGTAGGAAGTCATTTTTACAAACACAAACCAACACTCATCACACATAAATACACAAATAAACAAATACCAAAGAATGACTCACAGACAGAGGTCCCTGTAAGTACTAACAGGAGCCCCTATGACAGTCGCCCACATTAAAAGTCTCATTGATGTGATCAAAGAGCAAAAGGCAGTAGAGCTGAAATGGAGCAGAACTCCAGCTAAATGTCAGCAGGATATAAACTAGATCTAATTAAAACAGTACAACTGCAGTCAGAGGAATGTGTGTGGGACTTTTTCCAGACATGGAAATGGGTTAGCAGTAGTGGATGAGGTGAGACGTAATTACATTGCATTGGGCTTTGGACACCTTAAAAGTGCTATATGAATACAATCCATTATAATCAATTCATATTGGCTACTTGTTTAGAGAATTGGTAACCACACACCTATACATGTCTGCATAAACAAATGCACACACACACACGCACACAATGCACACACACAATCTACACAACACAACACACATATTGATACAAATTGGACATATTTTGGAGGCTTCACTGATATGTAATAACAAAATAATAATCATTTGCTGTACATATCTTTGTCCTATTTCACACGTGTATTATGCACATTGGAAATGTGTTCTTTGCATATCCCAACTCCCCCTGAGATTGGGGTCACAGCCAGGGTCAGCCAGAACCTGGAGCAAGTGGGGTTAAGTGCCTTGCTCCAGGGCTCACACAGAGTTTTCATTTTGGGAGTTCAAGGATTTGAAGTTGCAACCTTTCGGTTACTGGCCCAACGCTCTAACCGCTAGGCTACCTTTCACATGTGTTGTTGCAATGATGTGCTGTGTTCAGCATAGTGACCTTGCTATCTCAGAGTTGTCTCTACCTGTGTATTGCTGAGTGTCCAGAGTCCAGAGCAGCTCTGCATCACAGTGTGGTGCAGTATCAAATAGCCATAATTTATTCAGCAGCCAGCCCAGAGCCCAGGCAGGCCAGGCAGTGACGGAGGGCTGAAGAGATACTATTTGACTGCCTGCTCTCTGCAGCTTGGTGAGAGTATATTGTTCAACCTTGTCTTACAGCTCCTAAGCCAAGAGTAGAACACGCCTGACTTCAGGGTATGAGCTTCAAAGCGTGAAACAAATGAATTCATTTTGACGGGTAATTTCTACATAATCTTTAGGCATAAACTCTGAATTTTTAAGGTTAGGGTAAAGTTTAGACATTAACTCCAAAATCTTAAGGTTAGGCATTACATCTGAATGTTTAAGGTAAGGGTTAAGGTTTGGGATAGGTTTAAAACAAAAATCTCAAAAACTACTTTCTATCACTGGATTCGAACCCTTTGGGATAAGAGGCAATCTCCCTCTGGTTCTGTAATCTCCCTCTGATTCTGTAATCTCCCTCTGATTCTGTAATCTCCCTCTGGTTCTGTAATCTCCCTCTGATTCTGTAATCTCCCTCTGATTCTGTAATCTCCCTCTGGTTCTGTAATCTCCCTCTGATTCTGTAATCTCCCTCTGGTTCTGTAATCTCCCTCTGATTCTGTAATCTCCCTCTGATTCTGTAATCTTTCTCTGATTCTGTAATCTCCCTCTGATTCTGTAATCTCCCTCTGATTCTGTAATCTCCCTCTGATTCTGTAATCTCCCTCTGATTCTGTAATCTCCCTCTGATTCTGTAATCGCCCTCTGATTCTGTAATCTCCCTCTGATTCTGTAATCTCCCTCTGATTCTGT
The DNA here is from genome assembly GCA_023634145.1 of Thymallus thymallus. Taxonomy (NCBI): domain Eukaryota; kingdom Metazoa; phylum Chordata; class Actinopteri; order Salmoniformes; family Salmonidae; genus Thymallus; species Thymallus thymallus. The sequence goes on from CM042380.1 coordinate 27,260,882, forward strand.
AATCTCCCTCTGATTCTGTAATCTGCCTCTGATTCTGTAATCTCCCTCTGATTCTGTAATCTCCCTCTGATTCTGTAATCTCCCTCTGGTTCTGTAATCTCCCTCTGATTCTGTAATCGCCCTCTGATTCTGTAATCTCCCTCTGATTCTGTAATCTTTCTCTGATTCTGTAATCTCCCTCTGATTCTGTAATCTCCCTCTGATTCTGTAATCTCCCTCTGAATCTGTAATCTCCCTCTGATTCTGTAATCTCCCTCTGATTCTGTAATCTCCCTCTGATTCTGTAATCGCCCTCTGATTCTGTAATCTCCCTCTGATTCTGTAATCTTTCTCTGATTCTGTAATCTCCCTCTGATTCTGTAATCTCCCTCTGATTCTGTAATCTCCCTCTGATTCTGTAATCTGCCTCTGATTCCAAAGGTTACAGTGATAGAAAGTTGTTTTTGAGATTTTAACCCTTACCTTAAGGTTAGGCATTAACTCGGAATAGTTAAGGTAAGGTTTAAGGTTTGGGATAGGTTTCAAATAAAATTCTATTGCTGGATTCAAACCTGGAACCTTTGGAATCAGAGGATCCTTTGCTTACGCTCATCCGCCATCCCCGTCCACAACACCCGAGCAAACCTGAAACCAACTTGAAGGTAACGGCGCCCACTGTTGCACCCAGTGGCAGTTTTACACGCCATTAGCTGACGTCCTCAGATATGGATGGATGTCGAATACTGACCTGTCTGGATATGCCACAGTACAAACCCCAATTGATCTCTCCCCATTAGGGGGGGTCACACTGTCTGGGATTAGGGGGTAGAGAGGGGGTAGAGAGGGAGGGGCATATCACCCATACAAACACACATAAAGATGGGTGTAAAGGCCATCTGGTCCATAGTTAGGTTGTTTCCTTGTTGGAGCAGAGTGACACAAGGCTCAGACCTGTCCTGTGGGCCGGGGGATGAGACGACATAACCCCCCCCTTACAGGAATCTCCTACCTGCACTAATATGACCCAGCAGGATTAGGACGTTTGTTTGAACGAAGCAGAGGGTGTAGGGAGAAGACACCCGTCACAGTAGGTTCAAAGTTATTTTGTCAGGAGGAAACACCCCAATATATCCACTATCTCTCCACTTAGTCCGTTTCTCCTCTCTTCAACCATCACCTCATTACCTCTCCTTGTCCACTCGTACCTCTCCTCTATTCTCCCCACTATCTTCCTCATCCTCCTCCTCCCTCTCTGCGGTCACTACTGGGGCGGTTAGAGCAGATTCTGAGTGAGAGAGTGAATCCTGCATCTCCTCTCCTCCTCAGTAGAGCTGCTCCTCTGTGCCGGGCCTGTCAGCTCAGTGAGGAGTCCTGCTGTTTCAATCAGACGAAAGCACCACCAGTCCACCACACCCTCCCATCTGTCCCCCTGCCTCTCAGCTCGTTTAATCGTTCCCGTCCCCAAAACAGCATTTCCTTGCCATTAAAACAGTATCAATAAACATGCCAGCACAATAAGGAATAATTAGCTATAACCCAATTTCAGTTTGCACGGTTTAATTAAATTGGAAATGGACCACTTCACATGCTGTTAGAAATTATTGAATAAAAGCCCCAACTCACTCTATGGAGCAGACAATATTATTAGTCATGGAGGATTTTACCTCCCAGGATGGGAATCAGGGTTTCTTCACTCTCAGTGTAAAGTGTGCTCATGAACACATCAGCCGAGTGGATGTGTGTACAAGCTGCCTCTAAAGCTGCCATTATTTACACACAAGTTAAAGGTTAAGTCAATAAATTGTTTAGGCAGAGAGGTGTTAAGGAGAGCGAGAGAGAGCGAGAGAGAGAGAAAGAGAGATAGAAATTCTCAGTTAGTTCGTTTAACAAGAGGAAAGTGTCAAGGAGTAAGGAAAAAAATATATTGTAACATCAAGCAGGCATCTGGCTACGTTTCGCCGCCAAGTGCAATAAGCCCAATCCCTCACCACAGGATTGAGTCCACACTAGTGCTATAACACAGTGGGTTGGGGTAAAAGAAGTCAATCACTAACGCTGGGGTGGGGTGGGGTGGGGGCAGATCTTCAATCCAGTTAGTAGTAGGTGTTAAGTTGCAGTAAAAGCTGTGCTGCAGTGTATGAATTAAGGCACCTTCCCTCTATTGAGCTGACGGCAATTTATTTAGGCATGTATCACAGCTGTCTGCCAGACAGAGGTAGAGATGGCTGGCAGAGGTTTTTTGAAGTATTACTTGTTCTTACTTTTCATCAAATAGAGGGTACTATTCCTGACAGGGGGTCCACCCCCATTAGCCGGGCATCATGGGTAAGTGGTGGCGGCTGTAAGGCAGAAGTAATTGAGCATGAAAGCTCTCTAAGTCTGTGTGAAACTACAGGATCAGACATTATGATAGGCTCTCCCAGAAGGAAAGGTTTCTAGTCTGACGCCAACTGCTAAAAGAGGGAAACAGAATACCTCCAGAAGCTCAACAGAGGCTGACCAACGTTATTGTCTGAGACTTTAAATGATAACTCACATGTTGTCCCAGTTAGTGGTGGGATGTGTCGGCAGTCCTCCACATCACAACAAAGCCCATTCAGTCAGTGTGGTCAGACTACCTGTGGGTATTTCTGGGTAACTGGCTTTGAGATCAACCAGTCCTGCACAGCAATCTGAGGAGGCTTCAGAGACCTTCATGTGATTGCATCTATAGGAACATAGTCCTCCCTCACATCACTATGAAAGGCAGAACTGACGCCAGCCCAAAATAAATCCCTCTCATGGTCTTGTCATCGACACACACAGAGGAAGCAGGACGACAATAAAAGAAGGCATACCGGCATTTTATGAGCTCATATTATATCAATCGTTTTTGGCTACATCAGCGCCAAATTGTGTCTGGTCAAGGCTGATTGAAGTCTTGGCCTCCACCAATGAAAAGTTAAAGCAAGGAAATTACATTCCAATAATTTATCCAGAAACACAGATTGTCTATGACTTGTTTTTACTTCAGTGCTTTTATTAACCTATTACAGACATGTACCTACATTTGGTTTGCATGACACACTTGTGTCTTTAATACACACCAAACACACTCATAAATACACAGCGCCCAATGGAATCTGGGCTGCATTACATTATGGAGAGCAGAGCTAGGTTCTTTAATGTAGCCGAGGCCTGGTCCTCCTCACCATTCGTTTCACTGACAGACCAAACCAGGGCTTATATCTGCGCTCTGTGGACGTAAATAGGTCCCTCTTTCTCTAATAATGAAGCACACCGCATGCCACAGTCCCTCTCAACCTAAAGCCACTAGCACCTGCTTCTGGTGCATCTGGCAGACTGCTTAGAGAGGCGCAGACCGTCCAATGATGTCAGTCTGTTTGCCCCACTCAAAAGGCTACAGGGTGACTTATGGTCACTCCCTCCCTGGAGAGAGGGCAGACAAACGTGTTTCCAGGTTGGAAGGAGAGGGAAGGGTTAGAGGAAGAAGGGTTTGTCAGTGGTGGTCAGTCAACTCCCCAACTCTGCTGTCTGCTCCACCCACATCTCCTTCCTGTGGTCTCTGGACAACAACATAAAAATCTCTGAAAACAACGTAAAGTCACTCTCTCACGACACACACTCGGGTTAAAGAAGCTAGAATTAAACAGAAGGTTGCTTTAACGGCAGCAACCACAGCAAGATTGCCCGATAGTGATGCCCCATTGACAGACAAGACCAAAGGCCTTCCATGCCTTGCTCAAATGTAACATTACTGCCAAACAGTAATTACAATGTCTTCTATAAAGCCAAAGTTAGACATTCTGTCACATTCACATGGAAAGACTTGGCAGGCAGTACTGAAATCACATCAATAGCCACTGAATCAGAGCTTTATCTAAACCGTTGTGACGCTCTATTCTTTTGAATGCTTCAACTCAGAAAGGAACAACATTAGGAAGGGTAGTCATTGTAACAATCCACAACTCTCTGTAACAGCTGGTGCTATGTCAACAAAACGTTCACAGGAGCCATGTGCCCCTGAGGCCATATTCAAGGTCATTCTTCCACTTTGTTCAAGTGAAATATGCACTTTCCGAGGGTTTCTTAGAGGTTCTTGGGATATGCAAAAACACATGCGTATAATACACCTGTACTTGTGTGAAATAGGACAAATATATTACTATATACTCCTAGATCCTCTCACCATTGATAAAGTAATTTCTTCTCTCCGTTATCCCAGATTTAGCTACAGAATGACATGGCCAAACAACAAGTGTTGAGAAGACGCTTTCATTCTGTTCAAGACACCCAATTAAGATGGCAGGTTACAGGAGAGAGAGAGAGAGAGAGAGAGAGAGAGAGAGAGAGAGAGAGAGAGTGAGAGAGAGAGAGAGACAGAGAGAGAGAGAGAGAGAGAGAGAGAGAGAGAGAGAGAGAGAGAGAGAGAGAGAGAGAGAGAGAGAGAGAGACAGACAGACAGACAGACAGACAGACAGACAGACAGACAGACAGACAGACAGACAGACAGTCAGACAGACAGACAGACAGACAGACAGATAAAGAGAGAGAAATACAGAGAGTGAAAGACTGAGAGAAAAAGACAGAGAGAGAGAGAGACGGAGAGAGACACTAACACTAAGTGCTTTCATAGTCCTATTGGACTGTCTCAATATCTCAAGTAAAATAGTGATGCTGGTTATGTATACATGATCCTCTACATACAAGGTAAGATTTAAATCTGTGTGACTGTGCCATACTGAACTGTGCCATACGGTACAGTCAGCCATATCGTTCATTACCACGGTGGTGAGTGAGCTCTGCAGAAGGCTGATCATTCAATTGAGAGACTAGGACACCAACAAGCAAACAAAAACAGGCTCTTATCTCTCAACCTTTTCATGTGTGAGTTCCAAATATAACGGTCGCCACAGCGTGAGTTTTTTTATGCGCGAGATGAACTCACTGTTCCAAAATGTGATTGTTACGCAACAGGACAGTTAACCCGCGCTGCCCTCAAACCAAGACGGCTGCCTGCTAATTATCTATAGCCTATGTTTCAACTTGTCCATTTCTTAATATTTTCTAACAACAGTTTGAATTGAGGTGTGCTCCAACTCCGTATTAATTCACATAGACGGTACATTTTCTGCCTTCATCGTTGTTTCCTCACAAATAATAACTAATGTGTGCGTTCCTATCAAAATAAGTGCTTTATTTTCTGTATATTGTGTTTTAATTTCTACTGGAGCATAGAGACTGTATGTATGGAGCATAATGTATTTACTGTTTTATTCATGTTTTCAAGTACTGGTGACAAATCGTGCATTCCGATTCTTGCATATATTGTAATGAACACATATAATGTGTGTTAAATACTTTTTTGAAGATTGCACTGATTATGATCAGCTAATGCTAAGCTATTTACCAGCTATGTGTGGCGCCATGTTTGTTGACATTATACAATGCATACTGGGGTTCACGTAAATGTCTGTCAGACTAAAGATTATATAACTAAATGAGGTGAAGTGATAGTTCGAAGAGAAACTTCCGGAAATTAATGAAGGGAATTGATTGTGTTGGGCTGTCGCTACTTCTGTGAATGTCTGAACATTGCGTCCAAAAATAAACTGGTCACATTCAGGACATAATATTGTAAGGACTGTGTTCATGCAATAGTTTGTCTGTGAAAAAACAGTATGGCCAGCTCAAACGCTGACTGATGCGTCAATCTAAATAACCATTCTAATCACACCGGTTTGAGCATACGCTGCAGGGACCACTGTAGAATGATCACACCCGTGTGTTGGTACGTGTCAAAGTGTTAATGATCTTCTGGATCAGTCATTAAGCTAAGCCTTTAGACTGTATACCCATCCTATGACAAGAATAGAAGCATGGTTATGGGGCTCAGACAACACTGCAATAGGAGCTTCTAAACATCAATCTGTCATAGGGTCTCTGTCCCTGAACTTACCAGCGCAGAGCTGATAGTGGAAATGGCTCCTTAAAACATGTATTAACAGTCATTACTTATTGTACCCAGTGGCAGAGAGGTCTGATTCTTCACTTGTTTTCTTCTGGACATGTGTTCCAGTCAGGAATATATAACAATATTTATGGATCTCCTGTTGACAGTAAATTGACTTTCAAAGTCCAAAGACATGTCAGTCAAATAACTGGATTAGTGAGAGAGAAAGAGAGAGAGAGACAGAGACAGAGACAGAGACAGAGACAGAGACAGAGACAGAGAGAGAGAGAGAGAGAGAGAGAGAGAGAGAGAGAGAGAGAGAGAGAGAGAGAGAGCAAAGGGAATGGAGAAGGGGGTTTGAGGAGAGAGCAAACACTATGAGAGGGTAAAGAGCTGGGTGTGGAGGAATGGAATGCATTTAGCGAGTATGATTGTAGGTACACTGTCAATTTGGCATGCAGGCTACATACCAATTGCTCCTGATTGCACCAAAATAAACACAGTATAGCCTCCAGTATTTATCCTGGACATTCACTAAAAGAGTAGCCATGATACACTTAACCACCAGTACTCTATGAGACATTGCTATATTCTGACATTGTTCATGTTAGTGTTGAGACGGGTGGAGAGGTATTGGAGGATGTTGATATTCCACACAGGAAGTAAGACAAAGGAGAGGTATTTTCAAAGCCAAAGGCAGAGTCTACTCTACATATAGCGTAGTCTTTGGGTTTTTAGAAAAGCGGTACATCAACCCTGTGTCGTATTATTGTTATTACACACACACACACACACACACACACACACACACACACACACACACACACACACACACACACACACACAGACAGATTCAGAATGTCAGTTCACAGACACACAGTCTGCTGCATGTGGCACAGCAAGCAGATGGGTCTCTGCTGTCCTAAAAATGTGGTGTTGCCATGACAACCACACATGGCGGAGTTGTGTGCATGCGTGTGTGTTTGTGTGTGTAAGAGAGAAGAAATCCACTAGAGATGTGGGTCTGTCTGTTTAGCTGACGCATGCATCAGCTAGATATTAAGTAGCTTACCAAAGCAAGTCCAGTTAAGTGTTTGGACATTCATTCAGGCGGTTAGTGGACTCATCCCCATCATTCTCATTCTTGTCATCTTCATCAACAGTCATCCAGTAGGTAGGCAGACTATAGTAGGCTACACAGGGACATCACAGGGGTAGACTACAGCCAGAGTGGCCAGGGTTTCAGTGGGCATGTCTCACTCAGCCCCAAGCTTGGTAAGGCAGGACAGGAGCATTGAGAAAATAAGGGGAGAAGGAGAGACATCAGGACAAGAGGTGGAGAGAGGGGAACACGGTGAGAGTTATAGGGCTGGCTGTCCAATAAATCCATTTTCACTTTTCCGCAAGATTTTATTTAACTGCTCTCTATAGTAACTGTTTTTAAAACGGAAACCAATTTGCAAAGATGACAACCTATCATTAGAATTTAGAATGGTGGGATTTATCGTGGAAGAATATTTGCTGCGGCCTTGGAGTTGCCATTACAAGTGTGGAGAATGTGAGAGTGACCTGGGCTTAATGAAACTTGTCTAACCTCACAAGTGTCTAACTTTGAAGTGGAAGACCAGGGGTGTTTGTTTTTAAGCTGGGTGTAAAAGCAGATGGCCCAGACCAAGACCCAGCCTGGAGGATAAACAAATTAAAATGTTTTTAAAAACCTGAAGGCTGTCTATTCAATCCAAACCACTTGGAATTTTTGAGAAGGGGAGAAGAGATGAGGGAACGACAGATGTAAGAGAGAGGAAGAGAGATCAATGGAGATAGAAAGAGGAATAGAGTTAACTTGAAAACAAACCATAATAAGCATGTCCCATTGATTCAATGTCACTTTCACATTATTATGGAAAATATAAAATAAAAACCCATGTAAATGCAGTACCCTAAAATAGTAGGCTACAGAGCTGGCATCATCTACTTGGAAACACCCATTCATCGCAAACCAAAACATTTTAAAGAAAGGAAAAGTTGCATGCAAGCCATGTAACAATGGAATTTCCAACAAAGTAGGCCTAGACAAAAATGTATATTTAGAAAAAGATCATGCAGAGATTTCCAGTCCTGTAGAACTAACTTCAAAGCTGATTTTAACACAGTAGAGCTAGTGCTGTGACAATGATGGCACAATACTTTCAGCAGATGGATTCCCCAAGAATGATGCCACTGAATGTCAAAAATGTGTCATTCCACTAACCTATGTTATTCGTTTAACGGTTCATTCTACAGTTATCTAAAATTGTCGTAGCGAGTACTGTAGTGTAACATGATTGTTTCTTCAATAAGAGGTACAATATCGATAAAACTTGTGAACTTCGTACTTTGTTGTGAGATTGTAACACACGCGCCTCATTATAAACGAGTTATAAGTGCGTCATTGCAATTCATAAGCAAGGCAATTTCACAGAGGAAATCTCGGTCAACTCAAACAGAGAATAATTAACTCCTGACAGCTACAATACTACTAGCAAACTCGGTGGAGTGAAGACAAAATTATTCCATTATATCAACTTCATGGTGAGGTAATTATGTAGTAAAAACTAGCCACAATGGGTTTGCAACAATGTATCAACATTGTCCAGTTAGTCAACAAACGTCTGTATTAATTATCTCCATACACACACAAGGACAGAAAGGGATCAGACTGGGCTTTCCTGCGTGGAATTCTGCCGTGTTGTCTGTCATTTGACACCCCAGTGTTGCAAGCAAGCTGTGGCTTTCAAGTGAAACTAACTGCCCACTGCAGAATAAAATACATATATGCACATACCTTTATAACGGCACAATTTCAGCTTATTCTAAATGCCACGTGATGAGATATTTGTTGGGTAGAAGTCGCTATTTTCTCCTCGATAGTCTTCCCGTCATTCTTCGTACAGGAATTTTTCCTTGGGAATTGGAGGTACGGTTAGCGGAGTGGGGAAGCGAAAAGGGGTGGGACTTGGAGATGAGGGCGGCGCCAAAGACGGCGCTTTGAAAGCATCCATCTGCTGCACCCAGCTTACTGACAGTTTGAGACGTTGCTGAAAGGCCAATCGAATTGTGCATTAACACTTTGATTGGGCATGAATCCCAAACGTGTGCAAAGGTTGTAAACCGTTTAATTCCATCCTTTTTCATTAACAGACTAACTGCATCGCTCACATTTCGCAACATGAGTCAGGGTTCAGACCAGATTCATTTTCACAAAAATACTTCGTTTAAACAGTTAGGGAGATAAGTAGGGATATAATGTAGCCAACTGTGAATATCTGTAGCCTACCCTTTGTAGTATTGAAGTATTGGAAGAAACGCCTTGATTATATAATCATATCCATGGTTAAATAAACAGCCAATGTAAGGAACTGTACAACTTCAAATGTCTATTACATATTTTTCTCTAAATGTTTAAGGAAGAGGACCCTAGCTTTATGTATGCTACAACCTCACAGAGTGGAACCTCTATGGTGTATGTACTTTCTCACCAGTAATTGGTTTTTCAGTGCATTACATCAGGCACACTGTTGGAACTCAAACATCTTCCTTTGATAAATTATGTACGTGATCTCCGTTCTACAGAACATTTGTGGCAAACACATAAACTGATTCTATACTTTCTGCACATCATACACTCTCTCAGTGGATTGAACATACTGTATATCTCCACCAAACTGTTAGATCTTAAAAAATAAAAAATAAATAAAAAGGGTGTATCCATGGAGACTATAACACTTAGCAGGGTGCTAGATCCACAAAACATGCTTCAGCTGATTGATGATGGCAGGCGTGGATTACTCTGTGCACAAACGCAGCAGGACAGAGAGAGTCCTGGTGCCAAAGTAACTCTCTCTTCCTAGCCTATTATCGTCTGTGGGAGCCTGTCCATCAATGTGGTGCGGTCTGCACCCCCTCCCAGGGAGACAGAGAGGGGGTAAACAAAACCAGAGGGACTGAGGAGAGACTATGAAACCCCTGCCAGAAAAATACTGTATTCATAAGAGGAGCTTTTAATGTTTCGCAGAAAACTATTCCATGACTAGGGGCAAAGAGGATACTAGCCTCTATAAATATTAGTGTAATAGTCTTTGGTATGGGGTTTAGCTATAACTAGTGCCTATAGGTTTTCCTGGTTGGGTCAAGTGGTCAGAAAAAACTCCTGACTCTACCCATAAGGTGTGGTATTGGGCATACCTGAGGTTAGAGGTCAAGGATGAGGTGGAGGTGAGAAGGTGAGTGACGGAAAGAGGCACATACCTTCATATCAATGATTTAATTGTGTTATGTATAATCCTGTCTAACTGTTATCTGTTATAACAATTGCAGCTTCTCTTCAGCCTGTGGGGGAAGAGGTGTTGAACAATGCTTCAGAGACGAGTGCAACAATATGGAGGCCAAAGACAGAAAGACGTGTGCACTGTAGTGGGCGCTCTGACTGCATTCCTCTCTCACAGCGCTCCCTCTCATGCTCCCTAGGGAGCCGAGCAGGCCCACAGGCCCTCTCAGGAGGGATGATAATAGCTGATAATGAGGTCACTTCCCCTGGTGTTTCCTCTCACTTGCCACACAGCCAGGAGACTCAAATAACTTGGGACTGAGGTTTTGGGCAAGGGGAAACACATTGTTCAAAGCTCTGAAAGTAGGACACTGATAGAAATGATGAAAAGGGGGGTCCCTCCTTTTTCTAAGCCATTATTACTGCTGGTTTGCGTTGCTACTCAATTTACCGATGTTTTGTTTGGCTGGCTGATTTCGATTTATTTACAAGTCTCAGCTGGATTGTACAGGAATGTGCATTATTTATTTACATTAGCAACATGTAAAACATAACAGGACATAAAATTGCACTGTCATTTCTTATTCAGTCATCAGCTTGGAGACCATCCACACAAATCAATCATGGGATTCTTCAGGCAGAGAGCCTAGTATACCCTATGAACAGCAAGAAAGGAAAAGGTTTCTTGTTCTCCCCTGCCTACCGCCCTCTCAGATGTTTTGGGAAAATGTGTGTAATACAAACGCACTTTCAGTCAAGCACATCTGCACAGGCCCCTAGTTTATGCAGTGGGGAGCAGGATGAGGCTAGGCAGAGAGCGAGGGAAGGGTAGATGGGGCCAGGGGGTTCTCCTCCTGTTCTTCTCCAGTCCAGCAGCTAGTCTCTGGGGCTTGCGGTGTTGAAAGATCAGCATCTATTCTGCATATCTGGTTCATGAGAAGTCATACAAACCAGATAAGGAGTCATCATCATGTATACATCAGTGAATATTTCACCCTAACTCCTACTTACTCAAACATACATAGAGTACACACACACCAACAAGCAAGCACACAAGTCAATGCAAAAAGTAATTTCACAGGTCTCTTCCAAAGAAAACACGTCACATTGTGGAGCCCTGGAGTTGTTTTCAAAGCCAGTTAACTTTCACTGAAGCTTTGCCCAGCCACAGCAGGGAGACAACCAAGAAGAGGAGGAGGGACAGGCAGACGAGAGAAGGAGAGAGAGGGTGTAGATAGAAAAAGACTGAGAGAGAGAGAGAGAGAGAGAGAGAGTAAGTAGAGGGGACATCTCAAAGTAGAGGTCATAGAGAGAAACCAAGCCCTTGAGTTGTTAGGATCAGCGTGATGGTGGTGTACACTTCCAAAAAGGATTCACAGAGACCACACAGTAACACCACACAAATCTACAGCAGATCACAGGGACTTTCCAGGGCTAGCTAACAAACCCACCCAGTGCTACACAAGTTCACTTTATAACAGTTTTGCAGAAATTGGGCATAAAAAAGGACGTCACTTACTTGTCTGTCAAATTCATATGGTTGAAGTGCACCAATCATAGCATTACCAGATCAGATAACTTTTTGTGGGAGACACGAAAATGACAGATAGCAGGAGTGAAGACTAATACATTGGCTTTGAAAAACAAAGAAGCTTAGAGAATGTCTGGGAGCACAAGCAATGCCCAGCAAAGTGTTTGTGTGTGTGTGTGTGTGTGTGTGTGTGTGTGTATATGTGTGTGTGTGTGTGTGTGTGTGTGTGTGTGTGGTGTCAGTAGAGGTTCCTCAGAGGAGGAAGGGGAGGACCATCCTCCTCAGTGGATTTCACAAAAACAAAAACAGTAAAACATTAAAAAAGTTATAATTTTTAGAATAAATAAAACCAGTTGCACAGGGCGGGGTTCACAGGGCAGGGTACTATGGTGTTGAATGCTGAGCTATAGTCAATGAACAGAATTCTTACATAGGTATTCCTTGTCCAGATGGGATAGGGCAGTGTGCAGTGTGGTGGCGATTGCATCATCTGTGGATCTACTGGTGCGGTAAGCAAAATGAAGTGGGTCTAGGGTGGCAGGTAGGGTTAGGGTTAGACTAGACTAGTCTCTCAAAGCACGTCATGATGAAAGAGGTGAGTGCTACAGGGTGATAGTCATTTAGTTCCTTTGCTTTCTTAGGTACAGGGACAATGGTGGCCATCTTGAAGCAACAGACTTGGATTGAATATATCTGTAAACATACCAGCCAGCTGGTCTGCGCATGTTCTGAGGATGCGGCTAGAGATACCATCTGGGCCGGTAGCCTTGCGAGGGTTAATACGCTTAAATGTCTTACTCAGGTCGGCCACGTTGGGAACTGTGTCTACGCGTGATCAGGGGTGTATTCATTCCACCGATTCTATTGAAAAACGTTTCTTAAACGGAAGCAAACGAAACAAAGCGGGGATAAACATACCTGAATTTGTCCAATAGAAACTCTCGTTTGCAACTGTTGGACTAATGATTACACCCTAGATCACCCTGGATCAGGCAAGAATGTGCAAGGCGGTATTGCATTTCACTGTCCGTCCATGGTGTCACTGGCTTCAAAAAGTCAAACAGTGGGCAGACGGAGGGGACCCAGGACAGAGCCAATGAGCTGAACATATTTTTTAACAGGTTCGATACTGGCCCTGTCCACCTCCCCTCCAGCTCCCCAGGCCACACACCCTCACGGCTGTCCCACCCCCACTTTGCTCACAACACCTCTGTTGAGACAATCAGCGACCCCCTCCCCACCTCCGCCCCTGCTCCCTATGGACTGATCCTCAACACCCCCCTTCCCCCCACCTCTGGAATGATCCTCAACACCCCCCATCCCCCCACCTCCCCACCTGGACTGGTTTTCACCAGAGAGCTGGAGAGACTAAATCAGTGGAAAGTGGCGGGTCCTGATGGCATCAGCCCAAGGGTGCCTAGGGTCTGTGCTGGCCAACTGTGTGGAATACTCCAGCGACCCTTCAACCTGGAAAGGTTCCCTGTGCTGTGGAAAACATCCTGTACCCGTGCTGTGGAAAACATCCCGTCCCAGTGCCCAAGAAGGCGCACCTCACTGTCCTGAATGACTTCAGACCTGTAGCGCTAACATCCCACTTCATGAAGACCCTGGATCCTCAACACGGACCCCCTGCAGTTTGCATATCAGCGCAACATCGGGGTGGATGATGCAATCATCTACCTTCTGCAGAGGGCCTACTCTCACCTGGACAACGCAGGTTGCACTGTGAGGGTTATGTTTTTTTACTTCTCCAGGGCCTTCAACACCATTCAGCCCCTGCTACTGGGTGAGAAGATGAAGAGGATGAAAGTGGAAGCACCCTTAGTGTCCTGGGTCACGGACTACCTGACCGGTAGGCCATAATTTGTGCGACTACAGAGATGTGTGTCAGAACGGGCAGTGAGCAACACAGGGGCCCCCCAGGGAATGGTCCTGTCCCCCTTCCTGTTCACCCTCTACACCTCGGACTTCAGATATAACTCTGAAACATGCCAAATACAGAAGTTCTCGGATGACTCCGCAATTGTAGGATACATCAGGGGTGAGCAGGAGGAGGAGTACAGGAGCACAATCAATGACTTTGTGTTGTGGTGTGAGCAGAACCACCTTCAGCTCAACATCAGCAAAACAAAGGAGATGGTGGTGGACCTCAGGAGATCCAAGGCCCAACTGACTGCAGTCCCTATACAGGGGATGGATGTGGAAATGGTTGTGTCATACAAGTTCCTGGGAGTTCATATGGACAACAGTTTGGAATGGGCTGGTAACACCGGGGCTCTGTACAAAAAGGGCCAGAGCCGACTCTACTTTCTGAGGAGGCTCAGGTCCTTCAACGTGTGCAGTAAACTACTGCATACATTCTACCAGTCTATGGTGGCCAGTGCTATCTTTTTTGCAGTGGTGTGCTGGGGCGCCAACATAAAAGCCGGTGATGCTTCTCGGGTAAATAAGCTGATCAGGAAGGCTAGCTCTGTCCTGGGGATTTGCCTTGACACTCTAGAGGAGGTGGCGGAGAGACGGATCCTGGCCAAACTGCGGGCCGTCATGGACAACGTCACCCACCCTCTGCATGCCATGGTTATGACGCATAGGAGCACCTTCAGTCACAGACTGATCCCACCACGGTGTGCCAGAGAGCGCTACAGGAGGTCCTTCCTGCCTGCGGCTATTAAGACTATTTAATGCTTCACCGGGGTGCCGTGCCGTCGGCAACCTAGACCTGGAACTGTTGGGGTGTTAGGACCTAGTTTAACAATTATGCATCCATCCGTGAGTAACTCTGGTCTGTAATCACTCATTCACTCAGGACTTATTTATTCATTCAGGTCTGTATATACATATTCATGTACAGTTTCTTATATCATATCACGTGCAATATTGTAAGTAATTCTTGGACTGAACTTACGTAGTTATTCACTCAGGAATGCATATTAGTATCCTGTCAGTAGTATATTTTCTCATTGCTTTTAGTATATCGAATGTGAAATACGTGCATTTATCCGTAATCAAACCCTGCGCACTAAGGACTGTATTTTAAGGGAATTACTCCTTCATACACACATTTAGCTATTTAAGTATCTCTTCCTATCATTTACCTGTACAGTTAATTTAACCATGCAAAATATTCACTTACATGTTCATTTAACCAGTCTGTCTATTAAGTAAACTATTATTACCCTCACTCATATCATACGCATTTTTAGCTATTTAAGTATTTCTCTGCCATCGACCTGTATAGTATATTTATCCATGCAAATACTCCTTATTTATCTACATCAACTTGCAATACTTTTATCATTCATTTTTCTTTTATTAATTATTTTCACCTAACACTCTGTAACAATGTATAGTGTACATATTCAGCCATACTTGTCAGGTTCTGACTGTTGCTAGGTCTGGCTCCCTCTAGTGGGGGAGTTTGAGAGCCGCGGTTAGAGCTTGACAGTTCACTGGGTGTTGGTGGTGTGTGTTAATTTCTATCCCCAATTAGAGACAGCTGTCTCGTGGACTGTATTTTAAGGGAATTACTCCTTCATACACACATTTAGCTATTTAAGTATCTCTTCCTATCATTTACCTGTACAGTTAATTTAACCATGCAAAATATTCACTTACATGTTCATTTAACCAGTCTGTCTATTAAGTAAACTATTATTACCCTCACTCATATCATACGCATTTTTAGCTATTTAAGTATTTCTCTGCCATCGACCTGTATAGTATATTTATCCATGCAAATACTCCTTATTTATCTACATCAACTTGCAATATTTTTATCATTCATTTTTCTTTTATTAATTATTTTCACCTAACACTCTGTAACAATGTATAGTGTACATATTCAGCCATACTTGTCAGGTTCTGACTGTTGCTAGGTCTGGCTCCCTCTAGTGGGGGAGTTTGAGAGCCGCGGTTAGAGCTTGACAGTTCACTGGGTGTTGGTGGTGTGTGTTAATTTCTATCCCCAATTAGAGACAGCTGTCTCGTGTTGTCTCTAATTGGGGATTCTATTTAAGTCAGTGTATGTCACTCCAGTTCACGGTTAGTTCACTCCAGCGATGGCCCACAGCCCGGGGTCTCCAGCGACGGCCCACAGCCCGGAGCCTCCATCGACGGCCCACTGCCTGGAGCCTCCAGCGACGGCCCACTGCCCAGAGCCTCCAGCGACGGTCCATAGCCCAGAGCCTACAGCGACGGTCCAAAGCCCAGAGCCTCCAGCAACGGCTCACTGCCCGGAGCCTCCAGCGACGGTCCAAAACCCAGAGCCTCCAGTGACGGCCCACAGCCCAGAGCCTCCAGCGGCCAGCACAGCTATGTGGCTGGAAACCTTCTCAGCGTTGGTGCCCAGGCTGGGCACGACGTGCAGCCCCGCTTTGGAGCAGGAGCTCCTTAGGTGATGCAGCCAGTCAAGATGCTCTCATGGTGCAGCTGTAGAACTCTGAGGGCCCATACCAAATCTTTCCAGTCTCCTGGAGAAAGTTAGGGTTAAGTGCCTTACTCAAGCGCACATCGACAGATTTCTAGGGTATTTGAACAAGCAACCTTTCAGTTACTGGTCCAATGCTGTAACCGCTAAGCTGACCGTGTTGGTGTGTGTGGACCATGATAGATCCTTAGTGATGTGGACACCGAGGAACTTGAAGCGCTCGACCCGCTCCACTGCAGCCCTGTTGATGTGAATGGGGGTGTGCTCGGCCCTCCGATTCCCTCGGGCCCTCCGTTTTCAGCTCCTTTGTCTTGCTGACGTTGAGGAAAAGGTTGTTGTCCTGGCACCACACTGCCAGGTCTCGTACCACCTCGCTATAGGCTGTCTCATTGTCATTGGTGATCATTGGTGATCATTGTCATTGGTGATCATTGTCATTGGTGATCAAGCCTACCACCGTCAAACTTAATGATTGTGTTGGAGTTGTGGGTGAACAGGGAGTACAGGAGGGGACTAAGCACACACCCCTGATGGGCCCCCGTGTTGAGGATCAGCATGGCGGATGTGTTGTTGGATACCCTCACCTCAAACACTGTATGGAGATTGACAAAGAAATAGTGTCACTTGTTTAATCTTCCTGTTTGTCTCTCACACGGAGGTGTGACACATTTCTAGTTCCCTTTTTAACTCCTGGGGTACGCTGGATAGTTATTGGGGTGTCAGGGTGCATGCAGCGCTGGACGGACAGCAAGTTGTAACGTTCAACTGTAGCCCCCTATGTCTGTCTATCTGAATTCCCTATTGTCCTATTCCCAATACCAACCACAAAAACAAGCCCCAGATAATCTTATGCTTATCTCATTGAGAGAAACAGCCATATAATACAACTGGCAAATACTTCCCCTCCACATATGAGACAAGTACACCTTTGTCATCTTGCTTTCCTCACATGCGCACACCCTCTTGTACAGACACACAAACACAGACAGCTGAAGAGATTGGAGGAGCCAGGTGCTTTGTTTAACCCGCTCTACTCCATTCTCTCTCTGTCCTGTGAGAAGGTTTTTCATCTGAAAATGTGCCTTCCCAAAACGTCAAATGTCAAAGTCAAAATGTCTACAGGTAATTGTTACCCATGGTTAAACATTACATTGGAACAATATCACAGTTGGCTAGCTTACTGCTGATAACCTTGGGGAAATAACACATAGAAATATGTAGACTCAGTTCTCTAAGAATGGCGGATGTGCTGTTGGATACCCTCACCACTAGGGGGCGGTCTGTCATGTTCTTCAAAATGTAGTTGAGGGTGTACTGATGATTGGGTGCTGTTTGTATAGTTCCTTGCAGGTGGAGTTAATCTAACAGTCAGATGCTGACAAGAATCTGTTATTTTAGTCTACATGACCTGTGTTTAATTTTAGATATGTGTCTGGTATGATATAACATTTGAATAAAAGACGATCCTAAATTCAGCTCCAAAACGGTTTAAGAATTTGTTTTCTGTGAGTAGCTTAAAACATTTTTATCTCCCATTATTCTGCCCCTGTTATCTTATTTAAAAAGGAGAATAGCAAATGTTCTTCCCCTTTTCCCACCATCTCCTGTTGAGAATTTCTGTCCTGAGGCGGAAGCTAGCATCCCCCCTAATAACCCCTGTCTTACTCGTTCTCTCTCTCTCTCTCTCTCTCTCTTAACTTCCATTGCTATGCGGACAACACACAGCTGTACATTTCGATGAAACATGGTGATGCACCAAAATTGCCTGCCCTGGAAGCCTGTGTTTCAGACATAAGGAAGTGGATGGTGGCAAATTTTTTACTTTTAAATTCTGACAAAACAGAGATGCTAGTTCTAGGTCCCAAGAAACAAAGAGATCTGCTTTTGGATCTGACAATTAATCTTGATGGTTGTACAGTCGTCTCCCAAAAAAACTGTGAAGGACCTTGGTATTACTCTGGACCCTGATCTCTCATTTAATGAACATATCAAGAATATTTCAAGGATAGCTTTTTTCCATCTTCGTAACATTGCAAAAATCCGAAATTTTTTGTGATGCGGAAAAGCGAATCCATGCTTTTGTCACTTCTAGATTAGATTACTGCAATGCTCTACTATCCGGTTACCCGGATAAAGCACTAAATAAACTTCAATTAGTGCTAAACACGGCTGCTAGAATCCTGACTAGAACCAAAAGATTTGATCATATTACTCCCGTGCTAGCCTCTCTACACTGGCTTCCTGTTAAGGCTAGGGCTGATTTCAAGGTTTTACTGCTAACCTACAAAGCATTACATGTGCTTGCTCCTACTTATCTCTCAGATTTGGTCCTGCCGTACATACCTACACGTACGCTCCGGTCACAATACGCAGGCCTCCTTATTGTCCCTAGAATCTCTAAGCAAACAGGTGGAGGTAGGGCTTTCTCCTATAGAGCTCCATTTTTATGGAATGGTCTGCCTATCCATGTGAGAGACGCAGACTCCGTCTCAACCTTTAAGTCTTTACTGAAGACTCACCTCTTCAGTATGTCCTATGATTGAGTGTAGTCTGGCCCAGGGGTGCAAGGGTGAACGGCAAGGCTCTGGAGCGACGAACCACCCTTGCTGTCTCTGCCTGGCCGGTTCCCATCTCTCCATTGGGATTCTCTGCCTCTGACCCTATTACGGGGGCTGAGTCACTGGCTTACTGGTGCTTTCCATACCATTCCTTGGAGGTGCATCACTTCCTGTCCGGTTTGTCGCCCCCTCTGGCTTGTGCCGTGGGGGGGATCTTTCGTGGACTATACTCAGCCTTGTCTCAGGGTAGTAAGTTGGTGGTTGTTGATATCCCTCTATTGGTGTAGGGGCTGTGCTTGGCAGAGTGGGTGAGGTTATATCCTGCCTGGTTTGGCCCTGTCCGGGGGTATTGTCTGGGTATTGTCGGAGGGGGCCACAGTGTCTCCTGACCCCCCTGTCTCAGCCTCCAGTATCTATGCTGCAATAGTCTATGTGCCGGGGGGCTAGGGTCAGTTTGTTAAATCTGATGTTATTATCCAGTGTCTTGTGTCTAATTTAAGTATGCTCCCTCTAATTCTCTCTCTCTCCCACTCTACCTCCTCTCCCGGAGGACCTGAGCCTACCCGGAGGACCATGCTTCAGGACCACCTGCCCTGATGACTCCTAGCTGTCCCCAGTCCACCTGGTCGTGCTGCTGCACTGGTTTCAACTCCTCTGCCTGCGGTTATGGAACCCTGACCTGTTCATTGGACGTGCCACCCTGTCCCAGACCTGCTGTTTTCACCTCACTCTCGCTCTATTGCACTGATGTATTTACCTGTTGCAACCTCCACAACTACTATCATTATTATTTGACCCTGCTGGTCATCTATGAACATTTGAACATCTTGGAGAAAGAACTGGCCTTAATGGCCATAAATTGTTATAATCTCCACCCGGCACAGCCAGAAGAGGACTGGCCACCCCTCAGAGCCTGGTTCCTCTCTAGGTTTCTTCCTAGGTTTTGCCTTTCTAGGGAGTTTTTCCTAGCCACTGTGCTTCTAAATCTGTATTGCTTGCTGTTTGGGGTTTTAGGCTGGGTTTCTGTATAGCACTTTGTGTGACATCGGCTGATGTAAAAAGCGCTTTATAAATACATTTGATTTGATTTGATTTATAAATGCCATAGCAAATTAGTTTCGCTATTAAATAAAACGCCTTCCTCTTACCTGCAATTTTCACTATCTTTGTTATGTTACGCTGGCCTTTGCTTTCGCTGCCTTTTGTCCAGGTATAAGTTCTGGCACATTCATTCCAGCAACATGGCACCTTGCATCCCACTGCTGGTTTGCCTCTGAAGCTAAGGAGGGTCGTCCCTGGATGGGACACCAGATGTAGCAGGAAGTGGTCAAAAATAATAATGTGAAAAATAAATGTGTGAAAAATAAATCACGTGGGGAATTTCATTTTCACAATGAAAAAAAAAAAAGTGAAAAATGAACATGTGAAACTTCACACGTGTCCGAAAACCACCTTATTTCGTAAGGGGTTTAAGGATCCTTATCAAGTACGGCCAGGGTAAATAACAGCAGATAATGGATCAATTAATTACAGAAGATAATGTTTCTTATATAACCTAACTAAAGCGCATACTAGAGAGAGGCAGCTGGGAAAGATGAGGAAATGAGTGAGTGAGTGAGTATGGAGTGATATAATGGAAACCTTCGCATGTTTACTCTGTAATCATGTACATACTTTACTTCTCTTACTAGAAACACAGCTAGTTTCTACACGTTCTTACAACTTCCTCGGGTCCGATGGTTCTGAAATATACACACTACTCAGTACCATAGACCACAGCATTGGGATGTATTGCTCCTTTTTTAGGACCGAAGTAAAATCTTATCAATATGACTATTTTGTGAGATTTTGTTTGTTATGACCCAGTATAAGTGATACAGACATTCAATGGCTAAGCAAGCTCTATCTACTGTATATGCTAATGTGAATAATGAGGCAGCTCAGTGGCTGACTGACTATGAGAGAGAAGAGCCTGGGGGAGGAGCAACGCTAACCAGCTGGTCCCTGGGCACACACTCATCACCTTGGTGACAGGACATAGCAGATGAAGACCTTATGTAATCGTAGGGTCTTTCAGTGTCCTAGTGAGTCCCCATGTTCAGTTAAAAGCGGTTTAATAATGCAAGGTCCATCTGTGGAAGTCTTTTGTCAGCCCAAACCAAACCCTGGCCATCTGTCTGCAGTGGGTTGTATTGTGAGAGATGCTACCGACAACACAACACGAGCTAAACCACACCAGACATTCAGTCAGCTACAATGTTACTTCCCTCTGTGGGCAGACAAAGACTAACCTAGGGAAAGTGGAAAGACAGAGAGAGTGAGGTAGAGAGAGGGGGAGAGGAAGAGATGGAGAGAGAAATGCAAGAGAGAGAGGGGGGGTAGAGAAGGAGAGAGAGGGGGGGGGGTAGAGAAGGAGAGAGAGGGGGGGGGGGTAGAGAAGGAGAGAGAGAGGGGGGGTAGAGAAGGAGAGAGAGAGAGAGAGAGAGAGAGAGAGAGAGAGAGAGAGAGAGAGAGAGAGAGAGAGAGAGAGAGAGAGAGAGAGAGAGAGAGAGAGAGAGAGAGAGAGAACGAGAAAGACAGAGGTTATTAGGGGGGATGCTAGCTACCGCCTCAGGACAGAAATTCTCAACAGGAGATGGTGGGGAAAGGGGAAGAACATTTGCTATTCTCCTTTTTAAATAAGATAACAGGGGCAGAAGAATGGGAGATAAAAATGTTTTAAGCTACTCACAGAAAACAAATTCTTAAACCGTTTTGGAGCTGAATTTAGGATCGTCTTTTATTCAAATGTTATATCATACCAGACACATATCTAAAATTAAACACAGGTCATGTAGACTAAAATAACAGATTCTTGTCAGCATCTGACTGTTAGATTAACTCCACCTGCAAGGAACTATACAAACAGCACCCAGTCATCAGTACACCCTCAACTACATTTTGAAGAACATAGGCTACAGTCTGGGAAACACTACAATATGAGCTTTAAGTATGTGGACTCTCTCACGTAAACAGATATCATCTCTCCTTTGAGGCAACCACCTGGATTTCCCCTACATTCTATCACCATGGGTAGGGGCAGTTAAACAAAACATGCGTGGGAGTAGGGATACGGGTGGTGGTTTAAAGAAGTCTGCTGGTACCTCATTGGCAGGCAGCCAGTCTCAATGCTCACCACCCTGGAATAACAACTACAATACATACATGTGTAGTCATGATTGGGGCTGTGCTGACAATGAGGGTACATAAACTCAGAGATGCCAAAAATATGTGATACCCAAGTGTAGTGAACTCAGCATTACAGGTCCAAAATACTATTACACCTTTGTGTTTGCTGTAAATGTGGTACCATACCCTTTAGTGTGGCTATAGGTGCTATAAAACCATTGACTGGAGTTAGTGGTGAGGCCCTAAATTACCCAAATTGCTATAAAACCATTGACTGGAGTTAGTGGTGAGGCCCTAAATTACCCAAATTGCTTTGAAACCATTGACTTGGACAATAACAAGAGGAGGTCTCAGAGAAGGGGAGTCCCAGGGTCTTGGTTTGCATCCATCAAATATTTAATAGGGTAAGACCTAAGACACATTTGTGTGTGTGTGTGTGTGTGTGTGTGTGTGTGTGTGTGTGTGTGTGCGAGCGAGCGACTAGGCACAATGCATCATTGTTATTACCTTGGGGCGCCACGGCATTCCAGGGGTGAGGGAGGGAGAAAGGGTGTGAGGAGGGTAACAAAAGTATCTCGGAGCACAAGGCACCTGCTGTATTTGAGCCATAGCTGTGGGTGTGAAGGTTTATGAGGGGAGCCTACCTGATACTGTCTGAGGTGATATGGAACGTTTTAACCTTTGAGCTTCAGAGCATTAAAAACGGAATGAAACCTCCTACAAATGACATGATGTTATAAGAAAAGGTTTGAGGAAGTGCAGCTTCCTTTAAACCAAGTTCAACATTTTTTTAATACATTTTTATGATGACTTGTCTGCAGAAATGACAAGACAATATTTTCACAAGCGGGTAAAAGCAAAGCATACTTGTGTTTGATTTTTGTATATGAAAGGTTGAAGGTGAAAAACCATAATTGCAGGATGTTGGAGTCCAGACAGAGACTGGCAAACCTAGGCATGCAGCCTAGCTGACTCATCAGTACCAATTGGTCTCCCAGTGATAACTACATCAACACCGTTTTACAAATGACAGACCTTCTATAACAGATGATAGTCATGTGTGTGTGTGCGCGCGTGAGTGCTGAGGAACCATTTTGAAGTTGTTACCACCGACCTCAACAGCACAGTTAACCACCTTCACCGCACAAACACACTATGGCCTACTGGGGGAAAAGGCTAAACATCAAAAACACTGTATGGAGATTGACAAAGAAATAGTGTCACTTGTTTAATCTTCCTGTTTGTCTCTCACACGGAGGTGTGACACATTTCTAGTTCCCTTTTTAACTCCTGGGGTACGCTGGACAGTTACTGGGGTGTCAGGGTGCATGCAGCGCTGGACGGACAGCAAGTTGTAACATTCAACTGTAGCCCCCTATGTCTGTCTATCTGAATTCCCTATTGTCCTATTCCCAATACCAACCACAAAAACAAGCTCATTTCATTGAGAGAAACAGCCATATAATACAACTGGCAAATACTTCCCCTCCACATATGAGACAAGTACACCTTTGTCATCTTGCTTTCCTCACATGCGCACACCCTCTTGTACAGACACACAAACACAGACAGCTGAAGAGATTGGAGGAGCCAGGTGCTTTGTTTAACCCGCTCTACTCCATTCTCTCTCTGTCCTGTGAGAAGGTTTTTCATCTGAAAATGTGCCTTGCCAAAACGTCAAATGTCAAAGTCAAAATGTCTACAGGTAATTGTTACCCATGGTTAAACATTACATTGGAACAATAATCACAGTTGGCTAGCCTACTGCTGATAACCTTGGGGAAATAACACACAGAAATATGTAGACTTCACTTATAGATAATGCAGTTCTCTAAGAAAATGTACAGAAAGTGAGAGCTAGGAACACGTTATAGGAACACGTTATAGCCTAAAATAGATTGTATAGTGAATAGCTTATTTTCTATTCTTCTTGTAGAAAAAGATCAGAACACAGTGGCCCCTCCTCTTACCAAACACCCGCAGGCAGTCTGGGCTCACACCTTGTCTGCGCTGACAGCTTTCCCCTAAGGAGTGGCTTTCTATACAGGGTTAGTTATGCAGCTCAAACAACCCTGGACCTTGTCTATGTCTGTACTGTGTAGCACGGGTGCAAGTGCTGTGTCTGACGGTCTGAAGTGTCTGGAAGTTGCCAAATGACATTTAATGAATACCCGAGTCTTTGAAAGATAAACTTCCAGTAATGCATGGTTGATCTCATTTTCACATGCTGCTGAGGCTGTCTAATTTGCGGGAAGGAATCCGGGATTTTTCGATTTCCACTTCGCACGATCAGTTTCAGTTTTGGTCACTAGCGTATAGCAAGCCTATATTCCAAGTGGAGGACCTCTAACATCTTTAGACATCGACGGGAAATCATAACTTTCAGCTGAGGCGCAGACGTGTTCCGACTGTCTAAAGGTAATAAAAATAAAAAAACGTTTTTTGACTGCACTAATCTGTGATATTCTATTTATTTCCAAATTTCACCATAACGTGTGTAGCCTACGGGTTAATAATTTCAGTGTGGAGACAATGAATGTATTGACAAAGCAGATGCAGGTGTTTCTGTATTTTAGGGTCTTATAGTGAACCTAAGATTTAGCCTGCTTCACAATGTGCTACATTAGGCTACATTAGTGTTTTTCTTAGTTTTTTTTCTGTTGTTGATAGTTATCAAGTCAAGTGGACATATCCCTTTCTTTGTCAGGTTGACCAATACAGTGGACATAAATCACTTGCTCTGAAGTATGTGACAGTTGATTTTGGCTTAATTTCTTCAAAACTGTATCTGTTCTTACTTTTAGTAGGCACGACTCTATTATGAAATGCAGAATCAAAGGATGAGGTGTTGCTAGTATTTATACCAAGGCTTGGATGATGATGATGGTGTTGGTGCAGTTGAATTTTTGTCCATTTGCTTGCCAGGTTGACAAAATAATACAGTTAATTGATGCTATAAACATTGGGACAAAATGCCTTGTAAAGACTGCAAAGTTCAATAACTACTGGCTTCAACCAAATGCACCTTCGGAAAGGGGATATCTAGTCAGTTGTACAGCTGAATGCATTCAACCGAAAAGTGTCTCCTGTATTCAACCTAATCGCTCTGAATCATAGAGGTGCAGGGAGCTGCCTTAAATTTACATCATAGGCGCCCAGGGAGCAGTTGTTGTTGGGGATTAACAGCCTTGCTCGAGGGCAGAATGGCAGATTTCCACCTTGCCGGCTCAGGGATTCAAACGAGCAACCTTTCGGTTACTGGCCCAACTTTCAAACCCCTCTACAGACTAAGCCCTGTCTAAGCCGAGGGAAGGGGGAGTTCTACTAAGCTATATGGATTTGTTTTAAGAACGTCATACCAAGGATAATTTAGCTATCTGATTTGTTATTTTATGTATAAACAAATATATAACGCATTGAATAGCAGATTCACTACATGGAACAACAGATAGTCCCTAGAGTCTGTCCTACATCTGAGCGATATAAGAAAGATCAGAACAAAATAATAATAAATAAATATATATATCAGTTGAAGTCAGAAGTTTACATACACCTTAACCAAATACATTTAAACTCAGTTTTTCACAATTCCCAACATTTAATCCTAGTAAAAATTCCCTGTCTTAGGTCAGTTAGGATCACCACTTTATTTTAGGAATGTGAAATGTCAGACTAATAGTAGAGAGAATGATTTATTTCAGCTTTTATTTCTTACATCACATTCCCAGTGGATCAGAAGTTTACATACACTCAATTAGTATTTGGTAGCATTGCCTTTAAATTGTTTAACTTGGGTTAAATGTTTCGTGTAGCCTTCCACAAGCTTCCCACAATAACTTAGGTGAATTTTGGCCCATTCCTCCTGACAGAACTGGTGTAACTGAGTCAGGTTTGTAGGCCTACTTGCTCGCAAGTTCTGCCCACAAATTTTCTATAGGATTGAGGTCAGGGCTTTGTGATGGCCACTCCAATACCTTGACTTTGTTGTCCTTAAGCCATTTTGCCACAACTTTAGAAGTATGCTTGGGGTCATTGTCCATTTGGAAGACCCATTTGCGACCAAGCTTTAACTTCCTGACTGATGTCTTGAGATGTTGCTTCAATATATCCACATAATTTTCCTTCCCCATGATGCCATCTATTTTGTGAAGTGCACCTGTCCCTCCTGCAGCAAAGCACCCCCACAACATGATGCTGCCACCCCCGTGCTTCACGGTTGGGATGGTGTTCTTCAGCTTGCAAGCCTCCCCCTTTTTCCTCCAAACATAACGATGGTCATTATGGCCAAACAGTTCTATTTTTGTTTCATAAAACCAGAGGACATTTTTCCAAAAGGTACAATCTTTGTCCCCATGTGCAGTTGCAAAACGTAGTCTGGCTTTTTTATGGTGGTTTTGGAGCAGTGGCTTCTTCCTTGCTGAGCGGCCTTTCAGGTTATGTCAATATAGCACTCGTTTTACTGTGGCTATAGATACTTTTGAAACTGTTTCCTCCAGCATCTTCACAATGTCCTTTGCTGTTGTTCTGGGATTAATTTGCACTTTTCACACCAAAGTACATTAATCTCTAGGAGACAGAACGCATCTCCTTCCTGAGCGGTACGACGGCTGCGTGGTCCCATTGTGTTTATACTTGCGTACTATTGTTTGTACAGATGAACATGGTACCTTCAGGCGTTTGGAAATTGCTCCCAAGGATGAACCAGACTTGTGGTCTATAAGGTCTTGGCTGATTTCTTTTGATTTTCCCATGATGTCGAGCAAAGAGGCATTGAGTTTGAAGGTAGGCCTTGAAATACATGCAGAGGTATACCTCCAATTGACTCAAATGATGTCAATTAGCCTATCAGAAGCTTCTAAAGCCATGACATAATTTCCTGGAATTTTCCAAGCTATTTAAAGGCACAGTCAACTTAGTGTATGTAAACTTCTGACCCACTGGAATTGTGATATAGTGAATTATAAGTGAAATAATCTGTCTGTAAACAATTGTTGGAAGAATTTCTTGTGTCATGCACAAAGTAGATGTCCTAACCGACTTGCCAAAACTATAGTTTGTTAACATGAAATCTGTGGAGTGGTTGAAAAATGAGTTTGAATGACTTCAACCTAAGTGTATGTAAACCTCCGACTTCAACTGTGTGTGTGTATATATATATATATCTATATATATATATATATATATATATATATATATATATTACATTTTTTGGGGCACTAAACATATATACTTCCATTCATCGTTTAAACTCGTACTGGAGTCCTTCAGAGTCTAGAGCAAAACAACCGACGTGTTTGTGAGAGTCTCACCTTTCCAAATCAGGGTCATGTTAGTGTGTATCCCAGACTGTTCAGAAGTTGACAAATCAGCTGTACCAACTTCAGACTTTGGTCTGTCTCATTGTCTGACAAACACCGCTCCATCAGCAGATGCGGTGGATTGAGAAGCATCCAATGCAAAAAAAAAACAGATACAGTGCATTCGGAAAGTATTCAGACCCTTTCCCTTTTTCCACATTTTGTTACATTTTAGCCTTATTCTAAAATTTATTAAATTAAAAAAGATTATCATCAATCTACACACAATACCCCATAATGACAATTTATTAAAAATAACAGAAATACCTTATTTACATAAGTATTCAGAGCCTTTGCTATGAGACTCGAAATTGAGCTCTGGTGCGTCCTGTTTCCATTGATCATCCTTGTCCACCTGTGGTAAATTAAATTGATTGTCCATGCTCAGTCATAATGCAATTTACAGTAGACCACGTCATTTCTTGTTGAACGCGGAATGAGGAAGAGCTTGGATTTGTTGTTTTGAAAAGTTTGTTAATTTGAAAGTGTATTGGAAAGTTCTTAGTAGCTACCTAACTTTTTAGTTTGGATCCCGCTGTCACGTTCGGGTGTGTAGAGAGACCAAGGCGCAGCGTAGCGATAGTTCGACATCGTTTATTGAATGAATAAACTATACTTGACATCGACTAACAAATGCAATAGATAATGACACACGTACTCACAACACGGGACAACATACAACAATGAACCACGCCATAGGAATGGAACATGCACATATAAGTAGGATCCCTAATTAGAGGTAATGCAATGCAGCTGCCTCTAATTAGGGATCCCACACACAATACCACACAGACGTAGAAATCCTAGATCTGCCAGACTCTGACCATAGAAATATAGAGAAGCAAAGCTTCTCTATGGCCAGAGCCTGACAGTACCCCCCCTCAAAGGCGCGGACTCCCGGCCGCAAGAAAAACAAACACAAAAACATGAGGGAAGGGTCAGGGAGGGAAAAACATCAAACAATAACCATCGCCGGTGGCGGTTCCGGCCCCGGCAAAGTGGATATCTTCCTCCTCTTTTCTACTGGCCCCGGACCGGGCCCCGGTGTGGCAGGTGACTCAGGCCATTTAAAGGGGTAACCCACCGGTCCTGGAAATGACAATGGTGGGGCAAAAGGCTCAGGCCATGGAGCGGGGCAAATAACCGGGCCAGGACTGGGCACCGGTGTGGCAGGCGACTCCTGCCTTTTAAAGGGGTAACCCACCGGTCCTGGAAATGACAATGGTGGGGCAAATAACTCAGGCCTTGGAGCGGGGCAAATAACCAGGCCAGGACTGAGCACCGGTGTGGCAGGCGACTCTAGCCTTTCAAAGAGGTAAGCAACCGGTCCTAAAAATGGCACCGGGGGGGGAAAAGACTCAGGCCATGGAGCGGGGCAAATAACCGGGCCAGGACTGGGCACCGGTGTGGCAGGCGACTCCGGCCTGTGGACCACCACGGGAGGCTCCGGGCTGTGGACCACCACGGGAGGCTCCGGGCTGTGGACCACCACGGGAGGCTCCGGGCTGTGGACCACCACGGGAGGCTCCGGGCTGTGGACCACCACGGGAGGCTCCGGGCTGTGGACCACCACGGGAGGCTCCGGGCTGTCGACCATCACGGGAGGCTCCGGGCTGTCTACCACCACGGGAGGCTCCGGGCTGTCGACCACCACGGGAGGCTCCGGGCTGTCGACCATCACGGGAGGCTCCGGGCTGTCGACCATCACGGGAGGCTCCGGGCTGTCGACCATCACGGGAGGCTCCGGGCTGTCGACCATCACGGGAGGCTCCGGGCTGTCGACCATCAAGGGAGGCTCCGGGCTGGGGAGGCGCACCGGCAGTCTGGTGCGTGGAGCCGGCACTGGAGGTACCTGGCTGGGCGCACGCACTGGAGGTCGGGTGCGGGGAGCCGGCACGGGACGTACCGGACTGGAGAGGCGCACTGGAGGCCTGGTGCGTGGAGCCGGCACTGGAGGCACCTGGCTGGGCGCACGGACTGGAGGTCGGGTGCGGGGAGCCGGCACGGGACGTACCGGACTGGAGAGGCGCACTGGAAGCCTGGTGCGTGGAGTCGGCACTGGTGGCACCGGACTAATAACACGCACCTCAGGGCGAGTGCGGGGAGCAGGCACAGGACGTACCGGACTGGAGACGCGCACTGGAAGCCTGGTGCGTGGAGTCGGCACTGGTGGCACCGGACTAATGACACGCACCTCAGGGCGAGTGCGGGGAGCAAGCACAGAACGTACCGGACTGGATACACGCACTGGAAGCCTGGTGCGTGGAGTCGGCACTGGTGGCACCGGACTAATAACACACACCTCAGGGCGAGTGCGGGGAGCAGGCACAAGACGTACCGGACTGGATACGCGCACTGGAAGCCTGGTGCGTGGAGCCGGTACTGAGCTTACCGGACTGGAGAGACGCACTGGAGTATAGCAGACGGCCTGACCCAGACTGGGCACCGGTGGAACGGACTGCTCTGGCACTGGAGTTCTGACACGTGAAACCGGCGTAGGTTGCACCGGACTGGTGACGCGCATTTCAGAGCGCATACAGGAAGCCGGCATGGAACATACTGGAGTGGGGAGGCACACTGGAGACTCGGCGCGGGATGTAGGCATTAAACGACCCGGACTGGGGATGCACACCATGGGCACCTTTAGCTCCAGCTCCTTCCGCTCGTTCTCACACTCCTCCCAATTTCGCCTACACAGCTCCATGATGCTATTATATACCCCCTTCAGGTATTCCTCTTCCTCCTTCTCCACCGTATTCCACATGGAGAGTGGTACTGGCGCGTCCTCTTCGTAGCCAGACCACCCCCATAGCCCTCCCCCCGAAATTTTCTTGGGGTTGACTACGGGCTCCGTTACCTCCGTTTCCTCGATTACGCCGTTGTCCTCTCTTCTTCTCCTTTGCTCCCGTATTACGCTGCTTGGTCGGGTGGTGGTTCATTCTGTCACGTTCGGGTGTGTAGAGAGACCAAGGCGCAGCGTAGCGATAGTTCAACATCGTTTATTGAATGAATAAACTATACTTGACATTGACTATACAAAATAACAAATGCAATAGATAATGAAACTGAAACACATGTACTCACGACACGGGACAACATACAACAATGAACCACGCCATAGGAATGGAACATGCACATATAAGTAGGATCCCTAATTAGAGGTAATGCAATGCAGCTGCCTCTAATTAGGGATCCCACACACAACACCACACAGACGTAGAAATACTAGATCTGCCAGACTCTGACCATAGAAATATAGAGAAGCAAAGCTTCTCTATGGCCAGAGCCTGACACCCGCAATGCAGTTGGCATCAGTTGCTGGGACTGCTGTCTCTGTCTAGTGATCCTGCCGACCAAGGACAGGTCTGAAGAGGTAATGTTATTTGGCGTTGCAGCTAGCCTCAAGCTAGCAGGGTTTTCTTGAGGGCTTCAATGCAGCCCACGACGCGGTTAGCCATTGTGGCTGGGACCGCGAATGTCCCGGGTTTGTGACTGTCTAGATCCCTGCTGTTTTCAATCATTGAGGGACAATCAAGGTGGAACAACATGGTTGTGGACAGAATTGCAGAATCACCACATGAGACCTGGACAGAGTCTGAGGACAAAGTGAGGGAAATGATCTCTGAGAAATTGAAGATGGACCACAGGAAGACTGGAAAACCCACCACTGGCCCAGGTGACAGGCCGATAGTAGTCAAGTTCCTGAGGTTCAAGGACAAAGTAGCTGTTCTGGAAAGAGCCAAGAACTTGAGAGGAACGTATATCTTCCTCAACAAGGACTATCCTGAAGCTGTGCACCAGAAGAGGAAAGAACGTATCCCAGCCATGAAAACTGCTATGAGGTCGAAGTAATTGTCCGTAGAGCTACAAGACAGGATTGTCTAATCTTTTGGAACCACCAGCACTCTTCCTAGAACTGGTTGCCTGGTCAAACAGAGCAATCGGGGGAGAAGGGCCTTGGTCAGGGAGGTGACCAAGAACCTGATGGTCACTCTGACAGAGCTCCAGACTTCCTCTGTGGAGATTGGAGAACCTTCCAGAAGGACAACCATCCCTACGGTGAAGCATGTTGGTGGCAGCATCATGCTGTGGGGATGTTTTTCAGCGGCAGGGTCTGGGAGACTTGTCAGGGTCGAGGGAAAGATGAACGGAGCAAAGTACAGAGAGATCCTGATGAAAACCTGCTCCAGAATGCTCAGACTGTGGCGAAGGTTCACCTTCCAACAGGTTAACGACCCTAAGCACACAGCCAAGACGACGCAGGAGTGGCTTCGTGACAAGTCTCTGAATATCCTTGAGTGGCCCAGCCAGAGCCCGGACTTGAACCCGATCGAACATCTCTGGAGAACTGTGCAGCGACGCTCTCTATCCAACCTGAAGGCGCTTGAGAGGATCTGCAGAGAAGAATGGAAGAAACTCCCTAAATACATATGTGCCAAGCTTGTAGCGTCATACCCAAGAAGACTCAAGGCTGTAATCGCAGCTAAAGGGTCTGAATACGTATGTAAATGTGATATTTCAGTTAATACATTTGTAGGTAGGTAGCTTACCACTAAGCTACCTACCGCCCCATAGGCAATGTTGATACTTACTGGGCCATCTCTTCCTCACAGAAGGAAGCAATATTAAAAAGTCATACTAAAGTACCGAACGTACTGTATACCACTAAATTAAATGTGAATATTTTTGGAACTTTCATCTTTGTTTTGGCCCTCTTGAAACAGCTGAGTTTCCTAGCTTTGCTTTCATCTCTGATCTTAATCAACTACAGTGGGGCAAAAAAGTATTTAGTCAACCACCAATTGTGCAAGTTCTCCCACTTAAAAAGATGAGAGAGGAGGTGAGCGGAGTACAGTGGGGCAAAAAAGTATTTAGTCAGCCACCAATTGTGCAAGTTCTCCCACTTAAGAGGGAGAGACAAAATGAGAAAAAAAATCCAGAAAATCACCCTACAATGTGATTTTCTGGATTTTTTTTCTCATTTTGTCTCTCATAGTTGAAGTGTACCTATGATGAAAATTACAGTCCTCTCTCATCTTTTTAAGTGGGAGAACTTGCACAATTGGTGGCTGACTAAATACTTTTTTGCCCCACTGTACTCCGCTCACCTGTTCATCTAAAAGGCTGAACTCAGCTCTTTGAGGGGACACTGGTCAACATAGCTAAAGCAGATGCTGCACCATCATGTGACCCTTCAACTTTATTCACGCTCTGTGTCTGTTTGGCTTAGGGCCCCAACAACAGAGCTTTTTTGTTCAGCTCTGATGTCACGGACCAGGTCAAATTTCTCTGCCATACCAGGGCGTTTATGCTCTGTTTCCTCTTCTCAGACAAAAGGTGGTGGAGTAAAGCTTGTTGCATGTCTGTGTGACTCACACTTGCTTTGAATTTCAATTGAGTCCACAATTTCACACATTCAGCATCTTTTAAACAGGGTGGGAGAAATTTGAAAAATTATGAAAGTGTGTGTGCGTGCGAATTTACCAATCTCCTGAGTGGCAAAGGAGATTCATTTTTGACACAAAGTTCATGCATAATGTGGCTAGCTACTATACGACATGCTTTGGCCTTGAGCATTTATAACTGTATCAACACACACAACCGTGTCAACACACACACACACACAAACACAAAGTTGAGAAGTGAAAAGGGACATTCTTTCACTGCTTTGATGCCCTTGGCTTGAACAATGGAGAGGGGGTGGAGGCAGAGACTGGGTGGAGGTCGGGTTCGCCCTTCTCAAACAGAAGAGAACTGAGCACCCTGTGTGCACTTGTTGATTATGTGAAGTCTGATTATGTGAAGTCTGGGGGAGACTGCATTTCTTGTACCTATTGCAAAGAGTTGCAAAGGGTCGTAAACTTTCCGGTAAATTTCCAGAATTTTGAAGGTATATCTGTATAAACAATAGTATGCAAGTATAAACACCATGGGACCACGCAGCCTTCATACCGCTCAGGAAGGAGACGCGTTCTGTCTCCTAGAGATTAACGTATTATGCTGCGAAAAGTGCAAATCAATCCCAGAACAACAGCGAAGGACCTTGTGAGGATGCTGGAGGAAACGGTTACAAAAGTATCTATATCCACAGTAAAACGAGTCCTATATTGACAAGGAAGAAGGAAGAAGCCACTGCACCAAAACCGGTTTGCAACTGTACATGGGGACAAACATTGTACTTTTTGGAGAAATGTCCTCTGGTCTGATGAAACAAAAATAGAACTGTTTGGCCATAATGACCATCGTTATGTTTGGAGGAAAAAGGGGGAGACTTGCAAGCCGAAGAACACCATCCCAACCGTGAAGCACAGGGGGTGGCAGCATCATGTTGTGGGGGTGCTTTGCTGCAGGAGGGCCTGGTGCACTTCACAAAATAGATGGCATCATGAGGAAGGAAAATTGTGGATATATTGAAGCAACATCTCAAAACATCAGTCAGGAAGATAAAGCATGGTCGCAAATGGGAGTGGCCGTCACAAAGCCGACCTCAATCCTATAGAACATTTGTGTGCAGAACTGAAAAAGTATGTGCGAGCAAGGAGGCCTACAAAACAGACTCAGTTACACCAGTTCTGTCAGTCACCCAACGTGGAAGGCTACCCGAAACGTTTGACCCAATTTAAAGGCAATGCTACCAAATACTAATTTAGTGTATGTAAACTTCTGACCCATTGGGAATGTGATTAAATAAATAAAAGCTGAAATAAATCACTCTCTACTATTATTCTGACATTTCACATTCTTAAAATAAAGTGGTGATCCTAACTGACCTAAGACAGGGAATTTTTACTAGGATTAAATGTCGGGAATTGTGAAAAACTAAGTTTAAATGTATTTGGCTAAGGTGTATGTAAACTTCCGACTTCAACTGTATGTTGAAAACATTTTTGGGAGATGCGACGGATCATTGGGGATCATTCAATATTCCCTTTCTTTTGTTGTTCAGTGAAATCATCCAATGTGAAAAGTAAACTAATTTAATTTAAGTTCAATTTGTAACTAAATTGTTTTTTTTATTTTTATTGGAAGGATTTAATAATTTGCAATTGTCTACTTATAAGGTTCCTGTCTCCATATGATAATGTTAAATATATCCAATGCAAAAAACATTTAAATGGCATTAATATTAAATGTGCATATATTCCTGTTAATTCCCACTGAAAGTTTCCACCTCTGAATATTCTCCAAAATGTGCAACCCTACGTATGGCTTAAGTATAGTCCACTGTATAATCCATAAAGACCATGCTGTTGAAAAAACTCTGGGGCAAAAAATGGGGTCCCTGCTGAAAAAGTATGAATACCACTGAGTCAGAGCATGTTACTGCCGTCCCCCTCATGCCCCAGTGCAAGAAGACAAACTGCTAAAACAAACAAAAAAAATCCCATCCTTTGGAAATGGAGAAGAGAAGTATTGCAGACGTGTGTGTCCTGACCCAATTGTGTGAGAGAAGTTCTGAGCAAAGTACAAATATTGTGTAGGGAAGCAGGATGGGTAAAGACTTGGTTATAAACCCCACTGAGAGGAGAAAAGTGTGTGGAAATGGAGGAGTTCCTCAACACCTGAAACCACAGGAAGTCACACCTTACCACAAAGCGGAGAGACATACTGTATAGAAAACGGCATTCACTGGTCTGTTTGTGACATCTCTCCGATACTGTTTTTACAGTAGGTCTATTGTGGGATTGATCGATATCTCACTCATTACATATGTTTTGTTTTTTTTTGTGCATAGATGAGAATAGGCCTTCACCTGTAGGAAACCATTCTGTCTCAACGTTTAGCTCAGTGCTTGTTGGTGTGTATCATTTGCAGGTTACAGGTTTCCGAGGTATGTTTTATGTAATCTGTTTCCTCCACAAACCCCACTAGACTGTGGTTCAACGGCTGAGTTTCTGCCATTTTTGTCTGACTTCTGTTATGGAGGAGTGCAGTTTGCCGACGGAAACCAAAACATGTAGCCAATAGCTTAATCATGGGTTGCACTTCCATCATTCGGTTGCGTAATGACATTGTTATAAACATTGTAAAGCTGCTGTCCACCATACTGACTGACGCCCAGTCATTCTGAAAGGGGACTAATGACTGTTTCGTATAAATTACGATGGCATTGCTAAAATAGGCT
Organism: Thymallus thymallus; assembly: GCA_023634145.1. Classification (NCBI taxonomy): domain Eukaryota; kingdom Metazoa; phylum Chordata; class Actinopteri; order Salmoniformes; family Salmonidae; genus Thymallus; species Thymallus thymallus. The sequence goes on from CM042380.1 coordinate 27,296,285, forward strand.
AATAATTGGTAGGAAACAACTTTGTCTCCCACACTTCCTCCTCACCGCATACCCCCCTCTGAGTTGTACAGCATAAAGATAATGTCCCTGCAAGAATTACCTTAATACCAGTAGATAGCATTTTTGCTCCGTTAGCTAAATTGTAAATTAAGGCTTTAAAAATATCCCAAAAAATATTTGTGAATAATATCATTGCATTAATCAAGTGTGCAACACCATGCACAAAATGGTGTGACGTCATTTCTATACACTCTTAGAAAAAAAGGTGCTCTAGAATGTTAACGGGTTCTTCGGCTGTCCCCATAGGAGAACCCTTTGAAGAACCCTTTTTGGTTGCAGGTAGAACCCTTCTGGGTTCCATGTTGAATCCTTTATTCAGAGGGTTCTACATGGAACCCAAAAGGGTTCTACATGGAACCCAAGAGGGTTATCCTATGGGGACAGCTGAAGAACCCTTTTGGAACTTTTTTTTTGTAAGGGTGTAGCTTGGTAAACTATATTTTAGTAGCTTCCCTAACACTTTAAATTGTACACATGTAGGTCACTTGTCTGCTACTACAGCTCAGTTGGAATTTAAATAAAAGACTGTGGCGTGTGTCTGTGGGAAGTCACACGTCAATCACCATGCCAGCAGCCACAGCGATTTTACACGTCTTCTGCAGAATAGCTAATGTGATATGAAGTCTGCATCTGTGAGACCTCAGAACACAAACTTGTCATTGAAGACTCAGTGAATACAAGACACAGTGAATGGTGTCTGTGTGACCGTTGGAAGGAAAAGTGTTCTCATTGATAAGAACTCAAGAAAGGACACACAATGTATTTTTAGGACTGAACAAGTGTTTTTACTGATAAGGAAATAGTCAATTATCCCAATTTTTTTTAAAGAATAAGTGTATCTAAGAAGAGGAATGGTGTCTTGGAGATGTGTTGTTTAGAGAAGACAGGGTAAATAATTAGTAAATCGCCCCTGGAAGGAATGGTACAGATATGTGTTTGAAAGAGTGACTGCAATCACCCTGGGACAGATCTATCCTGCTTTTCACAGAGAGAAGTGTCTGGAACACTAATTAAAGTTAAGCAGTGTTCATGTTTTACAACTGTGTTGTTCTTCTTGCCGTTTTTATAGAGGTCAAAGGTGAAACCATACAGTAACGATGGGGCCCAACAAGGGGTTTGGAGGGAACCGGTGGATGATCTTTCTCTTTGTCCTCTTTGCATCAGGCAAGTGAACATTTTATTTGCAATGGTCTACAAATAAATCAAAATACTGTATGAATTGAGAGGGATTTATGCTGCAGTGCATTTCTATAAAATGTCAAAAAGTAAAACATAAAATTATTCTGAAAAACTATTGTCCAAACAGGATCAGGAGAAAATGACAGGGACTTCAAAATGTGTGGAACCTGGCGCCATGGCAACGGGCTCCTAACTCTGGCTCACGATTTGAAAAGAGGTTGTGGCAACATCAACATCTCAGCCAATGAGAGCTCCCTGTCCGTCCGAGGTCAGATAACGGCCCAATGTGAGAACTCTTCTGTCATCAAGCTGGGGCTGAGCCCAGAGCCAAGAGAGAGCCCCTTCTGTGTGTACTGGGAGCCCCTTCTGGACCAGCTCTGGGTAGAGGTGAATGAAAAGAACCATACTCTGTGCTGGCCGGCTGGTCTACAGGGGAACTGCTGCACTGACCTGTCCCAAGGCAGCAACAAAGGGACTGCGATGTACGGGATACTCAACGCGACACAAAGGGATGATATCATAAGTTACAAAACACACCCAGCCTATGAGTTTTTTGGCGAAATGATCGACTGCAGTAAGCAAGCCTTTGAGTTATCGTGTCAGTTGTATTGTCTGATTAGGAAATCAACTTTAATAACTTATTGTTAATCTAAGTACATTTTGGGTGCGTTATACATTCTTGAAAATATAAATACTAGACTGCTTCTGAATGGATTCTTTGCCTTTCAGAAAAGGAGTTTTGTGACGAGGCGAGTCAGGGATCTGGTGATAAGGTGAACATGTAAGTTTTACCTCTTTATTTTGAATTGCACCCCATTCGTGTCATGTCTGGAACTCCCTTTATCCTCTATGGCTATCCTCCTGAGTTAACCAGAATGACATGTTGTTGTAAACATGCTCGGGCAGTAGTGAAGTATGATGTCATCTATTATGAGTGAAACGCAGAGCTTAGGGTGATCTATGGGTGGTGGCTGGTTTGTACACAAATCTATTGTACAGCAGTTCCTGTATCACTATCACATGCCCAAAAGTCATGTCTATACTGTACATTTAGAAAGTATTCAGAGCCCTTGACCTTTTCCACATTTTGTTATGTTACAGCCCTATTCTAAAATACTCCATAATGACAAAGCAAAAACTGTTTTTTAGAAATTAGCAAAGTTATTAAATATTTAATTTACATAAGTATTCCAACCCTTTGCTCAGTACTTTGTTGAAGCACCTTTGGCAGCGATTACAGCCTCAAGTCTTCTTGGGTATGTTGCTACAAGCTTGGCACACCTGTATTTGGGGAGTTTCTGCCATTCTGCTCTGCAGATCCTCTCAAGCTCTGTCAGGTTGGATGGGGAGCGTCGCTGCACAGCTACTTTCAGGTCTGTCCAGAGATGTTCGATCGGGTTCAAGTCCGGACTCTGGCTGGGCCACTCAAGGACATTCAGAGAAATGTCCTGAAGCCCCTCCTGCGTTGTCTTGGCTGTGTGCTTAGGGTCGTTGTCCTGTTGGAAGGTGAACCTTCAAACCCCAGTTTGAAGACCTGAGTGCTCTGGAGCAGGTTTTCATCAAGGATCTCTCTGTACTTTGCTCCATTCATCTTTCCCTCGATCCTGACTAGTCTCCCAGTCCCTGCTGCTGAAAAACATCCCCACAGCATGATAATGCCACCACCATTCTTAACCTGGCACCATCCCTACGGTGTTCTCCAGACGTGACACTTGGCATTCAGGCCAAATAGTTCAATCTTGGTTTCATCAAACCAGAGAATCTTGTTTCTCATGGTCTAAGAGTCCTTTTGGTGCCTTTTGGCAAACTCCAAGCGGCCTGTCATGTGCCTTTTACTGAGGAGTGGCTTCCGTCTGACCACTCTACCAAAAAGGCCTGATTGGGTGTTGCAGAGATGGTTGTGCTTCTGGAAGGTTCTCCCATCTCCACAGAGGAACTCTGGAGCTCTGTCAGAGTGACCATTGGGTTCTTGGTCACCTCCCTGACCAAGGCCCTTCTCCCCCGATTGCTCAGTTTGGCTGGGCGGCCAGCTCTAGGAAGAGTCTTGGCGGTTCTAAACTTCTTCCATTTCAGAATGATGGAGGCCACTGTGTTCTTGGGGACCTTCAATGCTGTAGACATTTTTTGGTACCCTTCCCCAGATCTGTGCCTCAACACATTCCTGTCTCGGAGCTCTACGGACAATTCCTTCGACCTCATGGCTTGGTTTTTGCTCTGACATGCACTGTCAACTGTGGGACCTTTATATATACAGGTGTGTGCCTTTCCAAATCATGTCCAATCAATTGAATTTACCACAGGTGGACTCCAATAAGGTGTAGAAACATCTCAAATGATGATCAATGGAAACAGGACGCACCTGAGCTCAATTTCGAGTCTCATAGAAAAGGATCTGAATACTTATGTAAATAAATTATTTCTGTTTATTTTGAATCCATTTGCAAAAAAACCTGTTTTCACTTTGTCGTTATGGGATTTTGTGTGTAGATTGATGAGGAAATGTTTTTATTTAATCAATTTTAGAATAAGGCTGTAGCGTAACAAAATGTGGAAAATGCGAAGGGGTCTGAATACTTTCCGAATGCATTGTATGTAATGCATAGAAACTACCTGTATGAGATAGAGTGGGTTGTAAATACTGTGTCTGTATTGGTCTGTAGGATAGAGGAGACAGTGATGAGGTCCAAGGTGCTAGGGAACGTGTTGCTGCCCTGTGCCCTGAGCTCTGTGGTGGAGATGGAAGGCTTTCAGGGTTACAACATCACTCTGCCTGTAAGACCACACACACGCACACACACACACACACACACACACACACATAATATATGAAATTATTATTATAACTAACTTGTGTTTTGGTGTTGTGCAGGCACCTCGAGGTGTTCATCCTCAAATGATTCCATCAGTTCACCTGCCTTCTTGTCTGAAACCTCCAGAAAAGAAAAAGGTTAAGGTTGTCTGCACCTACTTCAAAAACAGTACCTTATTCCAGGTAAGAGCCAATGGGTTTCCACCTGGCTGCTACCCTAGTCTATGTAAACTGTACATTTTACACTGCAGCACCAAAACATTCAAAGTCCAAGACTGGGTTTAATCTGTGTCCACAGAGTATGAAGTGTAGTAGTGATTCTGGTTGTTGTGTGTTCACAGGAAAGATCTAAGTCTGGCCAGAATGACATCAGGATTCTAGAAGATGTGGTGGGAATCACTGTGGAGAATGAGATCATCACCAACCTTTTAGAGCCAATCAGGATTTGTTTCCATCATTCTGTCATACCAGTAAGTGTGTGCGTGTATTGATGTATTTTACTGTCTCAAAGTAGCACAAACCACATCAAAAGCCCTTTCAGAAGCAAAACGATGTGCAAGATTTGTAAAAAGAAAATGTGTCCGCTTCATCTCAGAATTAGTCACTCTAGCAATTGGACTGTAGCAAGTAGCTTTTTATTCAAAACTGCACATCACAGGGGTGTTGCCACTGAGTACAGTAGATGTGTATTCTTTAACAGTTGTACAGTTAACTTTCTGTTGTATGGTTGTAGAGTTTAGTGTTTCTGGACTTTATCTCAGCATCGTCTTAGTGTTATCACTTTTAGATATTATAATTGATACTGTTGTATCAGTTAAATTGAAACTGTTGTATTCAGGTCATTGCACACTTGATCCTTTATGTTCTCAGTGTATGAGTCGGTCAACAGTAACACTTGTAAAATATGACTGAAGCTAATCTTGCATGCAAGAGAGATCTATACAGTAGTTGGTATGTGTTGTTCAGTATCCAGGTCGCCAGCTAGTGGTGAATTAAATAAGTCCCTACTTGCCTCTCACCTCCCTTTTGTATATTTTCTTTTGCAGAAAACTCACTCCAGGAAATGTGTTTCTTGGGACACAAAGAAAGGTTTGTAAAGAAACATATTTAAACTTGGTTTCCAATAATAGCGTACTTAGTTGTATTATTGTTATTTGTATAGAGGATGTGTATTAGGGATTATAAACCGGGTCGCTGACTGGCTGTAAACCGTGGTATATTAGAAATGGTAAAACGGGTAGTTTGAATCCTGGATGCTGATTGGCTGAAAGCTGTGGTATATCAGACATTATAAACTTGGTGGTTTGAGCCCTGAATGCTGATTTGGCTGAAAGCCGTGGTATATCAGACAGTATATCATGGGTATGACAGAACATGTATTTTTACTGCTCTTGTTACGTTGGTAACCAGTTTATAATAGCAATAAGGCACCTCTGGGGTTTGTGATATATGGCCAATATACCACGGCTAAGGACTGTATCCAGGCACTCGGAGTTGTGTCGTGCCTAAGAACAGCCCTTGGCCATATACCACACCCCCTTGTGCCTTAATGCTTAATTATGCAGTGTTAGCATTTCCAGGCCTTGCTAAGGTCATCAGTATTGGTTTATTTGTTGCAGATCCATCGAAGGTCACATGGATAACGGAAGGTTGTGAGACCATACAGAAAGGTGCACAGGACACAGAATGCCACTGTAATCATCTCACATACTTCGCCATCCTAGTGGTGAGATTTAACCTCCTATATAGAATATTTTCATTTGAATAAAGCAATAACAACTCATCTTAAGTAGATTGGTAATAGAAGGCCTAAACTTGGTTTTGTCTTCTATTCACCTCAGCAATTGGAACCACGACCAGTGCGCCACCTGGAGGCTCTAACTGCCATTACATCAATGGGCTGTGCTGCCTCTACTTTGAGCTGTGCTGTCCTCATCTTCTTCCTAAACAAACAGAGGTACTTCTCCTCACATGCAATGGTCTTTCTCCCTGCAGCCTGTCCTACCCATAATATCTCCCACCAGGCCTCAGCATGTGACAATACTTCCTAATCATGTTGTGCAAATATCTCAGAGGTCATGGGAAATTCCTTGGTTGAAGTCTACTTTATGCACGACACAAGTAATTCTTCCAACAATTGTTTACAGACAGATTATTTCAATATAATTCACTATATCACAATTCCAGTGGGTCAGAAGTTGACATACACTAAGTTGACTGTGCCTTTATACAGCTTGGAAAATTCCAGAACATTATGTCATGGCTTTAGAAGCTTCTGATAGGCTTTTTTTTTTTTTTTCACCTTTATTAAACCAGGTAGGTCAGTTGAGAACAAGTTCTCATTTGCAACTGCGACCTGGCCAAGACAAACAAGGCAGTGCAACAAAAAACAACACAGAGTTACACATGGGAAATAAACAAACGTACAGTCAATAACAATAGAAAAAATCTATATACAGAGTGCAAATGTAGTGCAAAATGCAGTAAGGTTAGGAAGACAATAAATAGGCCATAGTGGCGGAATAAATTACAGATTAGCATAATCACTGGAATGATGGAATGTGCAAATGAAGATGTGCAAATAGAGATACTGGAGTGCAAAATGAGAGGAAGTTAAAAAATAAATAAATATGGGTATGAGGTAGTAGGATGGGCTATTTACAGAAGGGCTATATACAGGTGCAGTGATCGATAAGCAGCTTTGACAGCTGATGCTTAAAGTTAGTAAATAATTGACATAATTTGAGTGAATTGGAGGTGTAACTGTGGATGTATTTTAAGGCCTACCTTCAAACTTAGTGCCTCTTTGCTCGACATCATGGGAAAATAAAATTGTAGACCTCCACAAGTCTTGTTCATCCTTGGGAGCAATTTCCAAACGCCTGAAGGTACCACGTTCATCTGTACAAACAGTAGTATGCAAGTATAAACACCATGGGACCACGCAGCCGTCAGGAAGGAGACTTGTTCTGTCTCCTAGAGATAGATGGATAGATGGATAAATGGATAGATAGGCACTTTATTGATGAACGTACTTTGGTGCGAAAAGTGCAAATCATTCCCAGAACAACATCAATATACCTTGTGAAGATGCTGGAGGAAACAGGTACAAAACTATCTATATCCACAGTAAAACGAGTCCTATATCGACATAACCTGAACGGCCGCTCAGCAAGGAAGAAGCCACTGCTCCAAAACCGCCATAAAAAAGCCAGACTATGGTTTGCAACTGCACATGGGGACAAAGATCGTACTTTTTGGGTCTTCCAAATGGACAATAACCCCAAGCTAATAATTCCAAAGTTGTGGCAAAATGGCTTAAGGACAACAAAGTCAAGGTATTGGAATCCCAATCCTATAGAACATTTGTGGGCAGAACTGAGAAAGTGTGTGCGAGCAAGAAGGAGGCCTACAAACCTGACTCAGTTACGCCAGTTCTGTCAGGAGGAATGGGCCAAAATTCACCCAACTTATTGTGTGAAGCTTGTGGAAGGCTACACGAAATGTTTCACCCAAGTTAAACAATTTAAAGGCAATGCTACCAAATACTAATTGAGTGTATGTAAACTTCTGACACACTGGGAATGTGATGAAAGAAATAAAAGCTTAAATAAATCATTCTCTCTACTATTATTCTGACATTTCACATTCTTAAAATAAAGTGGTGATCCTAACTGACCTAAGACAATTTTTTACTAGGATTAAATGTCAGGAATTGTGAAAAACTGAGTTTAAATGTATTTGGCTAAGGTGTATGTAAACGTCCGACTTCAAGTGTATGAGTGATGTACATTTCAGTTACCCACTCTCTCTTTGTCTATTTCTCTCCCTCCCTCCAACCCTCCCTCTCTCTCATTCACTCACTTCCTCTCCTCTTCTTGATCTGTGGCAGGAGAGTGAAGGACCCGTCCACTGCGGTCCACCTGGGTCTGGCCATGGCACTTTTTCTTCTTAGCCTCCTGTTCTTCCTGACAGGGATTGTGGCCAACGTTGGAGGAAACAAGGCATGCTGGGTTTTTGGGGCGGCTCTGCACTATGCTCTGCTCAGTTCCTTCTCCTGGATGTCCATTGAAGTGTTACAAACCTTTTGGTTGGTCTACATGGTGTTCAGCCCCTCCCCCAATCCTTACGTCTGGTACCTGGTTGGCTTTGGTGAGTGGAAACACAAATAATTGGTTTATATTCTACTGTCCATCGATGGTAGATGAATACAATTGACTTGAATACACCTTTAAGCCATTGACTTGTACCATCATTTTGATCCTCTGTCCAGGTCTCCCAGCTGTTCCTGTCATTTTACTGTTTAGCATTGGAAAAGTCTATGGTGTGATAGAGGTTGTGTCCACTGATGATGTCAACAACCCCTATTTGATGTAAGTGCACTTTGGCTCTACTGCACCTGTAAGATGAACAGTAGTTCTGACATTTGACTGCAGTGATGAGTAAGTTTCACCATGGTCTTCTAGGTGCTGGATGGATGTCTCTCCAGGCTCTGTAGGCCTACTAGCCCATTACGTCATCAACCTGACCTTCCTTGCTGTAGTGGTCCTCTCTGGTCTGATCATGCTATTCCTGGTCCAGAGAAAGATCCAGAACCGAGATGAGTGGAGGAAGAGCAAGGTGGCGTTCCTCAGTATCTGGGGTCTCAGCTGCCTATTCGGGACCACATGGGGCCTGGGATTCCTGGACTTTGGACAGCTCTCTGAGTTAATTCCCTTCCTCTTCTGCATCCTCAACTCCCTACAGGGTAGGTCCACCTCTGTTAAGTCCATCAAAAGGTTAATATGGTCACATGACCAGAGGAAGCTGTCAGAGCCAAACGTCCATTGTGTTGCTTTGAAACAATGCCCTGTAAAAGTGTTCTGTTTCAACAGCGTATCAGGAAAAAACCTCCCTGCAACCAGTTTCCATTTGTATTAACTAGCTAGTAGCTATATGCTTAAATTAAAAGCTGGTGAAGTTCACAAAAAAGCTGCACTTTATTGCTGGTGTGACCTTTTTAAAATACCTATATGGATTTGTTTCCATGTAATTTGATTCACTACTGTCAATAAGCGTTTAGCTGTTACGTAAAGCTTAGAATGATGTTGATTATAGGCTGTTTTGAATTCAGAATCTGGAATCTAATTCTGGAGCATAGATTCTAGCTTCTGAAATGTATTTTTGGTCCATCACAGAACTAATCTGAAACATTTTGTGGTCTGTCCCATAGGTTTCTTCCTGATGCTCCGATTCTACATTCTTGATCGGATGCGGAAAAAATCAAGGTCTAGTTTGGATGGTAGCAATAGTACAGCATCGTCCACCAGGCAACACATGCTGCAGGAGAAGAGCTGAGCTGGGGTACATGAGATTCAGAATATTGTATTTGCAACAAGCCATTTCCATACACATAACTGAGTGACTAACAAACTACTGTCAAAATTAAAGCTTAAAGATGTATAAGATGACACAGCGCCACCTGTCGGCCCAGGCACATTTGTTTTTTTCGTTTGTTTTTGTAAACGGGGCAGAGATGTATCTTGGTAATCTGTCGCATGTGCAATGAAAAAAAAACCGGGTGTTCGTTGTTTGAAGTCTTTGACGTTGTAATATTGCAAACGGACGTGTCAGTTTCACCTCTACGGATTCCAGCTTTAAGCCCCAGGCGACCCTTGATGAACTTGTTTTATTCTGTGTAAGCGGATTATTTCATAGATGTCAGTCATCGCTCATTTCAAACTTTTGAAATAGCACTTACCCATTTATCATGTTGTAGAATCCCACATGTAAGAAACTTTCATACATGGTTCTCCAGAGAATGGCAGCCCATACATCAGTCATATGAATGTTAGAAGAAAATGATATGTGCTGTATGGGAGACATTTCAATTAAGATTGTGGATTTCAGTAGGTGATTTGTAATTTACAGTGTCTCTAATGACTGTTTCAGTGTGTTTTCCATTACTTTACTAGGACTAATAGAAGTGTCACTGTAGAATGTCTTTCAGATGATGGCCTTTGGTTGAAGTTGGCAACTTGCTCTATTCTGTGACAGACACACTGTATATTCAGATCATAGTTACTGGACTATGTTTTGCACTTTATTTTTTCCACTTGTACAGAGATGTATTTTTAGAAAACATGACTGGTTGTGTCACTGGCATTATTGTATGTATATATTTTGCAACTTTTGAAAACATATTATAATATTGCTTTTGTACATTTGTGTGGATGTAAATGTATATTGCTCCCAAGTGGGTCGTCAGAGTTTGGCCGGTGTAGGCCATTTTTAAAATATATTTTTAAAGTTTACTGTATTTACTGTATAACTACAAAAAATATGTAAATATTCATAAGCAAAATACCTGCACTGTATAAAACTCCATGACATCGACTGACCAGTTGAATCCAGGTGAAAGCTATGATCCCTTATTGATGTCACCTGTTAAATCTATTTTTAAGCCTTGAGACATGGATAATGAATGTGCAAGACAAAAGATTTTAAGTGCCTTTGAACGGGGTATGGTAGCAGGTGCCAGGCACACCTGCTTGAGTGTGTCAAGTACTGCAGCGCTGCTGGGTTTTTCACGCTCAACAGTTTCATGTGTGCATCAATAATGGTCCACCACCCAAAGAACATCCAGCCAACTTGTCACAACTGTGAGAAGCATTGGAGTCAAAATGAGCCAGCACCCCTGTGGAACCGTTTTGACACCTTGTAGTCCATGCCCTGACAATTTTAGGCTGTTCTGAGGGCAAAAGGCTGTGTAACTCAATATTAGAAAGGTGTTCCTAATATTTGGTACACCCTGTGTGTGTTGATGCTGTAGCTCTGGTTTACAGTAAATTGCAGCGGTTCCAAGGAAAACACTGAGTGCATCACGATTGCTTAGTTGCAAGATGATTACAGTGACCGTGTGGAAACTTGCACAACAGGGGTTTTACATGGCCCACACACTGGGTTACTTCAGAGTGACAGGGAACCGGGTAAATGTACTGTAAAAACACATGATGGACAAGGGTGGAGGAGAATGAGGAAGTAAGCCATCCAACTGAGATGTCCATTCTTAAGTAGAGGACTGACTATATTTAGACTACATTAGAATGTACTGTTACCAGACAGCAAACCGCTTGTTCCCACACTATCTCCCTGTGCTTTTAATACACAAAGGCAGGTGTGAGTAAAACATATTGTTTAATAAGACACAGTCCTCTTTTCATACCCACGAACATATCAACCTACCCATTTTGCACTCATGCACATAACAACCTAACCACATCTTAAAGTATAAATATAAAGACATAGGCCTTGCTCTTCTCTGTTTCACACCTCCATCACCTATCTCATCAGTCCCAACAAATATCACTTCCTCTGTGTCTGAGTCATCGAGGCCAGTCATCACATAGACAAAATCATGATCCAAGTGAAATAGATTCAAATCAAAGACATGTATTATGATGAGCCCAGAGATGACCACTTCCATGTGCATCTACAAACTCACGTCGCTAAAGACAGTCGGACACCTTGTAAAAGTGAATGTCTACACATGTAATGGCTTAAACATATTCAAGTCTCAGCCATATCCACTCACAGGTAACTCATTACGGGAATGTCGACATTGTCTCTGAGTATTTGAGTTATTATGGCTATTAAGACTGTATCACTTCCCTGTTCTCCAGACCAGAGCTGTGTTCGAATACCCTTACTAACATACTGTATACTACATACTTAAATAATATATTCTACATACTGAATTTATGTCACAAATAGTATGGTTAATGTGGTTAGTATGAGTATTGAACACAGCTCAGGAGATTGGCTACTAGGACAAAACGCATACGATGTCCTAAACTTGTGTTAAACTCATACATTATTTTCGGCGTTTATCCCCAAACCTTATTATTTGACAATTAATATTCGCCATAGGAATGGCTGAACGAACAAGAGGTTTGGACTACAAGCTGTCTAGCTCTGAGGCGCTGACAAACAGCGGGTGGTGGACGTGGTGGTCCATTCATTTTCAATGAAGCCTAGGCGTGGGTGATATTCTATAGAGGTGGAGAGGAGAATATAATGGAGAGGAGAAAATGACAGCGTTCGAGAGCATCAAAGCGACTGCCGACTGACTGATCCTACAAATCACCTTGCATGATAATTAATAACTCAATCAGTCACAATTTACCCATGATACATTGCTGTTTTGATCCTCTCCAACACAGCCCTTTGGCTTCTGCTCTATTTTTATTTAATTGTTGACCAATCACAGTAGAAAACGAAGCCTTCGTGGTGAAACGTCAGCACGTATGTCAAACAGCTGGACCAGTTAACTTGCCCCAACTGGCAGGCACAATCTGCTCGCTGTCACGTTTAACAATACAAATAATTGTTTCCTAATCAATTTTTTGGTGAATAATTTATGTTGCATGTAAATATGTTTTTATTCATGATTATGTTGATATAGCGATTATTTTTTATCACATGTTGATAATGTTAGTTTATTTCATTGCTATGGTCACTGATGGCTGTCACATATTTCATAGACTATGCTGTCGCCCAGGGCCGGCCCTGGACGTTCTGCCACACCTAGGCAAGACAAAATATTATCAAACTTCAAACCAGAGTGTATTGTTTACAATGCTGTGTGAAAATAATTCAATCTTAGACATCCTTATGAATCTAAGCATGGCACTTTTAAAAGTAAAATTTCCACCCAGACAGACGCTCTACCGAGGCAGAAAAATGTAAGCTTCAACTGTTGGCTACTTGTCTGTTGCATAACCCAAAAACAGAAGTGCTTCCCTATTTTTTCAAGAAAGCGGAAAGCTCAATTAATAGGGACAGAATAGCAAAGTCAAATTGTTTGTCTCCTTGAATATTATAGGCTGCAGCTCAGCTTCAGAATGTTATAGAGAGGAATCAATATATCCCCATAAGTCTTTCACAGGCATTTTAAAGCTACCATAAAGCATCACAGAGCTAAGCCTTTTATAGAACGTTTATATAATCTGAAATTATATGAAGCAAAATATGAAGCAAACAATCAATATCCTTTTTGCCATTTTCTTTAACAAAGGGTATGGGATACCCTCACTCAATTCGAGCCCTGGTTTTAACCAAACACACCAAGCCCTTCCCAGACACTGAGGTATTTAAGGAGTGCATGCGATAGTATTTGGCTATACCGTGTCTGTTTATCAAACAGGCAGGCGTACCACTTATTTTTGTGAATAGGAAGAAATAGGCTCCAATTACAGTGGGGAGAACAAGTATTTGATACACTGCCGATTTTGCAGGGTTTCCTACTTACAAAGCATGTAGAGGTCTGTAATTTTTATCATAGGTACACTTCAACTGTGAGAGATGGAATCTAAAACAAAAATCCAGAAAATCACATTGTATGATTTTTAAATAATTAATTTGCATTTTATTGCATGACATAAGTATTTGATCACCTACCAACCAGTAAGAATTCCGGCTCTCACAGACCTGTTAGTTTTTCTTTAAGAAGCCCTCCTGTTCTCCACTCATTACCTGTATTAACTGCACCTGTTTGAACTCGTTACCTGTATAAAAGACACCTGTCCACACACTCAATCAAACAGACTCCAACCTCTCCACAATGGCCAAGACCAGAGAGCTGTGTAAGGACATCAGGGATAAAATTGTAGACCTGCACAAGGCTGGGATGGGCTACAGGACAATAGGCAAGCAGCTTGGTGAGAAGGCAACAACTGTTGGCGCAATTATTAGAAAATGGAAGAAGTTCAAGATGACGGTCAATCTCCCTTGGTCTGTGGCACCATGCAAATTCTCACCTCGTGGGGCATCAATGATCATGAGGAAGGTGAGGGATCAGCCCAGAACTACACGGCAGGACCTGGTCAATGACCTGAAGAGAGCTGGGACCACAGTCTCAAAGAAAACCATTAGTAACACACTACGCCGTCATGGATTAAAATCCTGCAACGCACGCAAGGTCCCCCTGCTCAAGCCAGCACATGTCCAGGCCCGTCTGAAGTTTGCCAATGACCATCTGGATGATCCAGAGGAGGAATGGGAGAAGGTCATGTGGTCTGATGAGACAAAAATAGAGCTTTTTGGTCTAAACTCCACTCGCCGTGTTTGGAGGAAGAAGAAGGATGAGTACAACCCCAAGAACACCATCCCAACCGTGAAGCATGGAGGTGGAAACATCATTCTTTGGGGATGCTTTTCTGCAAAGGGGACAGGACGACTGCACCGTATTGAGGGGAGGATGGATGGGGCCATGTATTGCGAGATCTTGGCCAACAACCTCCTTCCCTCAGTAAGAGCATTGAAGATGGGTCGTGGCTGGGTCTTCCAGCATGACAACGACCCTTTAAAACACAGCCAGGGAAACTAAGGAGTGGCTCCGTAAGAAGCATCTCAAGGTCCTGGAGTGGCCTAGCCAGTCTCCAGACCTGAACCCAACAGAAAATCTTTGGAGGGAGCTGAAAGTCCGTATTGCCCAGAGACAGCCCCGAAACCTGAAGGATCTGGATGGAGGAGTGGGCCAAAATCCCTGCTGCAGTGTGTGCAAACCTGGTCAAGAACTACAGGAAACGTATGATCTCTGTAATTGCAAACAAAGATTTCTGTACCAAATATTAGGTTCTGCTTTTCTGATGTATCAAATACTTATGTCATGCAATAAAATGCAAATTAATTACTTAAAAATCATACAATGTGATTTTCTGCATTTTTGTTTTAGATTCCGTCACTCACAGTTGAAGAGTACCTATGATAAAAATTACAGACTTCTACATGCTTTGTAAGTGGGAAAACCTGCAAAATCGGCAGTGTATCAAATACTTGTTCTCCCCACTGTATATATGTAATGCTATGATTATTCCCATAATAAAATGGAGGTCCCTTACCAGACATAATGGAATATTACTTTAACCACTGCATCACTATGCAGCCAACTACCGCTAGTAGGAAACCCAGTTCCTTATTAATAATATGGCACCTGTTATCACACAAAGCACAATCCCATAATTGTTACAATTACATTAAAAATAACTGTAGAATTGTAAAAAAAGATTGAGATTTTAATTGACTTTTACAAGTAGGGCTAACGTTGGCTAACTTGAAAGAAAGTGTATTTCTCAAAATGATGTTATAAGTTAGGTTATTCCCCAAACACCTGAATAGTCTTTCCAACATTCCCTAATGAATTTAAGGTAAAAAATAAGGTGACATTTACTCTAGCTAGCTATTTCAATTAGCAAACGTTACTAGTATCATCCAAAGTAGCCATTTTTCACCCTGCCAGCTCCTATTAGTTGTATTGAACACCGTGGCACCAACTCGCCTTCCAAACATTCTATTCCCAGTTGATTGTTCTACGTCACAATGCCTGCTTCGCTATTGTTGCCAATGAGTCCTGTCCACGTTGTTTGTAGTTAAAATGGAAACAACAACAGAAAGATTACTCATGGAACTCTGAAGTAATCTCATTGTTTCCTATATGGAAATATAGCTATGTTTTTATCTATATTTTGATTTTCTTCAAGTCGAGAAACCATTTTAATCAGGAGAATATCCTCTTTGTAATTATGTAAGTCTGGCATCACTCCAGTCAAAACAGCCTCTGAGAACGTTCGATTCCATTCCTTTGCTCTGGGCTCGCGCTAGTGTTCCATCTTAGCCAACGTTCTTCTGCTGTTTTTCAGCCTTGGGTGAATTTGGACTCGTTCTATTGTCCAGCCTACTAGTAGTAACACTGCTCCAACGGTAACTACTATGCAATTAGATAAACTATGCAGTCGTCACATTACCTCCGTCCTTTATCCCGTTTTTCCTCCTCTTCTCTTCTTCTTGGTCTTTTTGACATCGTTTGAAGTAAGCTACTGATTCTAATGTATCATGTTTCACGTTCAGTGTCACTCACCACTTCAGATAACTGAACTCGCTTTAACTTTTTTGGCAATGCGATATCCCATTCACACCAAGACGAAAAGGCACCAACTTTAACATGCCCCCAACTTCTTATTGCCTTTTCTTTATATATGAAAGGTATTTCTGGTAACAAAGCCTGTTCTTTTATTTCCAAGCGAAGTATGGATGGACAGCGCCGTAGCATTTGCCTAATCATGATTATGGTATTAGGCTATGTTTAAAAGTCCCCACAACGCCTCAGTATAAAACGTCGCCTTTCATTTTACCAGCTTTGGCACACATTAAATCATTAACGTTCTATTGTTGTCAGACATCAGATCACAAAGCTTAACAGAAAATGATTTGAATGAATTTATTCTCTCCATTTAAACATATTCTAACTTAAACTACAAATCTGTTTTCAGACCAAAATAACTGGTGGGGAGTTTGAAAGAAAACGGGCGACAGTGGGATAACATTGACTGGTGATGATCAATGTACTGTAGTAGCCTATTAGGCCTAATAATTAGCCAACGAATTATGGGTTAATATGAATGAGCTTCTTCAGCTACACATAGCGTCTCTTTTTCACATGAGCCCAGGTGCGCAATTCGTTCAGGTCATCCAGGTCACATTAGTTAATGACAGCGGTTCTTACTGTAAAATATATGCGTGTTGACTGTGATCAGTACAGGGGCAAGTGTATCTTGTCTGTTTAATGAAAAAAAAAAAAGAACTATTGATTTAATTTGCATGGCTTAGCCATGCAGCCGATGGACTGCACAGACCAGTAACATTATTCAACTCAAAATATGCTATTCTTTTGAAAATACATTTTCTTAGTCTTATAATGTTTATTAGAACCTGCCTAAATTAATTAATAATGTATTGTTTTGTGATTATCTTTGTATATTCAATGGATTTATTAAAATGGTGCTGTTTGAAAGGTGCTCATATAAACAATTCATTTTTTTTTACAGGTAACATACCGTCAATTCTGTCTGAACAATGTATTAGAGAAAAGTGGCTAGGCTATTGGACTACTTACCAGAAGCCCCCTGTTTATATAGGGATTGATAGTATATTCCACTAGCACAGGCTTCCTGACACAGATAATATTTCAAGTCAGTTTATTGCAGCCCTTCTGCTTGGAAGGAGGGAAAAAGTAGGCCTAGGTTATGTAAACTTGTTTTTTTATGTTGGTGTTGAGCACATGAATGCCAATGCAGTCGTCAATGATTACTCTAGGAACCTTTATTCAATCAATCCTGTACTTATTGGAAATAATCTTGCCTCCTGTGTCTAGTAGGCCTAGCCTGTACCAATCTCTACCTTGACCTTGAAACAGTGTCCCACTGCTTTTCATTTAGGGGCAAATCAATGCTAACAGAATTACATCACTTAAACATGTATGCCAAACAAAAACCATGTATTTAAAATGTTAACAAACCATACAACACTATGTACAATGACTACTTTGAACAATTTACACAGTAAAACAAACAAAACACATTTACTAGAAAAACTGTGCAGATGCAAAGTTACCAAACTTTGTATCTGCACAGTTGTTCCTGTAAATCCTTTTTTTTTATGTTCAGGGGAAATTGTTAAAAGTAGTCCTTGTGTATATAGTTCTATGGTTTGTTAAACTTTGAAATCATAGTTTTTTTTATTTTAAACTACTTTATTCCCATAACTACTTAATTCCTGACTGACAGGTGCAAAAGTGAATGTTCTGAAGAGGATTTTCCCCATGCCTCCTGTAGAGGACTGGTAGAAGACAGAGTTGGGAAATTCCCAGTTGACTTCACACATTATCAGCCCGAAGGAGTTGGTCAGTTTAACGTCTAGTTGTAATTTACATTTGGTTGCGTTGTCAACTAACATGAATTCAGAAATATTCACCATGTCATTGGATTTAGGTAAAAAGTTGGGTGAAAAAATACGAAATGCCCTTATATTGATGACTTTTTGCAAAACCAATTAGTTTTCCACGTTCATTCAACATAGTTATGTAGGGGGGGTGAAATCACGTGGAACGACGTTGATTCAACCAGTTTGTGAAAAGTTGGTAGTTGAATAAGGAGTTGTTCATTTATAGCCTAGCAGTAGATATGTCTGATGTATTGTAGGATATTATTTTTGTATCATCTTTCTTTCTTTCTTTCTTTCTTTCTTTCTTTCTTTCTTTCTTTCTCTCTCTCTCTCTCTCTCAAACTAAAGTTATGGCGCCGCCTTTATCTGTTGTTACACAATTGACAGTAACAAAATGACTTCATCCCTCAATTTTAGCCTACTGTAGTTTGCCAGGGGATTTCCGTGAACAAAGCAGCGAATCGTGTAGATGTAAACACACTGTCATCACAGCACACGCGGCAACTCGCTGCTTGCTCTTCATCAATCCATGGCAGAGCAACAAGCAATATAAAATACAACGAAGTTCTATTATTATTGAGTCGACTAGTTAATGTTCCTAACAGATGGCGGTGGAGATTGTTCGTGAAGAGGACGTACTAAATGTGATCTTCTGCCGAACCAGCGCAGGCGGGTGTCTTCGGGGTACTTACCGGAGAACAGAGCTACAGGTGTCAATCAAGCTCCTGTCGTCTCGCACTGCAGGCCAAAGGTAAAGCTCGAAGATTTCAAGCTCAAATGCGATGATAAAATCTATCTCCCTCTCAATTAAAGTCAAAGGGCGTTATTGTCATGAGAAACATGTTTACATTGCTAAAGCAAGTGTTATAAATAATAAACAAGTGAAATAAACAATCAAACGCTGTTGTATTTCGCAAAATAGATATGGGAGTTTATCCAAATTGGATTTGTTTTCAAGTTCTTTGTGGATCTGTGTAATCTGAGGGAGATATGTGTCTCTAATATCGTCATACATTTGGCAGGAGGTTAGGAAGTGTATCTCAGCCTGCCTATGGCTGCAAGGCTATGCTCACTGAGTCTGTACATAGTCTAAGCTTTCCTTAAATTTGGGTCAGTCACAGTGGTCAGGTATTCTGCTATCGTGTACTCTATGTTAAGGGCCAAATAGCATTCCAGTTTGCTTAGTTTTATGGTTAGTTCTTTCCAATGTGTCAAGTAATTATCTCTTTGTTTTCTCATGACTTGGTTGGATCTAATTGTGCTGTCCTGGGGCTCTGTGGGGTCTGTCTGTGTTTGTGAACAGAGCCCCAGGACCAGCTTGCTGATGGGACTCTTCTCCAGGTTCATCTCTCTGTAGGTGATGGCTTTGTTATGGAAAGTTTGGGAATCCCATCCTTTTAGGTGGTTGTAGAATTTAAAGGCTCTTTTCTGTATTTTGATCATTTGCAGGTACCGTCCTAAATCTGCTCTGCATGCAATATTTTGGGTTTTACGTTGTACACAGAGGATATTTTAGCAGAATTCTGCATACAGTCTCAATGTGGTGCTTCTCCATTTAGTGAATTCTTGGTTGGTTAATGGACTCCCGACCTCACAACCGTAGAGGGCAATTTGTTCTATAACTGATTCAAGTATTTTTTACCAGATCCTTATTGGAATGTTATGTTCCTTTTGATGGCGTAGAAGGCCCTTGCTTTGTCTCAGATCATTCACAGCTTTGTGAAAGTTTCCTGTGGCGCTGATGTTTAGGCAGAGGCACACAACTTTTCCAAAAGATGAAAAATCAGTCACCTCATGGTGATTACTTGTTTAGTGTAAACCAAAGCCTTGTGAACCAAGACCACTTCAGCAGGTGTTGTGTGTGTGTATTTGAGGGTTTGTGTGTGTTATGTGTTTACTGTATATGTGTTTGTATGTGGTGTGTTGACTGTGTGTGTTCTGTTCTGCCCCAGTGAGTGGACTGAGTGGATGAGAGACGTAGCTGTGGTCAGACAAGTCCATTCAGAGCGGGTCCTGGTTCCTCTGGGTGTGTACAAGGCCTGGTGTCTGATGGGCCTGCTGTATGACTGGATGCCAGAGGGCTCTCTACACTCTCTGCTATACCAGGTCAGTATAATATATGCACTCAATCTAACTCAAATATGAATATGCATGTATAGTGTGTGGCAGTAGGCTAATTGATTTAATTTAAGTTGGTTCTGCAACTTTTCCCTTGGTTGCGGCCTACAGTATACACATTATTGAGCCTCAGTTTGTCACGACTACAAGGTGTCGAAAACATTCCACAGGGGTGCTGGCCCATGTTGACTTCAATGCTTCCCACAGTTGTCAAGTTGGATGGATGTCCTTTGGGTGGTGGACCATTCTTGATGAACACTGGAAACTGTTGAGCATGAAAAACCCAGCTGCATTGCAGTTCTTGACACAAACCGGTGTGCCTGGCACCTACTACCATACCCCGTTCAAAGGCACTTAAATATGTAGTCTTGTCCATTCACCCTCTGAATGGCACACACACAATCCTCAATTGTCTCAAGGCTTGTCTCAATACTTGGGGCTCCCAAGTGGTGCAGCGGTCTAAGGCACTGCATCTCTGTGCTAGAGGCGTCACTACAAACACCCTGGTTCGAATCCAGGCTATATCACAACCGGCCGTGATTGGGAGTCCCATAGTGTTGGCACAATTGGCCTAGCATCGTCCGAGTTTGACCGGTGTAGGCCGTCATTGTAAATAAGAATTTGTTCTTAACTGACTTGCCTAGTTAAATAAAGAAGAGAAAAAAAATCCTTCTTTAACCTGTCTCCTCCCCTTCATCTACACTGATTTAAGTGGATTAAATAAGTGACATCAATAAGGGATCGTAGCTTTCACCTGGATTCACCTGGTCATTCTACGTCATAGAAAGAGCAGGTGTTCTTAAAGTTTTGTACACTCGGTGTATAGCAACAAACTGGTGGTCAGAGCTTCGATACACACAAAAAGTTATTCAAATAATATCCTTCTTTTGATTGCTTTATTTACAATTCCTGTGTCTTCATGGAGAACAATGCTGTGCTTGTCGACCACATGCTGTGTCTGGAAAGCCCCTGGCTGATGCAAAAAAAAGAGATCTGTCATCAGCACTGTCACTGCCTTGTTTACTCAAAGAGCTCTTCCTGGTTCAGGAGAAAGTACCCTGGCTGGAATGTAACATTAGACGCTAAACATGTGACTTCATTCCACTGCACATGACTTAGTCTGTCTGTGGTTAAACTGTATTAACATGCGGTAAGTTGTCTTGATCATGTTGAATTCTTTATTATTTTCAGTTCCCCTTTATTTATGATCCGTTTTAATGTAGTCAATAGAGTTTGTACTGAATCTGTTGTATGATTGTAACTCTTGTTATCCCTGTCAGACCCAGCTGTGTCCAGGTCTACCCATGCGTTTCAGGCTTGGCATCCTATTAGATGTGGCAGAGGGGCTGTGCCACCTCCACTGCATACCACTCCCACACCAGGCCCTGAAACCCACCAATGTTCTCCTGGACCAGCAGTACCGGGCCAAGGTAGAGAACAGTGACTGATAACTGACCCAGTCCCGTACTACAGAGACAAAAGCCTTCTCTCTGAGTGGTGATACTAATGTGAGAAAGAGCTCCATTTGATTGATGGTATATGATCCATGGGATATGGTGTATCGTGAACAGTTACAGGTGTAAACTTTACAGTTTACATATGTGGGTTTGAGTTTGTGAGAGAGCAGGTGTTTTTTGTCGGTTTGTGTGTGGGTGTTTATGTTCATGTGTGTGGGTGTTCATGTTCCTACCTCCAGGTGAGTGACTGGGGCCTGCCCAGGGAGTGGAGGGTTGGATCCTCTCTCTCTGCTGGAGGAGGGCCCTGCTTCAGGGACTTGGCGTACCTGTCTCCTGAGTCCCTGGCAGGGACCTCACCCTCTGTGGAGGCAGACATGTACAGGTGAGGTCACCTTTCATGATCCTGCCACTTCAAACAGTCATATTAACCAATTAAATGTACCAGGTGGGGCAGGAGGGGTTTACCACTTTTCTACAGATACCTTTACTAATGCAGTTACCCAATGAATGTGTTCTCTCTTTAGCTTTGGCGTGCTGCTGTGGGAGACTTTGAACAGAAGACAACCATGCGGAGGTGTGTTTCTATTTATTTCCGTCTACACAAAGCACAGCTTTGTTTATATCAGCGGAGACTGGGTTGTACCTGGCCGTATATCATACAGTCTCAAGATTTTATAACATTTGTATCTTGCAACACATCATGTCATTGTCTATGCCCAAGCAGATTTGCTCCAGCTGCTTTCAGGTGAGGATAGGGTTGGTTCAGGCCTGGAGGATGAGCTGCTACCCAAGCATGTACCCCACTGTCATACCCTCTCCCAGCTGATGGCCAACTGCTGGAGCACTAACCCACACAGCCGTCCAACAGCAGAGGGTGAGTCTGTCTGTGAGAGTATTGATAGACAATGGCGAAGAGAGCAGCTGTGCCTGGACTTTGTGAAGTCCCCCTTCCTTGACTGGTTACCCACCTGCCTGTTGAGGACAAGTGACAGGCGGAAACACTTTCAGCACCCACCTCCTCTCTGTTCCATACGCCAGGACTGAGGGATACAATCCCATACCCCACTTCTGCCACTTAGTCAATAAGACTCTGAGTCTTCTCATCTAAATTGTGTGTAATTGTTTATTTTCTGATGTTAGTCCATATCCATGTATTTCATTGCCTACGACAGCCATGTTGGTGTATATATAAAAAATATAACCTTTCTCATGTCCTCTTCTTTCTGTTGCTCTCTGTCCACAGACTGTGCACTGGAACTGAGGAGCGCCATAGCAACCTTTGATCCTGATGCCATGACCAGGGCTACCCTCAGCGTGAGGCAAGGCAAGGTACTGATCACCCTCATTTAATAAGTTCTAATATTACACTGATATGCTATCGGTTTGTTTTGACTGAGGGAATCCGCATATGTTTAATGTGCTTTTAATCTCTCAAGTTACTACAGTAAATAGACCAGTCACTCGCCATGAGCAAACGTGTATATGTTTTCTGTCCCTTCACCAGGAGAGGGCGCTACATGACTTTAAAATACATACTGTGAAGGATATTCCCATTGAGGTAAACAACCTAGAGGTGAGCTTGGTTCACTTTTTTTGTGATATTCTGATTGTACTTTAATGCTTGTGATGTCTTTTACATTTAAATCATTAAATGTATTTTATTTACATCTCATTACTAGGCCTGTGCTGTATCCAGAAAAACTAAATGTGTGGGCAACAAGACACTGCCTTTACCACAGACTTCCAGCCCTAGTGAAACACTCCCTAGTCCCCCTACAGCCTTATATACAGGGGAAGCACCCCAGAGGAGGCGCTGTCAGGGTAAGATCTTCAAACTGATCAATAATGAGAGCAGTTTGTGAATGTGCCCTTGTTGTTTATCTTCTTGATTAAGTAATTATTCATTTATACCTCATCTTGAACATTCTAACAGCAACATGTCTCTCCCCAGACTGTGTGACTGGCTCTGTGGTGTCTTCCAGCAGTCCTACCAGTCCCAAATGTCCCAGCAGTGGCCTGGGTCCTGAGCATCCCAGAGGGATAGGAGGCGTCTCCCACGGACAGAGACAGAGCCCACCACCCCCACTCTCCTCCAGCCCCTCCAAAGCCCTCAGACGGAGACCTTTCAGCCAGCCCACTGCCAGCTCCCATGGTAGAAAATGTGTTTAAGCTTAGACCTCCCACTTATTACCCTGTTCTGTCTGCAAACTTATGTACAGTGTCAGACTGTTGCTATCTAAGTAGTAGAGCATTATGAAAATGAGTAGACGTTACAAACAGTGCCTCCCTCTGCGTGTTTGTATGTGCACAGTAAGCAGTTTTGGAGATTGCTGGTTTCCTGCATGGCCATCCTTTCACTGTCTTATCTGTGTCCAATGCGTTTCCTCCCTTGAGGATCTTTGTTTTTCTCTATAAGTTGTCTGTTGTCCCAGTAAATGCTCCGAGACAAAAACATTTAGTCTTTTTAAAAAGCAATACGTGGCTACTACACATTTGATGGTGACTAGTGTGTTGAATAGGAGGGTAACTTGTCCAGTAGGTCTATGAATTTCAGTCTTCAGTGTAATAATCAACTGTACGTGTTACCGTCTTTCATATCAGATAGCTACTACTCTCTTGTCCTCTTTCTCTGAGCTGTCTCAGTATTTATCTCAAGGTCCTCTCTACATGATTTGTGTTTCTGAGTGTGTGAGAGATGTGATATTATAGTTTTTGTATCATGCCTGAAACTTCACCCTCCTTTCTTGTCAGCAGCTGCACGGTGTGTGTCTCCGACTCCGATGGCGGTGAGCTGTTGTCGTATCCTGCGCGAGAGGCGTGAGGGCATCATTCGCGGCATGACGGAGGGACGACTCAACAACCTGCTGGATGTGCTCATCTCGCGGCAGGCCCTTTCCCTGGAGGCCTATGAGGTCATCTCTGCCTCGCTGACATTGACCGCTCGCACACGCTCCCTACTGGACACCTGTGCCTGTCTGGGGGAACACACAGCTTCCCTGGTAGCTACCACCCTCGGTCTGATGTCCATTGCCACCAATCGTGGCCCTCCACAGATGTCTCACTGAAGGTGGATGGATGTTATTAGAATGGGGGTTGTGTAGTGAAGGCCCCCTAACCAAATGTATCTGTTCACTGTTTATCATGTGAGACTGTATCTCAGAGAGATTCAATTGAGACTGGAGCCTTGGAGTGAAGAGCTGAGGAACTCTAACCAAATCTATTCTAAACTCACTCGTGTCTAATACAGACCACAGTCAGTCAGAGTGAATATATAATTGGAGAACCTGAGATCCCTAATTTTATCAGAACAGCTGCAACGACTCGTCTATATCCATAGAGATCCATGTTGGGGACACACCCATCCATGCCTTTGATAAGTCTGAGTATTCAGTCAGTGGTGCTACCTCTGAAGTTGATGTCAATTGTATGTTTGATTAGAGGAAGCTTCCGTGACAGTGCAATTATAGAAACAATAGTGTTGGAGAGAAACCAATGTAAGGGAATAGCTGGGTGGATGATTAGAAGTGATTTTTCTCTGCTTCGATTATGTTTATGACCCATCACTAGCGATAATGAGTTAACTATGTGTTGAGGGACTACTAATCTAGCAGACAGAACACTGTTTGTTCTATATTTCGATGGTACATTTTCTGTGTTGTGTCATGACCTTTGGCCCTCTCTCTCTCCTTATTGTGTGGTACCACAATGTAGCTCGTCTATTGACAGCCTGTTTACAACGTACATATTGTACAAAACCATATGTTCAACATAGTTTGGATGATCCTGTTCAGCAGTTTCTGACTTGGTATCTTGTAACAAGATTATTATTTGTTGGTTTAACTTGAGTCTCATTTTATGCTACTTTTTTAAGGTAGTTTGTGTTTGTAAATCTGTTAAATCGTTGAAGCTATAGGTCAATGTCACATTCCCCTCAGGGTACCCTTTCATTTTGTGGCCCATTTCACATAACATGCATTTTAACAGTATATGCCTAATTGCATGTCTGGTCTTCACAGTACCAATTGTCCACACATTGTAAGTACAGTCTAAAGACGTTTATGTACTAAAAGGGTAAAAAGGGGTCTTGTCAAGTGAGAGACCCAGTGAAGTATTGGCCTTAGCGTATTGTTGGTCTCTTTAACATCATGCTGAGAACAGAAGACAGTAATTTCCCCAATGCCTAATGATCTGAATATTTTGAGTTGTATAATAAAGACAATTAATCTATAAAAACACAACATTAGATCAAGACTCCTTGACACTTACAGTAAGTAGCTATTTTCTTGTTGGTTTTTGAGTTCATGCACTCAGAAACAAAGGAAGATGTTTAATAGAGGCTGACATTTTCATCCAGTGGTGTAAAGCAGGTCTACTTGTAGAATTGTTGCCTGTTACTGTTGCGCTCAAATATATTGCCCACTGGGCTCAAACACACACACTTTTCATCAAGGATGTTTTCAGGTCAATTCAATGAAATGACGTTGAACGAATGTGGAATAGATGTTGATTTGAAGTGGGTGTTTTCTCGCTTTATAACTGGTTGAATGGCTATTTTCACCCTGAAGGCACCTGCAAATTACCACAGGTGAGATTAATTACACAGTAAACGAGAATCAATTCACTTGCCTCCAACTGAATTCTGAATAATTGATTCCCATGTCATTTTATTTTTTAGCTTTGAAGTGAAAAATCGGTTTAATTTTTGTTTCTTGGTCCGGTCCAGTAATACATCAAACAAATACACTGTGAACACAGTTTTAAATTGTAAAAATCTACACTTATTGAAGAAAATAAATAGTGAATCATGCAAGCGTTCCAATATACTGTATTTGACAGCGACTGCATCCATTCACGTGATCCTTTATTGGCGCATCACGTGACTGATAACGCGTTCAGTGGAGATGCCGCTTCAGACGCGCACCTTGGCAGGCTGTCAAGCGACAACCAGAAACCAAGACACAAGGTAAGACCAAAAAGCAGATACGAATATAGCGATGTTACTGCTATTATCACTAGTCCGTGGAAATGCCCGACTCTCAGCCTACCTGCCATGTAGGACAAAGGAGGATGTTATTTCCTAGCAAGAAGATGGGAAAGATAACTTGCGTTTGCCATTGGGTTTCTTGTATGTTTTACTGAACATTACAGTAAATATAATGTCGATATTGTTTTCGAAACAGACCGAAATCAATCTCATTTAGGCTACGAATTAAAATCCTCGATTTCGCTGTAGGGGAGACCGGGGTTGGTTGTCACAGTGCTTTCTCAAAAGCCAGGGGGGGCTGTGCAATAATTTCGAGATAGAAAATGTGTTAGGTCAAGCCATGTGGTAACTAACATCTTTATTAGCATTGCTTGTCACATGTTGGGGTTGTCTGTAACAATCTGACAACCATCCCCATTGTAACAATGTACCCAGGAAGCTAAATTACATTGAAAAGATGCCTAGGATACTTAATTTCCGGATGTTGAAAAGACGACTACGTTTCACAAGTTTGGACAGCATAATACAGCACAGTCCAGTAGAGTTTAATTCAGCAGAGTATGTTAGAGTACAGTAGTGCAGTACAGTTGAATTCTGTATAGTACAGTACAGTAACATTTTTGTAGAGTAGAGTACATTAGAGCAGTGGTTCCACACTGATGTGCCGCAAAACTTGTCCTAGTCTTGTGACCTGCGGAATGCACATAGACTATTTTTTGTATAATTTTATTTTCTCGGTGAAAACCATTAGTACAGGCAAATCTGATTAGGTGTAGCTAGAGTAATTTATTGGTAATTTATTTCTTATTATAAACTGGGTGGTTTGAGCCTTGAATGCTGATTGGCTGACAGCCATGGTATAACAGACCATATACCACGGGTATGACAAAACATGTATTTTTACTGCTCTAATTACATTGGTAACCAGTTTATAATAGCATTAAGGCACCTCTGGGGTTTTGGTATATGGCCAATATACCACGGCTAAGGGCTGTATCCAGGCACTCTGCATTCTGTCGCGCATAAGAACAGCCTTTAGCTGTGGTATATTTGCCATATACCACACCCCCTCTGGCCTTATTGCTTAAATATATGGCTTTGGGCTAACTGTAGCTATTCCACAGCCTCTGCCATATAAACAAACTGAGCATGGCCTTGTGTCTCCGAAAACCGCTCATCTGTAGCCCAAACAGATTTTACCTGAGCTACATTTTCTTCTTTCAGGACGCTCTTAAAGGGGTAGACACAAATTAACCATCACGAGTAAGGAACTATCAAAACTATGCAAATATTTCAAATAAACCCTATGTAGATTGCATTATGGATAAGTTGAGATGGATGTCATTACCACTAAATACATTTAACATAATTGTACATCCCATCAATGTGTGCCACAATTCAAAACAGGTTGGGAACCAATGTATTAGAGATAAAATACAGTACACTACAGTTGAGTTTAATTCAGTAAAGTACAGTAGGACACAATACAGTACATTACACTGTACTCTACTGTGGTGATTTGAGTGGAGTAAGAACTACAATGTCAAAGCAATTATTAAACTATGTTGAATTTATTTTCTGTTTTTATCTATTTTTACTATGTTAGATATAAAAAAAACTGTTCAGGCTTGACTTTTTCTAAAACGTTGGTTCAATTGTTGCTGAAAAACAATTTTCAAACACTGTGACAACCAACCCCATACTGTGTGACAACCAACCCCGGACAGATTGTGTTTAATGGCTTATAACTCCATGTTGGAATAAGATATGAGGATAAAAAAAACAGTCCTAATTTCAACTCAATACCTTGGTTTTTTTTCGTAATATAAAAAAATAGTATTGTAAAATATACCAGTTCTAAGAAATATATTATTTCTCCAATGAATATAACATTGTAACATGTTTTGTGAATAAAAGGTTCCTCTACTTGATATAGCCTATACTAGACAAGCTTTGGATCTAAGACTGTGTCTTCCATGTGCATTGTTGGATATGGCTGTAGGCTATAGTGCCCTAGCTTCTTACATTACACCTCTAATGTTGCTAATGATACACTGTTAACACCACAGCAGGGAAATCTACAGAATGAGATACATAAGCCTACAAGACTTGCTATAGCCTCTAGTATGTTACACAAAGGGAAGGCAAGGCCAGCTGCTTGTTTCCAACAGTCTGCATGAATGTACCATGCCTTGTGCATGTTCACTGTCTGGCTGTAAATTTGTTTACTTGACTAACCTGAAGTTCAGTTCACACTATCTTCAAACTAGCATTAAGATAAACCTAATCTCAGTTAACACAGAACCAAAATGTAGCATCATTTGGTCAGATCCAATGTTCCCTTGGACTGCCGCGTTGAAAAAATATCAGCCCCCGCAATTGTGCTCGAATCAAGGTAATATTAGCCACTTTAAATGTAAGATACTGAAACAAAACAAACTATGCAAGACTATCTGTGCGAGAGATTTTCTTGTAGGCAGAGCGCATTGGACGGCACAATTGACCCAGCGTCGTCCGAGTTTGGCCGGTGTAGGTTTAGAATTTGTTCTTAACTGACTTGCCTAGTTAAATAAAGGTTAAATAAAAAAAAAAATATATATATATATATATAAATAAATTGGAGTAGGATTCTATTGCATTGACAGGCGCTACTCAGGCCCGTACTCTACACAGAACGGTGCGCCATAACCAATCAGAGCTGCAGTAGGCCTATATGATATATGTCAATGGCTATTATGGATCTGTGCCATTCACTTTGAACTGGACTGTGTTCATAGCATGAGTGGTCGCCAGTAGATGCGCTTGTTTTGATATCAAAGCTAGAGCTGCATGTAGCCACCTGTGCACATTTGTTCATATTCTTTGCTAGTTAATGAGGTATTAGCCCAGTTATACAGTTGAAGTCGGAAGTTTACATACACCTTAGCCATATTCATTAAACTCAGTTTTTCACAATTCCTGACATTTAATCCTAGTAAAAATTCCCTGTCTTAGGTCACTTAGGATCACCACTTTATTTTAAGAATGTGAAATGTCAGAATAGAAGAGAGAAGTGATTTATTTCAACTTTTATTTTTATTTCTTTCGTCATATTCCCAGATTGACACATAACCCTAACTTATTTATTTTGCAACAACAACAATCAGATCCTGCAGAAGAAACAGTAGAGAAGCCAGTAGAACGTGACTCACAGACCGGACATATTACCCGGTCAGCAACACAGGACTTGATGTCTTAATCAGTGTCATGGTCACTGTAAAATTAAATCAAATTGTATTTGTCACATGCAAGTGTAGACTTTAACGTGAAATGCTTAATTACGAGCCTTTTTCCAACGAATACAGTTAGAAAGTAAGAAACTTAACAAATAGATACAAATAAAATATTAACACAATAAAATAACACAATAAAATAACAATAGTGAGGTTATATATATATATATATATATATATATATATATATATATATATATATATATATATATATATATATATATATATATATATATATATATATATATATATATATATATATATATATACATACATATACAAGGAGTACCGGTACCGAGTCAGTGTACTGGGATACGAGGTAGTTGGGGTGATTGATTGAAGTACTATGTACATGTAGGTACAGGGTGAGAAGCAGAAAATCTGGGTAGCCGTTTAATTAACTCTTCAGCAGTCTTATGGCTTTGGGGTAGAATCTGTTTTGGAGCCTTTTGGTCCCAGACTTGGCGCTCCGGTACCCCTTTTGCTGTGCGGTAGCAGAGAGAACAGACTGTGACTTGGACAATTTTTAGGGCCTTCCTCTGACACTGCCTGGTATAGAGGTCCTGGATGGCTGGGAGCTCAGCCCCAGTGATGTACTGGGTCGTTGCCACTACCCTCTGTAGTGCCTTGTGGTCGTATGCCGAGCAGTTGTCATACCAAGCGGTGATGCAGCCAGTCAAGATGCTCTCAATGCGGTAGCTGTATACAGTTGAATTCGGAAGTTTACATACACTTAGGTTGAAGTCATTAAAACTCATTTTTCAACCACTCAAAAGATTTCATGTTAACAAACTATAGTTTTGGCAAGTCTGTTAGGACATCTAGTTTGTGCATGACACAAGTAATTCTTCCAACAATTGTTTACAGACAGATTATTTCACTTATAATTCACTATATCACAATTCCAGTGGGTCAGAAGTTTACATACACTAAGTTGACTGTGCCTTTAAACAGCTTGGAAAATTCCAGAAAATGATGTTATGGCTTTAGAAGCTTCTGATAGGCTTATTGACATCATTTGAGTCAATTGGAGGTGTAACTGTGGATGTATTTCAAGGCCTACCTTCAAACTCAGTGCCTCTTTGCTCGACATCATGGGAAAATCAAAAGAAATCAGCCAAGACCTCAGAAACAAAATTGTAGACCTCCACTAGTCTGGTTCATCCTTGGGAGCAATTTCCAAACGCCTGAAGGTACCACGTTCATATGTACAAACAATAGTACGCAAGTATAAACACCATGGGACCACGCAGCCGTCATACCACTCAGGAAGGAGATTCATTCTGTCTCGTAGAAATTAACGTACTTTGGTGCGAAAAGTGCAAATCAATCCCAGAACAACAGCAAAGGACCTTGTGAAGATGCTGGAGGAAACGGGTACAAAAGTATCTATATCCACAGTAAAACAAGTCCTATATCGACATAACCTGAAAGGCCGCTCAGCAAGGAAGAAGCTACTGCTCCAAAACCGCTATAAAAAATCCATACTACAGTTTGCAACTGCACATGGTGACAAAGATCGTACTTTTTGGTGAAATGTCCTCTAGTCTGATGAAATAAAAATAGAACTGTTTGGCCATAATGACCATCGTTATGTTTTGGGGAAAAAGGGGGAGGCTTGCAAGCCGAAGAACACCATCCCAACCGTGAAGCATGGGGGTGGCAGCATCATGTTGCAGGAGGGTCTGGTGCACTTCACAAAATAGATGGCATCATGAGGAAGAAAAATTATGTGGATATATTGAAGCAACATCTCAAGACATCAGTCAGGAAGTTAAAGCTTGGTCGCAAATGGGTCTTCCAAATGTACAATGACCCCAAGCATACTTCCAAAGTTGTGTCAAAATGGCTTAAGGACAACAAAGTCAAGGTATTGGAGTGGCCGTCACAAAGCCCTGACCTCAGAACTGACAAAGCGTGTCCGGGCAAGGAGGCCTACAAACCTGACTCAGTTACACCAGTTCTGTCAGGAGGAATGGGCCAAAATTCACCCAACTTATTGTGGGAAGCTTGTGGAAGGCTACCTGAAACGTTTGACCCAAGTTAAACAATTTAAAGGCAATGCTACAAAATACTAATTGAGTGTATGTAAACTACTGACCCACTGGGAATGTGATAAAATAAATAAAAGCTGACATTTCAAATTCTTAAAATAAAGTGGTGATCCTAACTGACCTCAGACAGGGAATTTTTACTAGGATTAAATATCAGGATTTGTAAAAAAAAAAAAAAAAACTTGAGTTTAAATGTATTTGGCTAAGGTGTATGTAAACTTCCGACTTCAACTGTAACTTTTTGAGGATCCTGTAGGGGAAGAGTCGTTGTCGAGCTCTCTTCACAACTGTGTTGGTGTGTTTGGACCATGATAGGTCCTTAATGATGTGGACACCAAGGAACTTGAATCTCTCGACTGACTTCACTACAGCCCGTTGATGTGAATGGGGGAGTGATTGACCCTCCGTTTTCTGTAGTCCACAATCAGCTCCTTTTTCTCACTGACGTTGAGGGAGAGGTTGTTATCATGGCACCACACGCCCAGGTCTCTGATCTCCTCCCTATAGGCTGTCTCGTCGTTGTCGGTGATCAGGCCTACCACTGTTGTGTCATCTGCAAACTTAATGATGGTGGAGGAGTCGTGCCTGGCCGTGCAGTCATGGGTGAACAGGGAGTACAGGAAGGGCTGAGCAACCAACCCTGAGGGGCCACAGTGTTGAGGATCAGCGTGGCGGATGTGTTGTGTCCTACCCTTACCACCTGGGGGCGGCCCGTCAGGAAGTCCAGGATCCAGTTGCAGAGGGAGTTGTTCAGTCCCAGGATCCTTAGCTTGGTGATGAGCTTTTAGGGCACTATGGTGTTGAACACTGAGCTGTAGTCAATTAATAGCATTCTCACATAGGTGTTCCTTTTGTCCAGGTGGGAAAGCTACAGGTCTGTAGTCATTTAGGCAGGTTACCTTAGTGTTCTTGGGCACAGGGACTATGGTGGTCTGCTTGAAACTGTTGTTTTTAGACTCAATCAGGGACTTGCTGAAAATGTCAGTGAAGACACTTCCCAGTTGGTCAGCGTATGCTCGGAGTACACGTCCTTGTAATCCGTCTGGCCCAGCGGCCTTGTGAATGTTGACTTGTTTAAAGCTCTTACTCACATCGGCTACGGAGAGCGTGATCACACAGTCTTCCGGAACAGCTGGTGCTCTCATGCATGCCTCAGTGTTGCTTGCCTCAAAGCGATCATAGAAGTAGTTTAGCTCGTCTGGTAGGCTTGTGTCACTGGGCAGCTATTGGCTGTGCTTCCCTTTGTAGTCTGTAATGGTTTGCATGCCCTGCCACATCCGATGAGCGTCAGAGCCGGTGTAGTATGATTCGATCTTAGTCCTGTATTGACACTTTGCCTGTTTGATGGTTCGTCGGAGGGCAAAGCAGGATTTCTTATAAGCTTCCGGGTTAGAGTCCCGCTCCTTGAAAGTGTCAGCACTAGCCATTAGCTCAGTGCGGATGTTGCCTGTAATCCATGGCTTCTGGTTGGGGTATGTATGTACAGTCACTGTGGGGACGACATCATCGATGCACTTATTGATGAAGCCAGTAACTGATGTGGGTTACTCCTCAACGCCATCGGAAGAATGAGGGCGGTCTTAGTGCCAGCATCGGTCTGTGGTGGTATGTAGACAGCTACGAAAAATACAGATAGTGTGGTCTACAGCTTATCATGAGATACTCTACCTCAGATGACGTCCTTAGATATCGTGCACCAGCTGTTGTTTACAAAAATGCATAGCCCGCCACCCCTTGTCTTACCAGACGCCGCTGTTCCATCCTGCCGATACATTGTGTACCAAGCCAGCTGTATGTTGATTGTGTCGTCGTTTAGCCATGACTCCGTAAAGCATAGAATGTTACAGTTAAAGTCAATCTTCCTCGTAGGTCAGCGATTTTATTTATTATTTTCTTGCACAGTTAGTTTTGCATACTAAGTCTTGCAATTCCCACAGTAGTACGAAACGTTGACAGTGTTAACTAAAGGGGAAAGGTGAAGTGAAGTTCAATCTCGTGCTTCTCTGCGCCGGCTCATATTTCCAGCGCAGCTTAGAGGGAACGTTGCTGACAGTCCCATGCAAATATGGCCTCTATTCCCTGAAGAGCAAACATTACATGGCACTGTATTTGAGGGTTTTCTAGAAAGTAGGGAGGAATTTCTTTGAACATCTTCTTAGTTAAACGAATGAGCTCACTATCAGCACATGGGGCTGCATGGGGCTCACACCCTTTCACTCATGTCTCACTACACCTCTCTGACACATACAGGCATTTCATTTCACTCTTAAGTGTTTTTACCTCTCACCTTTATCAAAATGTTATGTTAAAACAGTAATTCTGCTTAATGAATAATGAACAATCTCTTGACAAGCAGATGGTATAATAGCAGAATAAGTCATGTCTAGTTATTGACAGAGTGCAGTTATATAAGAGGTCTTTGTCCTAATTGACACATTCTTTTGGATGCATTTCACACATTCTTCCCATGTAGTGTACAGCCCCGCCCCAGCACTGACTGCACTGTAGAGGGCATTAGAGCCAGGATGTGATGTTGTCGTACATGCCACACCTTTATTGAAGGATAGCCAGCGGCACAATCCAACACTCAGACAAAATTGACAAACAAAGCTTGTGTGTTTAGGGAGTCCACCAGATCAGAGGCAGTAGGGATGACCAGGGATGTCATCTTGATAAGCGGGTGAATTGGACCATTTCCTGTCCCGCTAAGCATTCCAAATGTAAGGAGTACTTTTGGCTGTCAGGGAAAATGTATGGAGTAAAAAGTACATTGTTTTCTTTAGGAATGTAGTGAAGTAAAAGTAAACATTTTCAAAAATATAAATAGTAAAATAAAGTACAGATACCCATAAAAATGACTTAAGTAGTAGGGGAGACCGGGATGATTGTAACACTTTTTGTTTGAGCGTCAGTAACTCAGTGGTTCTTGGCGGTAGATCTCTCAAACGTTGATACACGGTACGCATATTTGTCTACTACAAATAAAACTCACTTGGACGTCTACTACACAATCACAGATGATGTGAGTTAACATAAGGGTTCAATCACTGTCACAGTTGTGGCAAATGTACATGGCTGCCCCTGGGGTGCAGGCTTTGTGGACCCAGAACTGACAACGTACACACTTGGCCCACACTTCTTTTGACCTTGAGTTTGCAAAGTGTTCCGTGCACACAATGCAGGAATTCTCCTCATCAGAGGTGTCAGAATCATCTCGGTCGTTGGGCTTTTGGCTTGTTTGCTTTGTTTTCTTCTTTTGCCCCTTTCCAGACGGCAGGTTTA
The DNA here is from genome assembly GCA_023634145.1 of Thymallus thymallus. NCBI lineage: Eukaryota > Metazoa > Chordata > Actinopteri > Salmoniformes > Salmonidae > Thymallus > Thymallus thymallus. The sequence goes on from CM042380.1 coordinate 27,331,258, forward strand.
TTCTCTTTTTTACACTTTTTCCAGTGCTCCTCTTCAAGTGTCTCACAGTGTTTCACAGGTGTATCTGTCAGGATTTCTGATTGGCTCCTCTTCTTTTCTTCAAGTGCCTGTTTCACAGGTGTATCTGTCAGGATTTCTGATTGGCTCTTCTTCCTCTTCCCACTGGGAGTCTTCCTTGGTCCTGCTTTGGGAAATGGACGGAGAGCAGATGGACTGAAACCCTGTTGAGCAGCTGAGGCTTGAGTTGAGGGGTCCTGCTGATTCTGTTACAACTATCCCCACCCCAAGCAGCCATTACATAGCTAACTGTTTTAGCATCAAATTAAACTAGAGAAACTGCTACTTTATGTTATGTAAGTCAAACCATTGTTTCTACAATACAATGAACACTAGGCAAAAAATAATCTTGATAAAAAAATGGTACTTTCTTACCTGAAAATCAGTTTTTTGGTTGTAAAATCCACAATGTTGCTCACAGAGACATGCCACTTCTCCTGTGAGCTCAAAAAGGAAATGGGAGTGTACAATATTGATGACATCACCACAGCTCTTTTCTGATTGTTCAAACTGACAGTGTTACAACTAACCCAGTGTTACAACTCCGCTACTTTCAAGTATTTTTACTTAAGCACTTTACAACACTGCTACTATTTTAATTTAACCTTTATTTAACTAGGCAAGTCAGTTAAGAACAAATTCTTATTTATAAGCTTCCACCTGCGATGGTGTTTCGTCAGTCGAGGATGAGGTGGTAGCTTTGCTGATCTTCGAGTATTTGGAACAAGCTTGATCAGATAAAGCTTTTTTGATACGTTTTTGTGCACCACTTGGTCTTGCCTTTTATTTGTCCGTCTTGAACAATACACTCACTCTCCATCCCAGTCCGACCTGATTCACCTAACTGTTTTGATAGCCAATTAGGTGAGGAGGCCGAGGTTGGCTTCTGAGAAATAGGCTTATTAGATGCATGAAAACTACTGTATATTGCAGGGTTCTCCCCAAAGAATGTAAGAGGCACTGCGCCACCTTGTGGACTGGCTGCGCCACTGCCCGTTTCAGGGTGTCCAAAGGCAATACTCAGCAACACCACCTTGTTAAAAAGATCCTGGGGAGAACCCTGATATTGTCTTTCTGACTCACCTACTACGGATGTAGATTGGACAAAACAAACAAGTCACTTTAGGGTTGGGCGACGAGTCATTGGAATGCCATGGAATGACACATCGTCCCATCCTCCTGTCCAAATATCGTTGAGATACGGTTGTATCTTTTATTTTATTTTCTCTGCGGGGGGTGCTCACGGTGGCGTCAATTGGCGGGAAGAACAAAATGTATGAAGGACACGTTCCTAGGTCTAAAGAGTGTTTCACCTATTTACTTTTTATCTAGTCTAGGCTGCATGATTTTCAAATTTATAGGGCTCTTGTCCATAAAGTTCTCTTGTCCATAAAAATACTCATATCAGCATAGCTGTGGGAAGTAGGGATGCTGAGGGTGCTGAAGCACCTGATGAATTAAAATAGAGGCCTTTATTACTCCTGTATGAAAAATACTCAGGGCAAAGTATGGACAGACTACAAACCTCCGTCAACATTTACAAGTTCGCCACTGGATGAACATGCAAGTTCTCTTTCCAGAGACATGATAAAAAAAACAACTAGACCTAATAGTTCCTCGTTGCACTTTTTAATTTAATTTTAAATGTAGACTATATTCAAATCCAGATTCTTCTGAATGGAAAGACATAGCCTATAGGATAGGCTGGAATATTCTGTCAAACCTTGAAATACTTATTTAGCTTATTTTCTTCCTTATTTTGTTTAGGCTACTTGTAGGCCTATATGAAAGGATTTGTACAGTCCAATAGGAAAAAAGACATATCCTAACAGGCTTATAGCCATATCCTAACAGGCTTATAGCCATATCCTAACAGGCTTATAGCCATATCCTAACAGGCTTATAGCCATATCCTAACCGGCTTATAGCCATATCCTAACCGGCTTATAGCATATCCTAACCGGCTTATAGCCATATCCTAACCGGCTTATAGCATATCCTAACAGGCTTATAGACATATCCTAACAGGCTTATAGCCATATCCTAACAGGCTTATAGACATATCCTAACAGGCTTATAGCCATATCCTAACCGGCTTATAGACATATCCTAACAGGCTTATAGACATATCCTAACAGGCTTATAGCCATATCCTAACAGGCTTATAGCCATATCCTAACAGGCTTATAGCCATATCCTAACAGGCTTATAGCCATATCCTAACCGGCTTATAGCCATATCCTAACAGGCTTATAGACATATCCTAACAGGCTTATAGCCATATCCTAACAGGCTTATAGCCATATCCTAACAGGCTTATAGCCATATCCTAACCGGCTTATAGCCATATCCTAACCGGCTTATAGCCATATCCTAACCGGCTTATAGCCATATCCTAACCGGCTTATAGCCATATCCTAACAGGCTTATAGCCATATCCTAACAGGCTTATAGCCATATCCTAACAGGCTTATAGCCATATCCTAACAGGCTTATAGCCATATCCTAACAGGCTTATAGCCATATCCTAACAGGCTTATAGCCATATCCTAACAGGCTTATAGCCATATCCTAACAGGCTTATAGCCATATCCTAACAGGCTTATAGCCATATCCTAACCGGCTTATAGCCATATCCTAACCGGCTTATAGCCATATCCTAACCGGCTTATAGCCATAATTAACAGGCTTATAGACATCCAAACCGGCTTATAGCCATATCCTAACAGGCTTATAGCCATATCCTAACAGGCTTATAGCCATATCCTAACAGGCTTATAGCCATATCCTAACAGGCTTATAGCCATATCCTAACAGGCTTATAGCCATATCCTAACCGGCTTATAGCCATATCCTTACAGGCTTATAGACATCCAAACCAGCTTATAGCCATATCCTAACCGGCTTATAGCCATATCCTAACCGGCTTATAGCCATATCCAAACAGGCTTATAGACATCCAAACCGGCTTATAGCCATATCCTAACCGGCTTATAGCCATATCCTAACAGGCTTATAGACATCCAAACTGGCTTATAGTCATATCCTAACAGGCTTATAGACATCCAAACCGGCTTATAGTCATATCCTAACCGGCTTATAGCCATATCCTAACAGGCTTATAGCCATATCCTAACAGGCTTATAGACATCCTAACAGGCTTATAGACATCCAAACCGGCTTATAGTCATATCCTAACAGGCTTATAGACATCCTAACCGGCTTATAGCCATATCCTAACAGGCTTATAGCCATATCCTAACAGGCTTATAGACATATCCTAACAGGCTTATAGTCATATCCTAACAGGCTTATAGCCATATCCTAACAGGCTTATAGCCATATCCTAACAGGCTTATAGCCATATCCTAACAGGCTTATAGCCATATCCTAACCGGCTTATAGCCATATCCTAACAGGCTTATAGTCATATCCTAACAGGCTTATAGTCATATCCTAACAGGCTTATAGTCATATCCTAACAGGCTTATAGCCATATCCTAACAGGCTTATAGCCATATCCTAACAGGCTTATAGCCATATCCTAACAGGCTTATAGCCATATCCTAACAGGCTTATAGCCATATCCTAACAGGCTTATAGCCATATCCTAACAGGCTTATAGCCATATCCTAACAGGCTTATAGACATCCAAACCGGCTTATAGCCATATCCTAACCGGCTTATAGCCATATCCTAACAGGCTTATAGACATCCAAACCGGCTTATAGTCATATCCTAACAGGCTTATAGACATCCAAACCGGCTTATAGTCATATCCTAACCGGCTTATAGCCATATCCTAACAGGCTTATAGCCATATCCTAACAGGCTTATAGCCATATCCTAACAGGCTTATTGACATCCTAACCGGCTTATAGCCATATCCTAACAGGCTTATAGACATCCAAACCGGCTTATAGTCATATCCTAACAGGCTTATAGACATCCTAACCGGCTTATAGCCATATCCTAACAGGCTTATAGCCATATCCTAACAGGCTTATAGACATATCCTAACAGGCTTATAGTCATATCCTAACAGGCTTATAGCCATATCCTAACAGGCTTATAGCCATATCCTAACAGGCTTATAGTCATATCCTAACAGGCTTATAGCCATATCCTAACAGGCTTATAGCCATATCCTAACCGGCTTATAGCCATATCCTAACAGGCTTATAGTCATATCCTAACAGGCTTATAGTCATATCCTAACAGGCTTATAGCCATATCCTAACAGGCTTATAGCCATATCCTAACAGGCTTATAGCCATATCCTAACAGGCTTATAGCCATATCCTAACAGGCTTATAGACATATCTTAACAGGGTTATAGACATATCCTAACAGGCTTTATAGCATAAGCCAATGTTCATTTGTTTTTAAGTGTTATAAAGAATGTAATAAATAATACTTTGTTTTATCTGATTGTATATTTAGTATTTTTGCAGTTCGATAAGCAAAAGGCATAATAGGCCTATTAGTTTAGAGCCTAAATCAATGTTCATTCAAGTGTTATAAAGATTGTTATAGGCTAAATAATCTGATTGTTGATGACTTTCATATAAATGCACAATTTGTAAGCAATTGAAAACACCGACTCATCATTCATTTAGCATATGTTTTGTTCCTACTTATTGAAAGTGCTCCTACTTATTGAAAGTGCTGCTGCAGGAGCTTTTGCCTGTTGCACAATTTAAGGACATTACATATATTTGTTTATAAGTTTAACTTGTCAAAGTAACGTTTACTCTTTGGTGCACTTTCTACATTCTACGTTGATCAGTTGCATTATGTTAATTTGGCATGTCACCCTGCTGCGGAGGTGCAGTCAACTTCAAATATACTAAGCCATTGTTTGTGACATCACAATGTCGTCACCATCAACGATGGCTGTCAAACATCGTCATAGACGATGCAGTTGTAAAACCACTTGCTACATGTGTAAATTAAAAAGGAGGGTTACTGTCAAAGTTATTTATTTAAAAAAGGAATACAGTTTAGACATAGGTGTGAGATGATGGGCCCCCAGAGCTGCGGGGGTTTCCGCTACACGAGTGAGTGGGCCTGGAGGAGAGTAGGGGGATTACATTTGGACTAGACCACTCCACGCTCTCTGCCTGCTTCAGAGGCATTAGCTACGCTAGTTTGCCTTCTCTTTCTCTCTTTCAAATCTCTAATTTCCCCTTTCTTGTCTCTTGTCTCTTAGGGAAGGTAGCACCCAGTCAGAGGGGACCCTTTTCCCAGAAGTAGCCAGCCAGCCAGGCCCCCAGACAGACAGTCCCAGCATGGAGAACCAGGACGAGTCCAGGAAGCTGAACGAGAGCTCCTCGCACCCCGACGCCACCGCAGCCGTGGCTCCCCAGCAGGCTAAAGAGGGTATGCAGATGAAGAAGGAGATCTCCCTGCTCAACGGAGTCAGCCTCATCGTGGGCAACATGATTGGCTCAGGCATCTTCGTGTCTCCCAAGGGTGTGCTCATCTACAGCGCATCCTACGGCCTGTCGCTGGTCATCTGGGCTATCGGTGGAATATTCTCAGTGGTCGGCGCTCTGTGTTACGCAGAGCTGGGCACCACCATCACCAAGTCCGGGGCCAGCTATGCCTATATCCTGGAGTCCTTTGGTCCATTCATTGCCTTCATTCGCCTGTGGACATCACTGCTCATCATTGAGCCCACCAGTCAGGCAGTCATCGCCATAACGTTCGCTAACTACCTGGTGCAGCCGCTCTTCCCCACGTGTGAACCACCCTACTCAGCCTCGCGACTCATCGCAGCTGCCTGCATATGTGAGTAATCCCTTATGACGCGCTTACGCACTCTCTGCCTCACTTTTTCCTTTATCCTCTATCAAATGGCAAACAAAGTGTCAAAGGTCACTCTGACAATACAGACAATGTAAAAATAGAACATTAGCAGACTGTTTAATTTAAGTTGAGTCACTAAAATGCTCTTAGTAGGACTTGCTCTCTAGTTTTTCCAGTACCTTCCTACCTCATACCCATTTCAGTAACCCTACGCTACTTCAGCAAACAGTTATGCCAACATTTGGGCCAAGAAATAGTACATACTGTTCCTGCATTACAGGGTGTACATTAACTGATTCCAGATCTGTTTTCATGCATGCACGTGCACTGCACATCTGTATAGACAGAAGCCCAACAGAACAGAGCAGGCAGAACTACTCTCAGAGTTAAGAAGCTTCGAGTCCTCTCATCATGTGACCTGTGAACGCACATAATTGAATGATAACATCCCTATAGAGAACGTAACTATCGGCGGTTTCCAGACCATCAGAGCGGATAGGGATAGCGCTTCTTCCGGTAAGAGTAAGGGAGGGGGGCTGGCTTTATTAGTTAACAACAGATGGTGTAATCCGAGCCATATTACTGTTAAGGAAGAGTTTTGTAGCCCGGACATTGAGCTGTTAGCCGTTAGCCTGAGACCCTACTATTTGCAGAGGGAATTCACGCCGGCCATTGCTGTTATTGTTTACATCCCGCCCTCCTCTGACGCAAACACAGCGTGGGACGTCATCCACTCTGTTATCGCGAGGTTACAGACAGCGCATCCCAGTGCCTTCTTTGCCATTCCGGGGGATTTTAACCATGCATCTCTCTCTTCAATGCTGCCCACGTTCAAACAGTTTGTGAAGTGCCCAACCAGGAATAATAAACTCTGGACTTGTTATATGCTAATGTAAAGGATACATACAACACTGCACTCCCTCCCCTCGGTAGATCGGATCACAACCTTGTCCACCTCACCCCACTCTACAGGCCTATGGTCTAACAGCAGCCAGCGACCATTAGGGAGATGAGGCCCTACAGGACTGATTTGAGACATCAGACTGGGATGTGCTCTGTGAGGCTCATGGGGAGGACATTGATGGACTTACTGACTGCATAACGGACTATATCAATTTTGGGGTAGACATCACTGTACCCACCAGGAAGATACACTGTTTTCCAAATAATAAACCCTGGGTCACCAGCGACCTGAAGGCCCTGTTGAATGAGAAGAAGTCAAAACAGTGGGCAGACGGAGGGGACCCAGGACAGAGCCAATGAGCTGAACCAATTTTTTAACAGGTTCAATACTGGCCCTTTCCAATTCCCCTCCAGCTCCCGAGCCCAAACACCCTCGCTGCTGTCCCACCCCCACTTTGCTCACAACACCTCCGTTGAGACAATCAGCGACCCCTTCCCCACCTCCACCCCCGCTCCCTCTGGACTGATCCTCAACACCCCCCTTCCCCCCACCTCCCCACCTGGGTTGGCTCTCACCACCAACCAAGTAAAGAGAGAGCTACATCAGTGGAAAGCGGCGGGCCCTGATGGTATCAGCCCAAGGGTGCTTAGGGTCTGTGCTGACCAATTGTGTGGAGTACTCCAGCGACGCTTCAACCTTAGCCTGAGCCTGGAAAGGGTCCCTGTGCTGTGGAAAACATCCTGCCTGGTCCCAGTACCCAAGAAGGCGCACCCCACTGTCCTGAATTACTTAAGACCTGTAGCGCTAACATCCCACATCATGAAGACCCTGGAAAGGTTAGTCCTCGCTCACCTCAGACCCCTGGTGTGTACATCACTGGACCCCCTGCAGTTCGCATACCAGCGCAACATCGGGGTGGATGATGCAATCATCTACCTTCTGCAGAGGGCCTACTCTCACCTGGACAACGCAGGTTGCACTGTGAGGGTTATGTTTTTTCTCCTGTGCCTTCAACACCATTCAGCCCCTGCTACTGGGTGAGAAGATGAGGAGGATGAAAGTGGAAGCACCCTTTGTCTCCTGGGTCACGGACTACCTGACCGATAGGCCACAATTTGTGCGACTACAGAGCTGTGTGTCAGAACGGTGCAGTAAACTACTGCATACTTTCTACCAGTCTGTGGTGGTAGTGCCATCTTTTTTGCAGTGGTGTGCTGGTGCGCCAACATAAAGGCCGGTGATGCTTCTCGAGTAAATAAGCTGATCTGGAAGGCTAGCTCTGTTCTGGGGATGAGCCTTGACACTCTAGACTATATAATGCCTCACCGGGGTGCCGTGCCGTCAGGCAACATAGACCTAGAACTGTTGGGGTGTTAGGACCTAGTTTAACAATTATGCATCCATCCGTGAGTAATCACTCATTCACTCAAGACTGTATATACATATTCATGTACAGTTGTTATATCATATCACGTGCAATATTGGAAGTTATTCTTGGACTGAACTTACGTAGTCATTCACTCAGGACTGTATATTAGTATCCTGTCAGTAGTATATTTTTTCATTGCTTTTAGTATATCGAATGTGCAATACGTGCATTTATCTGTAATTAAACCCTGCACTAAGGACTGTATTTTAAGGGAATTATTATTATTACCCTAATTTATATCATACACATATTTAGCTATTTAAGTATATATTCCTGTCATTTACCTGTACAGTTAATGTAACCATACAAATATTCACTTACCTGTACATTTAACCAGACTGTATATTAAGTAAACTATTATTACCCTCACTTATATCATACGCACATTTAGCTATTTAAATATTTCTCTGCCATCGACCTTTATAGTATAGTTAACCATGCAAATATTCAAAATGTATGAACTTTTCACCTAACACTCTGTAACAATGTATAGTGTACATATTCACCCATACTATGCAATGCCTTTTTATAGCTTTTTGCACTCCAGACTATCGTGTATCTGTCTTTTGTGTATTTTCGTTCTGGCATTTTGCACCTGCCCTGTTTTTTTTTTAGCTGCTTGACGAATAAATTTCCCCTCGGGGATCAATAAAGTATCTATCTATCTATCTATCTATCTATCTATCTATCTATCTATCTATCTATCTATCTATCTATCTATCTATCTATCTATCTATCTATCTATCTATCTATCTATCTATCTATCTATCTATCTATCTATCTATCTATCTATCTATCTATCTATCTATCTATCTATCTATCTATCTATCTATCTATCTATCTATCTAAAATAATTTGTCTCTGATCGTTGATTTTTAACGGCCCTCTGCTAAGTACTAGTCTGCTGATGTTGTGTGAACACTCCTGTCTTTGGTTGGACCAGGTTTGCTGACGTTCATCAACTCGGCCTACGTGAAGTGGGGCACCAGGGTGCAGGATGTCTTCACTTACGCCAAAGTTCTCGCCCTCATCGTCATCATCATCACAGGCATAGTGAAACTATGCCAAGGTCAGTGACACTTTAACACTGCTACCAACACACTACTGTTTTCGTAGCAGATTTCTACCCCATTGCATGAGTGGTTGTATAGTAATTACGGTCTGCCTCCTCTCAGGATACACCATGAACTTTGAGGCGTCGTTCCAGGGCTCTTCTACAGACCCAGGAGACATTGCCTTGGCCCTGTACTCCGCCCTGTTCTCCTACTCAGGCTGGGACACACTCAACTTTGTTACCGAGGAGATCAAGGACCCAGAGAGGTACTCATGACACCCTGACAACACATACCAAACATACCATTATTCACCTGCTTGATTTCCGCCTCTATAGTCATTCATTAACTAGATCTGCTTGTGCTTTAGCCAACTCCTTTGTTGTTCATTGTCCTACATGACTGTTTGGCACGACAACGAACCCAGCAGAAGCACAAACTGCTCCCATGCCAGAACAGTAACTGGGCTCAGTTACTAATCTGAGGAAGCTTTGGTAACAAGTATGTGTGAATGAAGTGATAGATAATGGAGTGCCATAGTGATTGCTGGCAGCTGGGTGTTATTCCAAAGTAGAACCTACAGTGTGTACATTCACACTTTAACGCCAGTGCCATTTGACCTTACCACCATGTTGCACTGTAAGTTTAATGTTTGACCTCTTACACTGTTTCCATAGGAACCTGCCCCTGTCCATCGCCATCTCCATGCCCATCGTCACAATCATATATATCATGACTAACGTGGCTTACTACGCCGTGCTTGACATGAGTGCCATCCTCGCCAGTGATGCCGTGGCTGTGGTGAGTTCAGAATTAAGAGCGGTTTCTTTTATATCATGGAAGAGGTTTTATTTTGTTTATTGGGCCAGTGGGTCTCTGTTGAAGAGCAGATTATTTATTGCTCTGATTTCCGGGAATGTAGTTTGAGAGGGAAATTGTATACAGTGCCGAGCCACATACCACATGCTGAAGTTTTTACCATGCGATTAATGCCCTTGCTTGTTTTTTATGTATACATTGAGTTGATGTTCAGTTCTGTTCCTAGGCCTGTTTGCACCTGCTCACCCTCAGGCAACTGTGTCAGGGCTGGGCTGTCAGGCCCATTGTTGACAGTCTGGATGTTTAATTGGAGTCCGACAGAGTCCCATTTAGATAGGGATCTTTCTTTATCAATGTGTAAAAGTGCCCCCTGGAAAAGTGTTTGTTTTGAGATTCTGTGTAAAAATCGGTGTAAAAGAATGTTCTATTTTCTCCTCGGTAGACATTTGCAGACCACACTCTGGGAGTGATGAGCTGGACCATTCCCATCGCTGTGGCTCTGTCCTGTTACGGAGGGTTAAACGCATCTATTATCGCTGCATCCAGGTAAAACCCTGTGACACACACATATACACACATACACCCTAAGCTTTATGGTCTTGCTGTAAGGCCTCGATTTCCATGTTCCATCTGGTTATATCTCTGGTTGTGTTGTGCTCCGATGGTTTTATAGTGACCTTGTATAATACACTATCTGGAGTTACTTTCTGGTAATGGCTACGGAGGTATACAACATGACCATAAGTATGCGGACACCTGCTCGTCGAACATCTCATTCCAAAATCATGGGCATTAATATGGAGTTGGTCCCCTCTTTGCTGCTATAACAGCCTCCACTCTTCTGGGAAGGCTTTTCACTAGATGTTGGAACATTGCGGCAGGGACTTGCTTCCATTCAGCCACAAGAGCATTAGTGAGGTCGGGCACTGATGTTGGGCGATTAGGCCTGGCTCGTATTCAGCGTGTTTGATGGGGTTGAAGTCAGAGCTCTGTGCATTCCAGTCAAGTTCTTCCACACCGATCTCAACAAACCATTTCTGTATTAACCTCGCTTTATGCACGGGGGCATTGTCATGCTGAAACAGGAAAGGGCCTTCCCCAAACTGTTGCCACAAAGTTGGAAGCACAGAATCGTCTAGAATGTCATTGTATGCTGTAGCGTTAAGGGGCCTAGCCCTAACCATGAAAAATAGCCCCAGACCATTATTCCTCCTCCACCAAACTTTACAGTTGGCACTATGCATTCGGGCAGGTAGCGTTCTCCTGGCATCCGCCAAACCCAGATTCGTCCGTCGGACTACCAGTTGGTGAAGCGTGATTCATCACCCCAGAGAGTCCGTTTCTACTGCTCCAATGGCAGTGAGCTTTACACCACTCCAGCCGACGCTTGGCATTGCGCATGGTGATCTTAGGCTTGTGTGCGGCTGCTCGGCCATGGAAACCCATTTCATGAAGCTCCCAACTGACGTTGCTTCCAGAGGCAGTTTGGAACTCGGTAGTGAGTGTTGATTTTTACACACTACGCGCTTCAGCACTCGGCGGTCCTGTTCTGTGAGCTTCGCGGCTTTGCAGCTGAGCTGTTGTTGCTCTTAGACGTTTCCACAATAACAACACTTACAGTTGACCGAGGCAGCTCTAGCGGTGCAGAAATTTGACAAACTGACTTGTTGGAAAGGTGGCATCCTATGACTATGGCACATTGAAATTCACTGAGCTCTTCAGTAAGGCCATTCTACTGCCAATGTTTGTCTATGGAGATTGCATGGCTGTGTGCTCGAGTTTATACACCGAGTTTATAGCAACGGGTGTGGCTGAAATAGCCGATTCCACTAATTTGAAGGGGTGTCCACATACTTTTGTATATATAGTGTATGCTGTATGCCACAGATTTACCATTATGTTGACCAGATACTCTAGTGACCGCTAGTGCTGAGCGATTAACCAAAATGTTGGTTATTTGTTGGTTTTTAAACATCTAATTGACCGACATCTGCTCAATTATTTGAATTCCATTTTATTTATTTTTTCTGTGAGCTCAATGCACACATTGGCTGCAGTTTCTCTAGAGATAAATCAGATCATGCCTGAACTGTGTGATGTAGCAGGGAGTTGTAGTTACCAATAGGCCAATGTTCTGGATAGTTCAGCGCAGAAAACGTGCTAATTAACTACAATGACCATAATCCATTGCACGGCTACTTGTCCGGTCTGTGTGGGGTAGACACAGAGAGGGAGAGAAGAGAGGGATGGAGAGGGAGAGAGAGCAGATGCTTTTCGAGGTATCTCTACCTGAAAATACATGATCTAGATTATTTATAGTTTGTATTCAGCATTCATAAAAGTATGCCTTATTTACTTTGAGGAACTACAAAAAATAGTGATTTTGTAAGATATTTTTATAGAGATGATAATGAAGTCATCAAATAAAACAAATGGTAATTTCTTTATTATCTAACCGAAACCGAACCGACCAAAAAAAAAGCACAAATCGCTCTGCACTATATCTAAGTGATACCTCCGCCGTTGGCAGGCTGTTCTTCGTGGGTGCTCGTGAAGGTCACCTCCCGGACGCCTTATCAATGATTCATGCGGAGAGGTATACCCCTGTCCCTGCTCTGCTCTTCAACGTAAGCACCACCTTTCCTTACATCACTTACATTGCACATTTTCATCAACTGTTATGCCAAACAAAGTAGAATCATCTCCACTGTCCACATCAACTCAATGCTGCTGTCAGTGCTGACACCTGGTGGATGGACATGCCCAGTGCAGCTTCCTTCCTATTTGATGTGGATGATGCTGATGATCTATGTCTCTCCCTGCTGGCGAGACATACATTCTGCCTCTGTTAACCAGTGTCTTTTTTTGTTTGTGTCCACAGTGTGCCATGGCCTTGGTCTACCTGACTGTGGAGGATGTCTTCCAGCTGATCAACTACTACAGCTTCAGCTACTGGTTCTTTATGGGTCTGTCTATCGCCGGGCAGATCTACCTGCGCTGGAAGGAACCAGACAGACCCAGACCACTCAAGGTGAGACGAGATAACTTGACTGTCTCACCTGTGAACCAATATGTTCATACTTTATCAATGAATTGACCATCACTTGGAAAATAAGTAGTTACATGTAATGCAACAATTTACGTTATTTTTTTCCTTCTATGTCTGTGTTTGTCTCCCCTATGTGTTCCTGTGTGCAGTTGACCCTGTTGTACCCCATCATATTCTGCTGTTGCACTGTGTTCCTCGTGGCAGTGCCACTGTACAGTGACACCATAAACTCTCTCATTGGCATCGCCATTGCCCTCTCCGGAGTGCCAGTCTACTTCCTGGGCATCCACCTGCCCGAGTCCAAACGCCCACCCTACATTACCAAGTTACTACGTGAGTTACCGTCTCTCAACAAGACCCTTTCCTCAGCCTGTTTCCAAATGAGGACTGATTCAATTTCTGTCTTGTATAATAGTTGAAAATATTTCCATTGAAAGATGTGGAAACAGTATTTTCTTTGAGTAATTGATGATTGCTCTCTAACCTCTTTCTTTGTCTTGTGCTAGGTTCTTTCACACGCTTTACCCAGCTCACTTGTTTCTGTGTGCTCACCGAGATGGACATCAGGGAGTAAACCTCACTCCCGACCACGACATCACCATGTTACCCACCACCTTTGCAATTCACAAACAGACACATGGGAACGAATCATGGCAATTCACCTCTTTTGCAAAAACAAGGGAATATCTAAACATTTGACTTACAGTAACCTGAATGTCTGACTACTACATTAGTCTGTAGTTTACAAGCTGGGACACTATACACGTGTTAACACGCACAGACGGGTATAGAGAGGTGACAGTGTGGAACTCCAGTTACTTTTCACTGCCGTCAACCTGGTGCCTGATAGTTCATGTGAAGTAAAGCATTGGGCAAGGACAGATCCCTAGCAAAGCCAAGGTCATCTGGCCAGCACTCTGGGACATCCCCTCCTCCTGACGTCATTATCCTACTCATAGTTTCACTTCTCCCCATCTCCTGACATATCATCGTCCCCTGCCTGGAGTTTGAGCTGAGGGGGTGAGATCCACAAAAGGGCCTATGGAGTTGGTCTCTCCCTAACCTCTCCCATGTACGATGGCAATACTGCTCTTATCTGGTTATGGGATGACCTAGAGAGGTTAGACAAGACTACTTTAGTTTTATGATCTCGAAGGGTATAGGTATAGACTTTCATTTTAATACGCTATCCCTGTCAAATACATATAAACATGCTCTTTCCATGACATACAGTAGACTCGCCAGGTGAAATCTATGATCCCTTGTTGATGTCACCTCTTAAATCCACTTTGACCGGTCTCCTCCCCTTCACCTACACTGAATTGAGACGTATTGTGTATGTGTTCCATGAGGGTGAATGGGCAAGACAAAATATTTAGGTGCCCTTCAATGGGGTATGGTAGTAGCTGTCCGGCGCACCGGTTTGAGTATGTTGAGAACTGCAATGCTCTTGGGTTTTTCACACTAACAGTTTCCCGTGTGTATCAAGAATGGTCCAACCCCCAAAGGACATCCATCCAAGTTGACAACTGTGGGAAGCATTGGAGTAAACATGGGCCAGCATCCCTGTAGAACGCTGTCGGCACCTTGTAGAGTCCATGCCCTGACAAATTGAGGCTGTTTTGAGGGCAAAAGTTGAAGTTGTTACTAATGTTTTGTAAACTCAGTCTATGCAAACAGACTGATTTTTATAAATATTAAAACAAATGTCTTAAAGGCGAGGCTAAGGTCTGTGTTCTCGTGGAGCTTTTGAGTTATAGGATGATAGTTTATTGGTTATCATAGATGATGGTTTATTGGAAACAGGGACAAAATGACTGCTGTTACATGGTTGTTCACAGCTCTACTACTGTCCTCAGTTCAGTGTTTTTCCCAGCCCTCCTCCCACTTGTAGCATTATTTCCATTTATTAGATGCTCATTTGTCTGAACTGCAGACTGACCTCAAAGGTTAATGTAGCAGTCAATTATGCAAACTATCTATCCACACGCACACATTCTCTGTAATGGGGCTGGACCTCTAATATCCATAAAATATTCATAAACCTGAAAACCCAATACCACCCACAAAGCTATTCTTCTGTACTGTATTGCTTTGGAAAATGTGCAATAGCCAACTAAATGTAATGTCATCTCAGCAATGGCAAATGTAACTCTCCAAAGACCATGGTCTCATGAGGCCATGTCAGCTTTACCAACAGTTTGGATCACTTGATGGGCCTATTGGGGCAGCAGCAGTAAATTAAACAAATGTTCACTTTATTGTACCTCTTAAGTCAACCATGCAAAAGATCTTCTGGGCCAATATTTAGTGAAGCCACTAAGTTATTCAGCGACTATGAAAGACAACTTGTTCGCAGTATATTTTTTCTGGGGAATGACAGTTGGCTCCATCATCGGTTTGCCAGCTAACTTAATTCTAGCTTCATGAAATGCCCCAGTGAAGATTGGTTATTGATAGTCATATAATTTATCAATAAAACTGTTCTTAACCAGTTTCCAGTATATTTTTCAATTAATTACAGCAATAATGCACACTCTGGAAGTTTTACATTTATTTTGAAAGCTTTATTTTATACACATCTACATATTTACAAAAAGATATTCTGAATAATTTTTCATCAAACATCTCACACATGAAGAGTACAATCTCCATGGGACAGGGAATGTAGACAAACATATTGTAACACACACACACAAAATGCTCCACACTTTCAGATGCACAATCACTACCATACGCTTAGATGTACATACTACCATGCACAAAAGGCAAACACTCAGTCCAAACCATCTCACCAACATACAAGCTTAACAAGAAGCACACCCCAGTTATGTGCGACACATTTCACACAAATTCACACCAACACTTGCACAGTAAAAAAATTACAAACATCCACCAGTGCTTGAAGATCAGTCAGAGTCATCCTTGTCTCCATCATCATCATCTAACTCCTGCATCACCTCTCTCTGGTACCTGTCCCAGGATCTCCGACCGTACGAGTGCTCCCCTTCCCAGCACCCTTCAGGATGAGAACGGCGAAATTAGGTTTCTGAGAGAAACTAGTAACACTATGGGAGCTTTGATAATCATTGTGAAGCTTTTGTGAACTTTGTACAATGAAAAAAAAAAAAAATAATACTAGCCTACCTCCATAGCGCTCCTCTCGGTCGCTGCCATCTTCACCGTCTTCGTCTGGGTAGTCATTCCTCCAATTCCCCTCTTCATTCTCATCATCCTCATCCTCATACACCTCTTCCTCATTCACCACCAAGTCAGGCACCTGGAAAACCAAGACATCAAGGTTATTCCTCTTGCACCATTTTGAGTTATTCTGATACTAACCTCAATTGCTACTGCATATAGAGCCTGGAAACACTTTGCAACAAAGCGGGACTTGAATTGAAAGTGGTGTTGGTTAAAATGGAGGTGAGAGAGCCTGTTACAGCTGTATTTGAATAAAACACGTTTTATCACCACAGCAACCATAGTATTTTTGGGAATCCCAATTGATTCGGAGTTTGGGCATATAAAGTTTGAAAACTAGTTCTAAGATACAAACTTTCTGATTTCCCAAGCTCACTTCCTTGTTTAGCCTAAATCACATGCACTGCTTGCGCTTTGAAATCCCCAATGTAGAGGGGAGGCTCTGAGGGTTATGCTAGATGGTGATGACAGATCAGCCAATGTAAATCCAGTTGGACTCCTTCCCACTCCTGCCATAGGCTCCATTCAAGTCCCTTTCGTGAATGGACATAATTGGTTTACCAAATCAATTATGTACAATCAAAATTGGTCTGTGTTAGGCCAAGTTATCTGCATGGCTGTGAATGGTCATACTTGTATCATGCACGTGCATTGCATTTAAGTAGTGTTCTGATCCTTACCAACTCTCCTTCGTCTGAGTAGGGCCTGACGGACAGGATGTCCTGGATCCAGCCTGCAGTGACTGTTTCCTGGTAGTAAAGGTCATACACGTAGTCATCCTCCCGTTCACGATGCTCAACACCCACACCCTCTCCAGACACACTCAGCTTCTCACGGATCATCTTCATCGAGTTACATAGGATAGTCTCTGGGTCAGGGGTCAGCAACTGGGAAACAGAGTCACAACAAGCATCAAATTCAAGCCATCCAAATACTAGGCCTATGTGTCAGTGGCAGGTAGGCTACAATCTGGCTCAACTGAATTCATCATATGGGAACTGATACGTTTACATAGGACATCCTGGTTTTAAGAAAGTTTCCCCAGCTCTAACTAAACCTTAGGGGAACCCAGCTTAGACTTACCTTGCTAGAAGCTTTGTCCTGGTCCGCATCTTCCTGGATGATGTCAAACACCTGAACTTCACCCATGCTCCAGGCATTTTTGCCTGGCTCCTCCTCTGTGGGCTCTGGCTGCGTTGAGGGGGGCTGTTCTACAGGCAGCCCTGCTCGATGGCTGGAGAGGATCCTGTATCGCTCCTCCCGCCTGGTGCTCCACTTAACGCTCCGCAGATCTCCCACAATCCTCTGGGAGCTGCCTGCGGAGGGGCGCAGGGCATGGGCCATGCGGGGGCGGGCCAGTGCTTCACGAACCTGTGTCTGGACTGGGGCATCCTGAGGATAGTGACATTGTGGGGAAGCAGTTATCTTAACAAAGAGGGTTGAGACCAATAAGACTGGCAGTGAATTACATCAAAGGTTCACTAAATTAACATAGTTACCAGAACTGTTTGAGGGTTAATAATACATTAAGATTGAAAATTAAACAATGTAGAAGAAATAGGCTATGGAAACTAACTACCTAGCTATGACTGACTATCAGTACCATGACCACACAACTCATCTGCCAACAAAACGTATTATCTCCTAATACCTAGCTAATTATACAAATTAACATTGTCCCATGGTCTTGAAAGGGCATGTGTACAAAAGGCAGGTACACCAGATAATGGTGCTGTGAAGTTGGCGTAGTTAGCTACCCGTGTTAGCCAACTAGCTACCCGTGTTAGCCAACTAGCTACCCGTGTTAGCCAACTAGCTACCCGTGTTAGCCAACTAGCTACCCGTGTTAGCCAACTAGCTACCCGTGTTAGCCAACTAGCTACCCGTGTTAGCCAACTAGCTACCCGTGTTAGCCAACTAGCTACCCGTGTTAGCCAACTAGCTACCCGTGTTAGCCAACTAGCTACCCGTGTTAGCCAACTAGCTACCCGTGTTAGCCAACTAGCTACCCGTGTTAGCCAACTATCTAACTAGTTTGATTGCTAAATCAAAACAAAGCGAGCTAGCCAGTAAGCTAAGTAAGGATTACTTTAGCTGGAGAGAAAAATCTAATTTAGATAGCTGACTAGAAATAAACATAACGTTAGTTAACCAGCTGATAATCTAACTACATTTAGTTAGCTAAACATCAAAGACGCTAGCTAGCCAAAGAAAAAGCAGCAGCCGATCGTGTCCAGCGCCCACGGGACACCGTGGTTTGACAGCGGCCCGTACCTGTGATGCTACGGTCGCCACGAGTTTGAAGACTGAATTCTCCACTTCTGTATCATCGGGCTCAGGCACCGTTTCCCCCGCCGTCTGGGATGTGGTCTCCGGCCGAATACGTTTACAGGCTAGCAGCAAAGCATCGGCAGGGTCGGTTCCTCTCTTTCTTTTCACCCGGAGAATAGTGGTGCTTGGATCCATGGCTACTGCTCCAGCTGGCGAAACTAGCGAGCTATAGTCGCACTGATGAAAGAGGAGGCGAGGTTCTTCTTCTCGTTGTTATTTTTCTTCTGCTTCTTCTTCTTCTTTGGGGCTTCTTAGCGGATCGCAACTATCAATTTGCATCTACCGCCACCTACTGTTTAGGAGTGTGGTCATCCATGGCAATTTACACTTATATTCTTATTGTCAGACCAGTTTCCCTACTAAAATATATAATGTCCCTATCTACCTCACTGCTTCCACCTCCCCTTCCCAAAACACCATCTAACCCCCATTTCCGTCCCATTCTCCTTACTCCTTCAAACAATCTTTCTCTCTGTGTATCATATAACTGACAGTATGACAGCACTTAACACAGCTTCTGAATCCGAACATATAATTACCCTACATGGTTTAATCTCTTCTACCCACTACAATGCCAATATGATAGCAATAATTTCTGTTGAATATACTGATAAATCCTTAGTTAATTTTGAATTCCCGGAATAACAATTTATTGCTCCTGTTTGTCCAGTGTTTGGATCCTTTGACCCATCTGTGTATACATCTACATATGAGTAGAATGTGTTTTTTAATGTATTTTAGTGCCCTTTAGTGTAACCCAATATGCAAGCCCTAGTTGATCTCTTGTAAGTGATAATGGTATTTCCCCGGATCTATTTGTAATGCCTCCACCGGTGTTGTTTTAAATGATCCAGTACATATTCTAAGTGCCCTTGACTGTATTGGATCTAATTTTGACAGTTGTTTTAGCAGCAAATCCTTTCACAAAACCCCCATAATCAAATGTTGATCTAATGAATGATGTGTAAATATCCAGTAATGATTGCCTTTCTGTTCCCCAGTCACTACCTACTATTGTTCTCATTAGGTTTAAGACCTTTTTACACTTTGTTTCTATACTTGATATGTGTGTTATCCATGTAAGTTTCTCATCTAACCATAAAACTAGATATTTAAACTTGGTTACCTTATCTAATCTTTGTCCATATGATTTCATAATGCCTTGCTTAACCATTTTCCTAGTAAACAACATATGGCATGATTTTGTAATTGAGAGTTTAAATCCCCATGTTAACGACCAATCCTCAACCACTGTTACAAACTGAATATTTCCACCTCTATTCCATTTGGCTCCATCATCCGCATATAAAGCTGTGCTTATCCCAGGTCCTACTCTTCCATAAATATCATCTATCATAATTGAAAATAAAATAGGACTGATGACACTGCCTTGCGGTGTACCATTTACTACTCTAACCTGAAAAGTTGGGTCAAACAAAAAATCCATTATCCAATTGTACGTCCTGCCACCAATCCCTAATTTATTCATGGTGTCGTATGCTTTCTCAATGTCAAAATACACTACAGAAAGCACTTATTTTGTTACCAGTGCCTTTTCAATCTCATTACTCTAACTAATGCATCTACAGTTGTTCTACCTTTCCTAAAACCACTCTGGCATGGGCTCAACAAACTCTTCTGCTCCAAATAATACGCTAATCTATTTACAATAAGCTTTTCCATTAACTTGCACAAATTAGAGGTAAGTACAGTTGGCCTATAACTATCTGGACTTGATGGATCCTTACCAGGCTTTACAAAAGGCAGAACCACCGCGTGCTTCCATCCTCCTGGTAATATTCCTACTTTCCATATTTTATTAAATACCCTAAGTACAGTTGAAGTCGGAAGTTTACATACACTTAGGTTGAGGTCATTAAAACTCATTTTTCAATCACTCCACAGATTTCATGTTAACAAACTATAGTTTTGGCAAGTTGGTTAGGACATCTACTTTGTGCATGACACAAGTAATTCTTCCAACAATTGTATACAGACAGATTATTTCACTTATAATTCACTATATCACAATTCCAGTGGGTCAGAAGTTTACACTACACTAAGTTGACTGTGCCTTTAAACAGCTTGGAAAATTCCAAAAAATTTAAATTCCAAGAAAGAAGCCACTGCTCCAAAACGGCCATAAAAAAGCCAGACTACGGTTTGCAACTGTACATGGGGACAAAGATCGTACTTTTTGGAGAAATGTCCTCTGGTCTGATGAAACAAAAATAGAACTGTTTGGCCATAATGACCATTGTTATGTTTGGAGGAAAAAGGGGGAGGCTTGCATGCCGAAGAACACCATCAGGTGGCAGCATCATGTTGTGCTTTGCTGCAGGAGGGACTGGTGCACTTCACAAAATAGATGGCATCATGAGGAAGGAAAATGATGTGGATGTATTGAAGCAACATCTCAAGACATCAGTCATGAAGTTAAAGCTTGGTCGCAAATGGGTCTTCCATATGGACAATGACCCCAAGCATACTTCAAATGTTGTGGCAAAATGGCTTCTGACCCACTGGGAATGTGATGAAAGAAATAAAAGCTGAAATAAATCATTCTCTCTACTATTATTCTGAAATTTTACATTCTTAAAATAAAAAGTGTTGATCCTAACTGACCTAAGACAGGGAATTTTTACTAGGATTAAAATGTCAGGAATTTTGAAAAACTGAGTTTAAATGTATTTGGCTAAGGTGTATGTAAACGTCCTACTGTATCTTCTCTAATACGCCATCTGACATATGTTTAAACATTATATAGTACAAACGATCCTCACCCGGAGCCGTTGTACCACATCCCTCCACAGTCCTATTCAATTCAAACATATTACATTCTATATCTAACACTTCCTCTGAATTTCCCTTTTTCCTGTTCACATCATCATGTACAGTCGTATGCAAAAGTTTGGGCACCCCTCTGAGGCTGCATAATAATTTACTCTGTCATAACAGAAAATTATCACAGTGGCATGCCATTCATTTTCTAATAAAAGCTGAGTACTGGGGTATTGTCCAGACAAAGATTTTTAGTGTAGTTCTGTTGATTTGAATACCTGTAACTACTTAGCACTGATTAATTGGAACACATAATTGGTTTGGTGAGCTCATTAAGCCTTGAACTTCATAGACAAGTGCATGCAATCATGAGAAAGGTATTTAAGGTGGCCAATTGCAAGTTGTCGTTCTCTTTGACTCTCCTCTGAAGAGTGGCAACATGGGGGCCTCAAAACAACTCTCAAATGACCTGAAAACAAAGATTGTTCAACATTATGGTTTAGGGGAAGGCTACAAAAAGCTATCGCAGAGATGTAAGCTGTCAGTGTCCACTGTGAGGAACATAGTGAGGAAATGGAAGAACACAGGCACAGTTCTTGTTAAGGCCAGAAGTGGCAGGCCAAGTAAAATATCGGAGAGGCAAAGGCGAAGGATGGTGAGAACGGTCAAAAACAGCCCACAGACCACCTCCAAAGACCTACAACATCATCTTGCTGCAGATGGTGTCACTGTGCATCGTTCAACAATTCAGCGCACTTTGCACAAGGAGAAAGCTGCAAAACATTATCAGGCAGCTGGTGCTCATAGCAAGCCTCACCAGACAGCTCCAGTCCATATCGAATGTACAGGATGGAGTTAAGTGTCTGCAAGGACATCTGATTTCTAAGTTAGCTTTTTACCACACTCATCTGGCTGAATACTCTCTCGACTTCAGCATTTGAGTGTGGCAAGGACAACACAGACACAGCAGCCATGGCAAGTTCTTGAAACAGGTTGATATCAGCTGCATCCCTGAACTTCCAAATCTCACTCCAGAAGCCCAGTGTGTTTTTATTCTCATTCCATTTACTAAGATGGATGGCACGCCATTGCTGGACAATCTTGTCTATCTCTGCAGGGGAGTAGCCAAGGAGCTTGGATATTTTTTATATTTCTCCAGGGCTCTTATTGTGCTTTAGAGTTTCCTCCACATTGAAAACTGACATGTACTGCAATGCTTCGATGTTGTCTGGCAGTCTCACCCTCAACTCATTAGTGAGGGAGATGGTGAAGGCTACACACCGCTTTCGGACATTGTTTTCATCCTCAGGCGCAATATCCAAGCTCCTTGGCTACATCAGTCCATTGAGCTGCCTTTGACTCAATGTACTGATGTATCCATCTATTGGCCCTTTGAGTACATCAACATTTGCCAGTGCATTCAGCACCCTGCTGCTCACAGACTTGATCAGGCTAACCAAGCTGTCAAGTAGCTTAAGAGGATCTACTTGCTCTCCCTCAAAAGCCTTGATGGCCAACTGTACCTCACCCAGCACTGACTTCAAAAAAGTCAGATACAATATGTTTTGAGGATCACTGTACATGGAGTATAAAACCTCAGCCATGTACAGTAGTAGTGTTCACTGGACATGGTCACTGCGAAATGCAGCCTAAGCTCCTCCCACTGGTCCAAAATTCATGAACCTGCAGGTTCAATGGAGAGCCAACGTGTGGCACACACCTTGGTTATCTGTAAAGGTTTCTCCCCACAGTTGATGGTCTCATATGCCTCCCTGCGGTGATACTGAAAACCAGTTATAAGTCTCTCGTACCAAGTACTCCACACTACGGGGGATGGTGTCATTGGAAGCATGATTTACAGCAAGCTGCAGAGTGGCACACACAGCGAATAAGAACCATATCTTTGAGGCCATACTCCTCCTTCAGCACTTTATGGACCCCATTGTTAATCCCCGTCATAACAGACCCTATCCCCAGGAGTTTCTTTTTTAAGACAACACTTCGAGGAAAGCCACAACAGCACGGGCTATAGATTTGGCATCTCCTCCCTCCAACTCAACAAGCCCCAGAAATGTTGATACAATTGTCTGCTTGGTGTCACTAAAGTACCTTATCACAACCCCCAAGAAACACTTACATCCGTGAACTCATCGAGGAGGAGGCTGAAATGCTGGTCACCCACATCTGCGACCAACTTTTTCAGAAAGTATGGTGCTAGAACACCATTAATCATTTCTGTGCACTTTGTCCTGTGTATTTTGAAGCTGGTAGCAGCAGTGGAGTCTGGGAAAGCAGCTCTACATGCGTCTCCAATGTGATCACATGCCAGCATGGAACAGTGTTCAGCGATAGCTAATGCCATGGTGGCCTCAGCCCTTTTTGCAGAGTCCATTTTTTTAACCATAAATGGCAGCTTGTTTTGGGTGGAACTGTTATAAGGCTTTGCCTTTTGAGTATGTTTTTGAGTTGTCGTGTTTTTTTACATCACTAAGTTTGCCGTAGAAATCAGCCTTACAATACAGGCAGTGTGCCCGTGTATCATCTCCAATAAACGGCTTCAATCAGTCTTTGAATTCAGGGTTTGATTCCCACTCCTTTCTGTAAAAAACATTTTACATTTACATCCCGCCCTGAATGTAAGCCAGGGCGGGATCAGTCAGAGGCTGCTTCCCGCATGCGCGGTTCATTTGAAGTCTGGACGCGGAGGGGTGAATATCTCCTGCTCTGACTGCAGCAAAATCCCTCCTCCGTTAACTTGTCAAACAACCAAAAAACAACCCTCCACCTTCTAGCTCTCTTCCTCTTCTTCTTCTTCTTTGGATTTTATGGCGGACTATTGCCGCCACCAACAGGACGGTTTGAAACAACCAAATGTTTTTATTTTATTTTTTATAAATAAATCTATATGTAATAGTGATACTAATTAATCCATCCTAATACAATAATGAATAAAAAATGTATATATATTACATTGCCAAAACAATGCAAAAATAAATAAACTACTCAAATAACTTTTCTGTTTAACATAAAACATATCTGATCCCTACACAGGCTCAAGGGAACCCTGAGAGGGCGGATCTTCAGTCGCCAGTACTCATTGTAAATCTACAGAAGTAAAATTCTTCATTCCCAAAAACTTTTCTCCCGCAGCCACAATAATGTCCAGTTTCTTTGATTTCTTTGTGACTTGTGCTGTACAGTTTACAACTGTGGCAATGAACGCAACAAAAAAACAAAAAAACGTTTTAACACACATGGTGTCTTTATTCTGGCAACAAACATTTACAACAGGCTGTATTGTATCCACTACCTTATATTTTGCATTCACTACCATATCTTCCCTAGAATCACTTGTTTTCTTAATTATTTTAATTGCCTCCGCATATGAGATTCTGTTAACCTCTCACCTTTGCACCTCGATGTCCTTCACTCTTACCTGTCAGTCCATGAACTCAGGATCATGATCCCCACCACAGTTGCAACACCTTCATCCTTCTACACATTGTTCTTTATTATACTCCGTTCGTCTACACACACTTGCAACATGAACCAAATCCTTTACAATTTGTACACTGTAATGGTTTGGGAACGAAGGCTCTCACTCTCACTACATCTCTTCAATGATTCAACCTGAACATCCGTTGTCACCCCTGAAATCACTCCTTTAAACGGGTGCTCCGAAGCAAGTAACTTTGCCCTCGTAGAACTTAAGAGGACAGCGGCTAGAGGTCTGTGTATAGAGGTTCTCTCTAGTTCTCTCTACGTACTCCTACAAACTCCACACCTCTCCTTCTTCTTCTTCTTCTTCTTCTTCTTCTTCTTCTTTTTCTGTGGGTTTTATGGCAGACTACAACCCAAAAACCTGTATTGCCGCCACCAACTGGACGGATTGGGTGCAAAATGTTTAAAAAAATACAATCCATTTGTAATAGGCAAAGAAAATTATCCACCCAAATACAAATAGTACATTCCCAAAACAAACAAAAACTCCCACTTCTTCTTTCTTTTAATTCCCTTCTCAGGCTCTAGGACCTGAGAGGTTGGTACGGCTTTCAGCACCAGAAACCCCTCCGCCACATCCACAATGATTTCCATCTTCCTGTACCTTCTCTCCAGCTTGGCAGTGCCATTAATCACCATAGCTATAAAGGCCACAAACGTCCACCTTAACCTTTAAAATGTCAGGATCCTGCTGGTGAAAGGCAAACCCTGCAGCCTGCAGTGAAACACTCAGCCCTTTTCACAAGTCTGCTCTGGGCAGCCCTGACTTTGGCCACCTCATTCTCTTTCACCCCTGTGGGGCATTCGAAAGAAGTGGCTTCATGGTTCCCACCATAATTATTATTATATTTTCTTTTGACCTTTTATTTAACTAGGCAACACATTTTTATTTACAATGACAGCCTACACTGGCCAAACCCAGACGATGCTGGGCCAATTGTGCACCGCCCTATGGGACAAATCACGACTGGTTGTGATACAGCCTTGATTCGAACCAGGGTGTCTGTAGTGACGCCTCTAGCACTGAGATGCAGTGCCTTAGAACGCTGCGCCACTCGGGAGCCCAATTGCGACATGTCACATGGTCATCACTTTTATATCATATGATATGATCTTTTCCATAACTTGGACATCTCGGCTTCTCCCTTCTGCAAACACTTGAAACATGTCCAAAAAGCCTTACAATAATCACACTGCATTGGTCTTAGGATAAATGCTCTGACTCTGTAGTTAATATAACTGCACTTGAGTAAGGAGAGACTCCATATCAAAAGAACAGATAGACCTCAATTTTTCTTCATTCACCACACGATTCATCCAACGTGCGTCAATCACTCCAGGAATATTTAGAATCTCTTCTACATCGACTTCCCACGAGACCCCAGATAAAACCACCATAAGGGGAACCCTGTTCCTAAGAGACACACACAACACTTCAGACTTATCCAATCGGGTGAGACACAACACACGTTTCTTCTGATCCGCAGAAGCACAAAATAAATCAAAACCAGCCCGCCTCTCGGGATCCTCAAAGCTTTCACTCCACCCAGCACTCTCTCCACCAGTTTGGATATCTCAAATGGATTCCTTAAATATTGGTAATTCGATCAGCTGCTCCTCATTTACAAACCGTACTCCTACAAACAACCTTTCTGTTAAAAAACATAAAACAGGTCTGATCCCTACACAGACTCAAGGGGAACCTGGGAGGGCAGGTCTTCAGTCGCCAGTACCCCTTTGCAAGTCTTCAGATGTAAAATCCTTAAGCCCTAAAAACATTTCTGCCGCAGCCACAATAATGTCCAGTATCTTAGACTACTTTGAGACTTCTGCCATACAGTTTATAACTATAGGCTGTGGTGTGTCCACTACCATATCTTCACTAGCATCACTTTTTTTAGGAGATTTGATTGACCACTAACTTTTACCACCTCAATCTCCTTTACCCTTACAGGGCAGTCCACGAACTCAGGATCATGATCCTGTCAGGCTCTGGCCATTTGCTTCTCTATGTAACCATGGTCAGAGTCTGACAGTTCTTTTCTTTCTGTTTTCTGGTGGTGGTTTGTGTTGGATCCCTAATTAGAGACAGCTGCTGTGCATCGTCTCTAATTAGGGATCCTACATATGTTTGTAATTTCCACACCAGGGATGTGGGTCATTATCGTTATTGTATATTACGCAAGTCACAGAGAACAGTAAGTGTGCTACGTTTTTTCACGTTTGTTATATCGTGTTTTCTTTTGTGTGATAGTTCGCATTTTGAGTGTTGTTTATACATAGTATAAATAAAAACAATTCTTACACTGCAATGGTTTGGGGACGAAACCTCTTACAGTGATTCTTACATAAACAAGCTTCACATGTGTAGGTATTTGCTCTTTATCAAAAAACAACAGGACCGACAGACCTTCTTATTTTTCTCCATGCACCCAGCAGGTCAGACGCTGGGCACCAGCCACACCAGGAATTCTCCTCAGGGATTCAACCTGAACATCCATCGTCACCCCTGAAATCCCTCCTTTAACGGGTGCTCTACTCCAAAGTTCAAAACATCTGTTGTCCGGATTCTTTTGAGGCTCACTGCAATCTTCCTCTGTTCTTCAGAAATACAATTACTCAAAATAAGACCACTCCTGGTCACTCTGACAGACTCCATTTTTCCCTGTGCATACTTCACCATTTTCGACACCTCAAACGTGTCTCCCACATATGCATGCTTACTCAACAAAAGCATCCCAACAAGAAGTGATTCGTTATCATTTACACACGTATCCTCCACTACAATTTTAGACAATTTCCTTTTTGTTCCAGTTTTCAAATACTACTGTAGTCCATTCAGAACATTCGTCTTCACCAACTTTGCTCAACACGTTGCTTGATTCGAACTCAGCATCCACTTCTGCCATCTTTCCCTCCTTCTCGGAAAAGGACGTCAGAAGATCTTCCAGGATGCAGGGTTGCCTGGTCTAGCTAAATTTCTAGCCCCAATGACTACTCAAACCCACCCACAAGGCCTGAAAACGATCCCTTAATAGTTTTTCATACAGCAAGAGAGGAGTTAGCCAATAGACCCTTTTTCAATAACATTATCGAGCGATTTAAGGAAGATCGACTTGACATCTAACAACCTAAGAAGCAATATTTGGTTTTCCATCCAAATAATAATTATGACCTAATGTGAATAATAAAGACATTTGAATATGTTGCAAGAGAAAATATTATTTGCCCTTTACTAAACTTCAAAAAACAAATGTTAGGCTAGACGTTAAGACTACAAACCATTAGATAGATAGATAGATAGATAGATAGATAGATAGATAGATAGATAGATAGATAGATAGATAGATAGATAGATAGATAGATAGATAGATAGATAGATAGATAGATAGATAGATAGATAGATAGATAGATAGATAGATAGATAGGTACTTTATTGATCCCCCGGGGGGGAAATTTCATTCTTTTTTTTTTTTTTAGATAGATAGACCATTATAAAATGGTTTATTTGCGAGATTGACTTATCATTTCAATGGGCAGAGGCTAGGCCTACTCACTAAAATCTGGGTTTATGATTGTAATTATACTTTGCCATGGTTTGGTTAGCTAGATGTAGGTAGCCTATAGCCCCTGGTAGGCCTACATCTAGTTTCAGCCTACAGTAGCCTAGGCAAGATGTAAAATGAACGATTTAGCAGCTTGCTTAGTTCAAATTGAATAGTGAGGCGATTTCAAGGTAAGAAGTGCTTCCGTTGCCCAATAGCCTGCTGGAATAGGCTACTGAGGATGGGTCGTATTTTCAATCACTGAATCAAATACTAATAACATGGATACAGTGGTGTAAAGTAATTAAGTAAAAATACTTTAAAGTACTACTTAACTCATTTTTTGGGGGTATCTGTACTATACTTTACTATTTACACCCCCGGTCAAAAGTTTGGAATATTACTAATTCAAGGGTTTTTCTTTATTTGCAAGTGAATACATCAAAACTATCACATAACACATATGGAATCACGTAGTAACCAAAAAAGTGTTAAGCAAATCAAAATAAATGGTATATTTGAGATTCTTCAAATAGCCACCCTTTGCCTTGATGACAGCTTTGCACACTGATGGTATTCTCTCAACCAGCTTCATGAGGACCGCCACAGGAATGGAAGACCCAGAAATACCTCTGCTGCAGAGGATAAGTTCATTAGAGTTACCAGCCTTAGATTGCAGCCCAAATAAATGCTTCACAGAGTTCAAGTAACAGACACATCTCAACATCAACTGTTCAGAGGAGACTGTGTGAATCAGGCCTTCATGGTCGAATTGCTGCAAAGAAACCACCACTAAAGGACACCAATAATAAGAAGAGACTTGCTTTGGCCAAGAAACACAAGCATTGGAAATTAGAATGGTGGAAATTTGTCCTTTGGTCTGGAGTACATACATTTTCCCTGACACCCAAGTAGATACACTTTGAATGCTTAGCAGGACAGGAAAATGGTCTAATTCACGTACTTATCAAGAAAACATCCCTGGTCATCCCTACTGCCTCTGATCTGGTGGACTCACTAAACACACAAACTTTGTTTGTAAATGTCTGTGTTGGAGTGCCCCTGGCTATCTGTACATTTTAAAAACAAGAAAATGGTGCTGTCTGGTTTGCTTAATATAAGGAATTTGAAATGATTTATTCTTTTACGTTTGATACTTAAGTATATTTTAGCAATTATATTTACTTAAGTATATTTAAAACCAAATACTTTTAGACTTTTACTGAAGTAGTATTTTACTGGGTGACATTCACTTTCACTTGAGTAATTTTCTATTAATAACACGACTCAGGATATGATCTAGATGCAGACACAGGTGATGGAGGGTTCAATACACAGAGTAGTTTATTAAACTACAGGAGGCAGGCAAAGGGCAGGTCGAGGACAGTCGGGTTTGTAACCCATCAGAGTCCGACAGGTACAGGGCGGCAGGCAGGCTCAGGGTCAGTGCAGGCAGAATGGTATGGCAGGCGGGCTCAGGGTCAGGGCAGGAGGAAATGGTTGGGACCGGTAGGACTAGAAAACAGGAACTAGAAAAACAGGAGTACGGAAAAAACACGCTGGTAGGCTTGACAAGACAGGACGAACTGGCAACAGACAAACAGAAAACCCAATTATAAATGCACCTGGAGAAAATGGGAGACACCTGAAGTGGGGTGGAGACAAGCACAAGAAAGGTGAAACAGATCAGGTTGTGACAGTACCCCCCCCCCCCCTCTAGCGGATGCCACCTGGTGTCCTACACGGGCACATACCTGGTTGACCAGCGATGAGGGCT
This sequence comes from Thymallus thymallus, assembly GCA_023634145.1. Classification (NCBI taxonomy): domain Eukaryota; kingdom Metazoa; phylum Chordata; class Actinopteri; order Salmoniformes; family Salmonidae; genus Thymallus; species Thymallus thymallus. The sequence goes on from CM042380.1 coordinate 27,361,518, forward strand.
GGGTCCATGATGTTCCTAGCGGGGACCCGGCACCTCTCCTCTGGGCCATAAACCTCCCAGTCAAATAGGTAATGGAATCCCCAGAGGTCGAACACTCAGGAGGTGCCTCACCGTGTACGCCGGATGGCCGTCAATGAGACAGGGGAGAGGGGTGGGCTTGGAAACAGGAGACAGAGGGCTGTGAGACATAGGTTTAATCCTAGTGGTATGTATACGGAGGGTGCGGGGCAACAGAAGATGAACAGCTGCTGGGATAAGAATCTTAAAGATGGGGAAAGGGCTGATTAAACCGGAAGAAAGTTTGCGGGACTCCACCCGGAGGGGCAGATCCCGATTGGACAGCCATATCCTCTGCGGTCCGCTTGTGGTCGATACCTGGAGGTGGTCTTGAGAAGAGCAGACCGGGCTCTCTTCCAGGTACGGCGACAGCGGCGGACAAACATCTGGGCCGAGGGTATGCTGACCTCTTCCTCTTCAGGGAAGAGCGGGGGCTGATATCCCATCGAACACTCGAAAGGCGAGAGACCAGTGGCTGAGCAGGGAAGGGTGTTGCGTTCGTATTCCACCAACACAAGTTGCTGGCTCCAGGGGGTGGGGTGGGGTTGGCGGAGATGAGGCAATGAAGAGTCGTCTCCAGGTCCTGATTGGCACGCTCCGACTGGCCGTTAGACTGGGGGTGAAAACCGGAGGACAGGCTGGCCGATGACCCAATGAGTGTGCAGGACACCTTGCAGAACCGGGACGAGAACTGAGGACCGCGGTCGGAGACCATGTCCACCAGAAGTCCATGGATCCGGAGACGTGCTGCACCATGAGCTGGGCCGTCTACTTGGCTGAGGGTAACTTGAGAAGGGGAATGTAATGGGCGGCTTTGGAAAATCTATCCACCACCATAAGGATAGTGGTGTTGTCATCTGATGGAGGGAGACCAGAGACCAGGGGCGGTGAGGGACAGGAAGCGGTTGAAGGAGGCCAGCCGGAGCTTATTCTGAGCACAAACAGTGCAGGGCAGCAACGAACGCGGAGACGTCAGGAACCATGGTGGGCCACCAAAAACGTTGTCGCACAAAGGTCAGGGTCCGACGGGAGCCAGGGTGGCAGGCAAGTCTGGAGGAATGGGCCCATTCCTGGACTGGGGAACGTGCAGCGTTCGGGACAAACATCCGATTGTAATTTAATATATGTTTTTTAATTGAACCTTTATTTAACTAGGCAAATTCTTATTTACAATGACGGCCTCCACCGGCCAAACTTAGACAACACTGGGTCAATTGTGCACCGCCCTATGGGACCCCCAATCACTGCTGGTTGTGATACTGTCTAGATTCAAACCAGGTTGTCTCTAGTGACACATCTAGCACTGAGATGCAGTGTCTTAGACCACTGCACCACTTGGGAGCCCCGGTTAGCTGGTCCACGCATTTAATGGATGTTCCGCCCCCTCTAACCAGTGCCCCCACCATCTTCACCGCGAGTAGTTCTCGATTTCCCACATCTTAATTCCTCTCATTGGCGTTAAGACGCAGGGATGCTGCTTTTGGTCCTGCGCAGAACGCTGGGATAGGACAGTCCTCACTCCGACGTCCGAGGCGTCAACCTCCACCACAAACTGATTGGACGGATCCGGATGGAATAATATGCTGCAGTGAATCGATGCTATAGGTCCAAGAACGCACGGTCAGCAGCTGGAGACCACGAAAATGGGACCTTGGGAGAAGCGAGTGCAGAAATGGGGGAAGCCAGGGTGCTGTAACCCCGGATAAAGCGGCGATAGAAATTGGCAAACCTCAGGAAGCGTTACAGCTGCACTCTGGACGTGGTTTAAGGCCAGTCCATCACCGCTCTCACCTTTCCAGGATCCATCTGCACAGTGATGATATATCCTAGGAAGGAGATTGTGGAGCGATGGAATTCGCATTTTCCTGCATTAACAAAAAGCTGGTTCTCCAGGAGACGCTGGAGAACTTGTCATAATCTCCCTCCTACACACTCCTGCAACATGACTATAAGCTTGGTATCTGAAACACTTTAGTGGGTTTGGCACAAAAGCTCTCACTGGATAACTGACATATCCTAACATGATCAGGTAAAGACTCTGCTTCAAAACTCAAAGGGACAGACAATGTCTTCTTGGTTTCACCATGTTCGCCACTAGATCTGCTTCGCACCAAACGTCGGGCATCACAGACACATGGAATTTATCATTTCAGTTGCTCCAGAGCAAAGCAAGTTATAAATCTTGTCCCTAATCGCGTGGTACGAAGCACCCGCTCCCTCTGGACAGAAGAAATACAGAAAATCATCACAAGTCCACTTAGAGCTACCTTCACCAATTTAACTGTACCCAACTTATTTTCTACCCAGCCTGAGACTACGTATGGATCAGCCAAAAGGCAGGGATCCACTTTCTCCAAAAATGTCACTCCCACTGGGCCAGAATCATCCTTTGCATGACCATCGGGGCGAGGCTCGCCACTAGAGGTAATTCATTCTCACTCTTGTCAGGTAAAATTTCTGAGACAGCAGAGTATGGTTTGTACATGGCGTCATTCTTCCTCAACACACATCTTCCCACTGCACTCAGCTCTTCTCCTTCTTCCTTCCTTGCTGTCCATAACCACGTGTATCCGTTCACTACGCTCTTACCGTGCCTTCATCCTCTGTATTACTTGCTGAGTTTCTCCAAAACACATCTTCTGTTCCTTAGCCCAATTTACAAGTCTGGCTATCTCTGTCCCCTCCATGCTTCACTCACTGACATCAATACAACGAGTCAAAACATGTTTTGTTTTTTATTTACAATAAATTACATGATATTAAAGTGACATTCTATTATGTATCATTAACGCGTTTTGGAAAAGGCTGAATCATAGGTCAAATAGCATTGGTAAATTATTTTAATGAAACAATAAGAAAACATTAAATTATCAAACACCATTATATCCAGTAGATAGGCTATGTGCTAATGGCTATTTTCTCCATTTATCACACTTTGTGTCAAATCATAAATGTCATGTTTAAACCAGGGGTGAAAATAAAGTGGTACACTGAACCTGTAAAATATGAGCCTATCACAATAATTAAAATCAAAATGTCAAGAAAACTGTAGGCTATTACACCACTTTTTATCATTACCGCAATATTATCAGAGGCATGAAAACACAATTCAAGAAAAAATCATCAAAAATAACATCATAAATATATTGAAAACATTTCAGTGAGAATCAGAAATAAATCCTAGATGGTGGCATTTCTCTCATACAGACAACAATATCTCTAAGGCGCCTTCTGCCTCTCACCAGAAAAGTTCTAGAAAAGAGGATGTCTGTTTCACAAGCACAAAGGAGATAAATAAGGAAACGGTTAATCGTGAGACTTTCCTGCGGAAGTGGTATTAGTTAAAATGTAAAACACATTACCAGATTGCAACACACTTTTATAGTTGGCTAGACTGTAGAAAAGCAAGTGATAGATTGTGAACTATTAATGATGAGGATGTGTGAAAAGGTTTATCACATAAGACTGCTTTGTCTCAATGTTTTGACAATATGTGGGCTTTTTCCTAAAATTCAGAATAAATAGGTCACAGTTTACGTTTTGTCGCGCTATGTAAACAAGATCTCACAAACTCACTCTGAAGTTACATGGACTTTCTTCGTGTAACACATTATAGTAACTCATCTCAAACAGAATATTGACAGTATCATTTAAAAAAAAATGTGTGCCTTATTATCAGTACCGTTGAGAAGCTAATTAAAGTTCAAAGTGACATTCTATTATGTATCATTAACGTGTTGTGGAAAAGGTTGAATCATAGGTCAAATAGCATTGGTAAATTATTTTAATGAAACAATAAGATAACAAGAAATTATCTGATCAACACCAAAACACCAAACACCATTATATCCAGTAGATAGGCTATGTGCTAATGGCTATTTGCTCCATTTATCACACTTTGTGTCAAATCATAAATGTCATGTTTAAACCAGGGGTGAAAATAAAGTGGTACACTGAACCGGTAAAATATGAGCCTATCACAATAATTAAAATCATATTAGAGGCATGAAAAATGTGTGAATGGAAATTAAATAAAACCGGTACGATTGAACGTTTCCTTATTTATCTCCTTTGTGTTTGTGAAACAGAGACATCCTCTTTTCTAGAACTTTTCTGGTGAGTAGGCCAAAATGCAATATGATTAGACGAAAAGTACCATAGAAACCATGCTACAGCAGAGATGAGTGGCCGACACCGAGACGCCCGCAGACAGAGATAGATGCAGAAATTCTGGTCTAATTATAAACGCCAAATGTCATGAGACCTTTTGGTGGTTTGTGTATCAGTCTCTTTCCATTCACCACTGTTTGGAGGCTGGAAATATGTTGTGAGTGGATAAACGTGTGCGAGTAGCCTAGTAAAGGAGCCCTTTGAAGTCATTGTTTGACAATCAGATGAAAACATAATGACTGGTTTTGTTTATGCCATAATAAGAGGTAATACGTTTTAAAAGTTAAAATGTCAAATCCTTACGACTAGGCCCAGAGATATGCTATTGAATTGATAGGGATTCTATATGTAATTCTATGATTTGATTTTTTTTTCGGTATAAGAGGTCTGAACTGGGAAGAAATGAAGTCTACTTTCACCACTGGTTTATACTCAGTGCATGTATGGGTAGAATGGGACTTGGTCTGCAAACAATATTAAAAGTATGCTGGAATGTGTTGCACGTCCCACAGCATCAGTTAAGGTTTGTCTCCATCATCTTTTGACTGGAAGAGTCTTTCACAAAGGAGCGCTCTGGGCGGCCCTTACGTGAAACGGCAAGAAACCACAGGAACAAGAAAACACCTGTAGTAGGAATAAGTTTGGAGGGATTGAAAAGCAACAAGTCACTCAGTGATCACTCAGATTTAAAGCAGTCAATCATATATCTTTCCTTAGAGAGGTTGTGTGTGATAGGATACTGACCCTGGAAGCAGTTGAATATACTGAAGAGGTACAGTCCAGGGAGAGAAAGGGGGCCGTAGGTGCAGAACGCCAGCCCCCATGGAACTCCTAGCACACAGCTGAGCCCCAGGACCGTGGCCCAGTCCTTCCACATCCTACTCTTCCCTCTCTGCCCCCATAGCTTCACCACCACCACACCTAGCATGGCTGTGTTGAAGAGGAAGACCAGGCCCAAGTATCCACTCACTGTGACGTAGCTGACCACCACTCCAGGGCTGTCTGTAGCACTGCTTATCCAACATCTGCAGTTAGACAAGAGTCCATTTAAACCTTTGTTTGTTTTCATGGCTACATATATATTTAAATATTAATTTTCTGTGACCAAATACTATGAATTGAACCTCACATGTTTGATGATGAGCTATTATTGGCCCCCTTCATGTAGAAGCTATATCTGCCGTAGACTCCTGAGAAACCACAGGCCACCACAGTCGCAGTGGGTATGCCTGGAATCAAGGATTGCATTTAGACTATACATTGTATGGTGTAGAATATCGCTCAACTGTCAAAGAAAAAACTAATACTTATGAGTGAAACTTGTGATCTCACCCCATCCAACCAGGCTCAGTTTGAGCAGGTATTTCCTGACATAGATGTTAAAGACGCGGACTAACATCATGTAGAGATGGAAGCCTTCAATGGCCAACCAGGTGAAGGTGGACAAGAGAGCCCAGTGCAGTATCAACCCAAAGGCCCGACAGACATGTCCCTCTGCCCCATCAGCCTCATGCCACACCCACCACTCGCTCAAGAGGTAGGAGAGGTGCAGAAACAGGAGAGCTCCTGTCAGCTGCACATGGATAACTATTGACTGTTCAGAACGGCCCTTCCTATGGGGACAGAAAACAAGAGGCTCAGGCCCACAGAGATGTTTATATTATGCATACCCTTTATTTCTACGATCAGGCCTTTGTCTGGGGACAGATTAAAGGGCTACGGTGAGTTCTCTTGCTTACCTCTACTTTGAATTTTAATGCTTATTATCTTTGACAATATCTTTGTGAATGTGTACTATAGTGTAGGTTTAACTACTCTGTTTATTTTCAAGGAAGAGAGACTACTTACCTAAGACATATGTACATGACAAGGGTTACTGTTGTGAAAACCACAGAGAATGATGAACCAATGTAGGAGATGTAGCCTAGGTTGGCAGCATTCACTGGGTCTACCGACAACTTAAAGTTCTGTCAGTGGGGAAATAGGATAAGAAATCAAGAGTATGTTACCAGCTAGGACTGACCATACAAAAATAAAGATGTAATTATTAGTTGACCCAAATTAACGGGGGATCAATAAAGTACCTATCTATCTATCTATCTATCTATCTATCTATCTATCTATCTATCTATCTATCTATCTATCTATCTATCTATCTATCTATCTATCTATCTATCTATCTATCTATCTATCTATCTATCTATCTATCTATCTATCTATCTATCTATCTATCTATCTATCTATCTATCTATCTATCTATCTATCTATCTATCTATCTATCTATCTATCTATCTATCTATCTATTAGCATTTTTCGCACTTCATGTCCAAATTATCCTAAAGTATCTATAATTGATTGCATAGCACAATTAAGTTACTTATAAATGATTTGGACATGAAGCGCAAAATATGCTAATATCTGTATCATTGACTTAGTAGTGGATTTGTGCATTTGGAAACAGTGGCCGGGTAAGCAAACCAAAGCATGGATTGCTGTCATACCATGTCGATGTTTTCAAGACTTCTATATGAGTCTTTGCATGTATTACAGAGCTATGCTTTGTATAGAGTTCAATCAAATCAAATCAAATGTTATTTATCACTTGCGTTGAATACAGCAGGTGTGGACCTTACCGTGAAATGCTTACTTACAATCAATTAACAAACAATGCAGTTCAAGAAAGAGTTAAGAAAAGATTTACCAATAAACTAAAGTAAAAAATAATAAAAAGTAACCCAATAAAATACCAATAACGAGGCTATATGTGCGGAGGTACAGGTTAGTCCAGGTGAAATGTAGGTAGTGGTAAAGTGACATAGATAATAGCATCAGTGTAAAAACAAATGGAGAGGAGGTCAAAGTAATGATCTAAATATACAACTATAGCACGTATTTACCACTAGCACTGCAAAGAAACTGAGATGGTTACAGCTACATATAAACTCTCCGTGGATGAGGCTGGTGTTACAACCCTCTGAGCTCCAGTCCCCTGCAGACAGAAAATACACAAATGTCACACACACACACACACACACACACACACACACACACACACACACACACACACACACACACACACACACACACACACACACACACACACACACAGGAAAAGAACATGCTAGTCCACAGCAGTCGTTCAACCATTAAAAGATGAATCAAGCCATAGCTCCCACCTTCGCCATGATTATTTTCTGAGTCTTTCCAGAAAACACAAGTCCCTCTATCAGTCTGAAACAGAGACAATGTAAAACACACAGTGTATAAAATGTATGTTTACTTCATTGAAGTATAGACTAGACTCATATTTGTATTAGAGATAGGTGCACAGTCACAGTCTAATTCCTACAGTTAGTGTCTAAAGTTCAAGTGGCCTCCATTCCAGTCTGTCCATTCACCCACCACATGTGTGTTTGTGAAGGCGATTCTGACAGGCTGGTCAAGGTCACTCACACCGTGGTCCCCCACCCTCACAGCCAGCACAGACTGCCCCAGGACCTCCCCTGATCTAGAGCCTCGAACTGGACCAAGCTGTTGGCAACATGGAAGGGAAGTGCAACCGAAAGCAGCAACAGAGGACTCAAGGGCTTTGTAAGAAACATTTGTATTAAACGACTCTATGATACTAAATTATATATTCATTGTTTAACTGTAGTGATCAACTGTATACCTGATAAGGCAGAACTGATACATTTAGGTCAATTGGTGGTTTCAGCTAAAACTGAGAATAGCCTATGAGTCAGTTACCAACCCTGAATAAAGAGCTGTTGAGTACAGCCATAGTAATGTGCACATAGTCAGTGCTACAAGACTCGTTCCTCTTGCTTCTCTGGAGGGCATGTGCAGGGATGTGCACTCGGTGTCCAGAATTCGTGCTCTCTTCTGCCTATGGAAGAATTAATGGGGGAATTAAGTCCAACATATCCATCGGAAAAGACCAACAATTGCAATATTGCAACAGTAAAAAAAACATGAGATTAGCCTGTATCGGAAGTCTCCTCTGTTGCTGCACCCTGGTATATATGACCGAACCAGAAGGTTGTGAGATCAACAGCAATGAATTCATGATCTCACCTGATTAGATGAGTTGACAGACCATCTGTAGAAGTTTTGGATGGGCATTCTGGTCTTTACAGTGCATCTCGTAATTCTATCCTCATAACACCTACCAAAAACACAAACCCCTTTCTTATATTCAACTAATAAATGGATGTCAAACGGATATCAAATCCCATGTAGCTCAGTTGGTAAGAGCATTGTGCTTGCAACGCCAGGGTTGTGAGTTTGTTTCCCACAGGAGTCCAGTATGTAAATGTACAAATATGTATACACTCACTACTGTAAGTCGCTCTGGATAAGAGCGCTCAATGACTCCACGTAATAGACATTTCCATACGGACTAGCTAGATGTGTAGTTAAAAGGATAAACAGGTTCAGAATGTTTTGTAATATCCACGATAAGTTAAAATCCCCAATAGAGTACAAGGAGAAGTGCAAGACTTTTATTGGAGTACCTGGTCCATGCCACTTCTTCGTGAAGACAATCTTCAAGAGCATCTCTACAGTTTGGAGGATTGTCTGGAAACGTTATTGACAAGGTTAACCATTATAGTGCATGTATCACTCTGAAAATGACCATGCTTCATCTCAAGACAACCACATCAAAACAACCACGTCAAAAACTACTGTAGGCAGTCTAGAACTAAAGCCGATCTTGGGTAAACCCTGGTCCTCGAGAACCGCAGTAAGTGCAAGCTTTTTTTCATCCCATTTGAGAAACACCTGGTTGAACTATTCACGTATTTTTAACAGATCTTAATTAGGTATCTCAGGGCCGGCCCGTGGCATAGGTGGAATAGGTAAATGCTAGGGGCGCTGTCCATCCATAGGGGCACCCAAATGAGTGAAGATTTGTATTTTTTTTTTTTACTAATACTGTTTTAATACTATTAATTTGAAATATTACAAAAAGACGAAAGCCCCCACAACAACATAACTACTTAGTTTATTAGGCCATATTTTCTGTGTTGACTGCAGTGTCACCCCGGCCCGACCCCTGCTCTCATAGTTAGACTTACCTGATTGTGGGGGATGGGCGAGTTCAGTTATCTGAAGAAAGAACGTTGGCTGAGATGGAATACTAGCGCGAGCCCATAGCAAAGGAATGGAATCGAATGTTCGCAGAGGCTGTTTTGACTGGAGTGATGCTTAGAATTCCATTTTGCCTAAATGACCACTACAATCTGTTCGTCGGACGAAACTGGAAAAAAACAACTTGTGTAGAAAGTGAACACCTCGATGGTGTCAAGTGTGCTTATGTCTGCGTAATGAGAAAGTAGGGAAGAAATGAAAACTTCTGACTATTTCTGGTTACATCCGAGCTCGCTGGCCAGACTTACATAATTACAAAGAGGAGATTCTCCTGATTAAAATGGTTCCCGACTTGAAACAATTTAAATATACACATTTTGAGATATTTGTCGAAATAGACAGACATAGCTATATTTCCCAACAGGAAACAATGAGATGACCTCAGAGTTCCATGAGTAATTTTTCTGTTGTTGTTTCCATTTTAACTACAAACAACGTGGACAGGTCTCATTGGCAACAATAGCGAAGCAGGCATTGTGACGTAGAACAATCAACTGGGAATAGAATGTTTGGAAGGCGAGTTGGTGCCACGGTGTTCAATACAACTAATAGGAGCTGGCAGGGTGAAAAATGCCCTAAAATAAGGCCTGTTTTTTCGTGATCACTTCAAAACTACGGCAAGCAGCTGGGAAATATGGTCATATTATGAAACTGGGCTCCACGGCGGATGCAATGAACTAGTTTTTATCAGAGAAAAGCATTGTAAAAAAATGTCATGTGTACAGCCTACTACTAGCTAGTTTACTTTGGATGATACTAGTAACGTTCGCTAATTTAAATAGCTAGCTAGAGTTAATGTCACCTTACTTTTACCTTAAATTCATTAGGGAATGTTGGAAAGACTATTCAGGTGTTTGGGGAATAACCTAACTTATAACATCATTTTGAGAAATACACTTTCTTTCAAGTGTGCTGCACAAACCATCCACTGTCTGCCTCAAGAAACCAGGGATAGGCCTACATTTTATTGACATCTTAGCTAGTCTAGTTAGCCAACGTTAGCCCTATTTGTAAAAGTCAATTAAAATCTCAATATTTTTTTACAATTCTACAGTTATTTTTATTGTAATTGTAACAATTATGGGATTGTGCTTTGTGTGATAACAGGTGGCATATTATTAATAAGAAACTGGGTTTCCTACTAGAGCTAGTTGGCTGCATAGTGATGCAGGGGTTAAAGTAATATTTCCTTCTGTCTGGTAAGGGACCTCCATTTTATTATGGGAATAATCATAGCATTACATATATAATTGGAGCCTATTTCTTCCTATTCACAAAAATAAGTGGTACGCCTACCTGTTTGATAAACAGACACGGTATAGCCAAATACTGTCGCATGCACTCCTTAAATACCTCAGTGTCTGGGAAGGGTTTGGTGTGTTTGGTTATAACCAGGGCTCGAATTGAGTGAGCGTATCCCATACCCTTTGTTAAAGAAACTGACAAAAATGATATCTATTGTTTTCTTCATATTTTCATAAAAATACATGAAAAGTATCCAGATTATATATAACGTTCTATAAAAAGGCTTAGCTCCGTGATGCTTTATGGTAGAAACTCCAAATATTTTTGTCTTGCCTAGGCTGGCAGAACGTTCAGAGCCAGCCCTGAGGTATCTTGTTTGAATATGACAGCTCTCCAGGCCAGGGTTGTCTACCCCAGATATACAGTAATTCACTTGAATATTTAACTGGTCCCCCCCTTTTCACTGATGTCCATGAATGTCTAAAAATGTTTACATAACCTCAACCTATACTCATCCACACGTGTCCTCCATTTGAACACTTTGTCAACACAGAAACAAAACAGGAGCTTACCGTTGTTACTCGGGGTTGCAGGGATGAATAAAAATATGATCATTAAATCACTGGTCTTCATCCCTCTATCAGTCTGACAGCTAATGGGTTAATGCTCTGTCTTCTCAGTTGATCTTTGCTTGTGTGTTGAAGCTTCCTGGTTTCATATCATCACCACAATTAGAGAGGGTTGGACATATTTGTACATGCAGGAAGTTCACACTGATGTCATTACCTTGATGTCCTTACAAAACTGGGTGAATACAAGAAGGCTATTGTAAACACAGCATGTAATGAATACAACACTTTTATTAGTGATTGATTTAATTTATTAGACAATAAAAAATAAAAATAAACGTACTGTACATAAGAGCGCTCTAGCCTTAGACTCCTCCACATACAATTTAAGAAAAATGATCTAGAATAACTAAATAAAGCTTGACATTTTTTTTCCATTTTAGTCCTTTTGGGTGGGAAGTGTTGGAATAAGGAAACGGTCAATCTTGAGTACTGTCATATTGAGACCTTTCTACAGAAGTGGTATTAGTTGAAATGTAAAAAGTATTACCAGATCGCAGCACACTTTCCATAGTTGGCAAGACTGTAGAAAAGGAAGTGATAGATTGTGAAACTAATAATGATGAGGGTGTGTGAAAAGGTTTATCACATAAGACTGCTTTTTCTCAATGTTTTGAAAATACAGCGGGTGAAATAAGTATTGAACACGTCACCATTTCTCTCATTAAATATATTTCCATAGGTGCTATTGACATGAAAGTTTCACCAGATGTTGGTAACAACCCAAGTAATCCATATATACAAAGAAACCAAAACAAATAAGTTCAGAAATTAAGTTATGTGTAATAATGTGAAATGACACAGGGAAAAAGTATTGAACACATGAAGAAAGGGAGGTTCAAAAAGGCATGGAAAGCCAAGACAACAGCTGAAAACTATCAGTAATTAAAAAGCAATCCAGCCCCCTGTCAGTGCAAATTAATATCAGCTGGTTCAGTCCCAACTGATGGCCTACAAAAAGGTCTCATTGCCAAGGTGTCACACAAGACACATCTCATGATGGGTAAAAGCAAAGAGCTGTCTCAAGACATTGGCAACCTAATTGTTGATATTAATTTGCACTGACACGGGGCTGGATTGCTTTTTAATTACTGATAGTTTTCAGCTGTCGTCTTGGCTTTCTCAAATCTCATGCTGTGCAGGAAACGAAATCCTGTGGTTTATCACTGACTAATTATGCAACCGTCAGTTCAGCAATTTGAGATTGCATATTAATGAAGGTTGCCAATCACAAACATACACTTCAAATTCGTCATTCTCGCGAAGCACTTTCCCAATAAATACATTTGAATAATACAGAAGAAAATACATCAACACAACCAGTGTAGAAAGAAAGAGACAATATCATTAGACACAAACCAAAAAACTCCCCATGCCATTTAAGTAGACATTAGTGATCTCCATTGTGGACAGACATTGTTTACTGGTTGCCACGGAACATCACCTCCTTGGATTTGGATGTAGAGGTGTTCAGAGCTGCCCGCTCCCTGCCCTTCCTGGCAGTGCCACAGATCCATAAGAATATAAAGAATCCTGAGAGAGAGAAACACAGACAGATCATCACCCAGACTCCACCCACATAGGTGCTCAATAACAGGTGCTTCAAACTATTCTAAACCTTCCTTTATCTCCACTCTCTTCCTTTCCACCCCTCTACATCAGATTAAACTATCTTTCTTTCTCTCCCTGTCTTTCGTGATGTTCCTTGGGTCACCTTGGAGGGAGTTGAAGATGCTGAACAGGTAGAGGATTGGAAGGTTGACATAGCCATAGCTGAGGAAGGCCAGGCCCCAGGTGATGCCCAGCAGGTAGGTCAGACCCAGGACGGTGCAGATGTCCTTCCAGGCCAGGCTTGCCTTCCCTGGCTTGCCCTTACTGCCATGGCGCTGCAGCTGGCAGATCCGGGTGGTCACCATTAACAGAATGCCAGAGTTAAGGAGGAAAATGAGGGTAAAGTAGGCCAGGTTCATACCGTAGAAGAAGGGTATTTCTATGATCCAGCAGCTGGGGTGGGGAGAAAGTGTTGGTTAAAATGCAGTGACACAGCGATTAAACAGTGATTCTGTTGGACAAACTGCATCTGGTCTTTACCGAACACACAATCATAATTCACCAATTGCTCTCCACATAGAACGTTGATTAAAAACATAAATACACAAAAAGAGAAAGATAACATTTGCTCACATTGTATTTGTTTGGTTAGTGTCTGCCATGGTCATTTTTGTAGGTCCATATAACGGTTTGATATCCTTGACTGCCAATGAAACTCCCACAATGATACCAGGGACTCCTGAACAGTGCACACACAGGATGAGTGTATTCACATTTCTGACCACGGTTGCATGTACGCAATATCTTGTTTCACTGTATATCTCACCTGAATGAGCATGTTTAGAACTGGTTCACTTACCCCAGCCAACGACAGACAGCTTGGCCATATAGTGTCGGTAGTAAGTATTGAACACCTTGACCAGGAGCAGATACAGATGGACAGCTTCAATGGCCATCCAGATGAAACAGCTGAGGAGGCTGTAGTGAATGGCCGCCGCAATGACGATACACACGCCCCCGATACCAAGACTGGCCCCCCACTCGTTGAGCAGGAAGGAGGTGTTGAGCAGGAACAAAGCCCCGCTCAGTGACACGTGGATGCTGTTGGTGTTGTCCACCATGGACTTCCTAAAGTAAGGTTACAACAGTATCAGACAGTAACTGATATAACAGGGCGGGTAGATGAGTAGTATGGGTACAGTCATCAGCGATAACTACACGGGTCATGCTTAAATAGACATGGGATAAAACATACAACTGAAGAGATACAATTGAATTGAATATTGACCAGGAAGGGAAAACGAGGTCACACATTTTGGTGAGGTGGGGGGTCACATACGCGGTAATGACGTAGGTGAGGAGGGATATGGCGGTGAAGAAGGCAGACAAGCCACAGCCAATATAGCTGATGTAAGACAAGACCTGCCAGTGCACACTGTCGATAGATAAGTCAGCGATCTGGAGGGGATAAGGACGGATAAAGCATGACGACTATCGCCAGGTTACATTGATGAGTAGAATGATGTAGATAGGTAAATAGATTGATCACCAGTAGCACGGCAAACGGAGTAGCATGGTTACAGAAACACTCCACCACACTGTTGTTGATCTTAGTAACACATCCATCCGTTTTCCAAAAGACATTGTCTGGGAGAGTTAAGTTACCTTTTTGGAAGATAGTACCCTTTTTAGTAATCCACAAATACAGTCATTATGTGTACAGCTTATATTTTTCCATATGAGACAACACCAGAATGCTATGCAAAGGACTGTGGGTATGCAAAGGACTGTAGTATGCAAAGGACTGTAGTTTTATGCAAACACAGTTGCTGTAGGCCTACATACTGTAACAGAAATATACCCACCATATTCATTGAAATATTGACAAGACAGGATGTCATTCACCTGTAGAAAAAAACAACATACTGTAATATAATAATAGAATCAACTGGGAACTACAGTGAGCTCCAAACGTATTGGGACACATTTGTTGTTGTTTTGGATGTCTTAATACTTTTGAAGCTCACTGTATGTCACAATTACAGGAACATGCTGAATCTTATGACGACAATTTACTGGTATTATAGGGTCAAGCAACTTGAACGTCATCTTCAGTGGAGTGATCAAGTTCTCGAGTGGTCTGCCGCCCTCCACCTCGATCCGTATGACCGGGGTTCTCACGCGCTCGTCTTTAAACTGGGCAGAAGAGGGTGATAACACAATTCTCGTTTATTTAAATTGATTGAATTGGAAGAACGATTGAATTGAATTATTGAATAGAAGCAAAATATGAGAAGTCCTACCAAGAACTGATTGGGTAATTCATAGGTGACCACGCCCACTTTCCTCTCTTTCTCTGTTATGTTCTGGAGTGCATCAAGAGGGATCCACATTTCCGGAATGCTAGAATTGTTCCCAGGGAGGAGCTAAATGATTTCAAGCCATGGATTAGTGAGAAAATAAGTACCTGGCTGACATACCATACTCATCCTCATAAGATACTCTGCAGTCCGAGTATTACAACACAAATCCAGATAACAGCAGCCGTACCTCTGGGGCTTCTATGTGCATCATCTTGTCATCAGCACTTGTTAGGTTGGCCAGGTTGAACACAGACAGAGCCAGATCCTTGAAATTGTAAATCAAAGACTCCCCAGTGAATGAGATGTTCATGATGTTGTGTATGAGGGTCCGTTCAATGCTGCAAATACAGTACAGATACAAGGCAGGTTATCAAAGTTAAGTCTCTGTCAGAAGTAAATAGGTTGGTTGGTTACTTACCCAATAAACATCATCTTCATGGTCAGATCTTTTTTAAACAGTTCTGCACACATATTACGTATGTTCAGGATCCTTTTAAGTTTCTTAATTGGACCTCCACTGGGATTGTGTTGTATCTTTCTCAGCAGGGCAGTGATTAATTCCGCAGAACAAATGGTGACCTCACATGTATATGAAGCTGAGGGACAAAAAAAAATAGCATTTGTACTAACAGTACAGTTTAGGAGGGGTTATTACTGTCATTTTGCTATGAATATATAAAACCTATGACATTACAGAGCAATCACAGCTACAGTTTCACATTTCATCCAGAATTTCTATATTATGAATATACAAAAAAGATTTGCTCACTTATGTTGAAGATGAACATGCTGGTTGAGTTCTCCACTACAGAAATCTGCACCGTCTCACACTCAGTTAGGTTAATTGAGGTCACATTCATTGAGGTGCATTTAATATAGCTTTCATTGGACCCCCAAACACATGTCAAATTACCCTCAGCTTTATCTTCAATGGTGAGAGTCTCGTTAATTGTCATCCAAATCACCCCAGTTGTGGTGTTTAAATAAAAGTTATCTATGGAAATGAAATAGCAGTAGATAAACATCTCTAACACGTATAAAGTTATTATTATTTGGTTGATACCCCACAATTCAATGTATGAGTTACAACCATGAATGGGGTTATTTACAGTTGTTTGCCTAATTATTACAACAGTCTAAAATAATACGGCAATTGTACCAATATCAACACAAATCAAGTGTACTTAAGACCTCCCTATCAATATTTGGTCCACAGGAGGTTGGTGGCACATTAATTGGGGAGGACGGGCTCGGAGTAACGGCTGGAGTGGAGTAAGTGGAATGGTAGCAAATACATCAAATGCAGGGTTTTCCATATGTTTGATGCCATTCCTTTCGCTCTGTTCCAGCCATTATTATGGGCCGTCCTCCCCTCAGCAGCCCCCACTGATTTGGTCCCACAGTGCATTAAAATGAAACACAGTCTGAGATAATTAGTGTGTTAGTACCTGAATTTGAGCAATTCATAGCCAGTGCTCCAGATATCAGTAGAAGCAGAGGAAACATTGTGGCTGTTTTAAGGGTAGCACAGTGCAAAATATGAATGAATGAAAGTCATCTTTGTTTTCAACATACTATCATAGCCCTTACCACTCATTCAACATTGCATTCAGTAAAGTACACTATACAGCCTGAGAATTTCATTTCAGCTTAACACCTAGGCTAACACTACTTAATACCACAACGTATACCTAACATATTCTGTTTGTTTTCAACAATGTCAGTACTAACAAAACCTAGCCATGCTTTCTCATGATCAACACAGTGATGTCTGCTTATTCCCAGACATATCATTCTGCCATCACTCAGGTAAGATAATGACACAACATTATCAACTCAATATCTGAACTTTACAATGACATGTAGGATGTAATAATATTCCTCACACGCAAACACATACACTTACTTACATGCTAGGAGTTGATTTTACTCACATTTGATGACCCAGTGGGGTGGGCAAAACGGTCCGTCAAACCACTGTGTGCTTTGTAGAGAGAATGACATCACTGAACACAACAATCTCCCCTCCCATTTATATTTCTCTTCTAACATCTGGAGCTGCTTTTTAAAAATAATTGTGGTGGCATTGCATTTGTTTAATGCAAATCTAGTCCGGACTTCAGCTTTCCTGAGCAGTGCATCAATGAATAGGCTGTAGTCCAGCTTACGTCAACATATTTATTTTCTGCTGCAGATTTGATCAACTAGTGAGGGAAAGGATCTCACAGCATTACATCAGATCCTGTTGGCTCACATGATTTACAAATGAACAAACCACACATGAAAACAGTTCTGAAAACACCGTCCTTTACTCCATAACTGTCACGGATTGGTGTATACACAGACCAAGGTCTGTCACTAAAGGACGCATGGAGGGACCAAGGCGCAGCGCAGGTATAGTTCGACATTTTTATTTCTACAGCAGATAAATCCTCACAATGACGAACTATACAAACAAAAACACGAGTTAACAAAACAACGTAACACACTTACTTGTCGTGACTGGAGATATAACGACCCACACCATGGTGTGGGACATACAAACATATGTAGGATCCCTAATTAGAGACAATGCAGTGCAGCTGCCCCTAATTATGGATCCAACACAAAACATCAGAAACAGAAATAATTGACCTGTCAGACTCTGACCATGGATACATAGAGAAGCAATAGGCTATGGCCAGAGCCTGACAGTACCCCCCCCCAAAGGCGTGGACTCCCGTACGCAAAACCAAAACACAAATACATGGGGAGGGTTAGGGAGGGAAGCTAGTTCTTTGTTGGCGGTTCCGGCCCCGGCGAAGTAGACAACTTCCTGCCATGCTCTCTCCTTATGAACGGGGCCGGACCGGGCTCCGGTGTGGTGAACGGCTCCGGCCATGGAGCGGGGCAAATAACCGGGCCCGGACTGGGCACCGGTGGAGCGGACTGCTCTGGCACTGGAGCGGAGCAGACGGCTGGACCCGGACTGGGCACCGGTGGAGCAGATTGGTGTATACACAGACCAAGGTCTGTCACTAAAGGACGCATGGAGGGACCAAGGTGCAGCGCCGCAGGTATAGTTGGACATTTTTATTTCTACAGCAGATAAATCCTCACAATGACGAACTATACAAACAAAAACACGAGTTAACAAAACAACGGAACGCACTTACTTGTCGTGACTGGAAATATAACGACCCACACCATGGTGTGGGACATACAAACATATGTAGGATCCCTAATTAGAGACAATGCAGTGCAGCTGCCCCTAATTAGGGATCCAACACAAAACATCAGACAGAAACAGAAATTATAGACCTGTCAGACTCTGACCATGGATACATAGAGAAGCAATAGGCTTCTCTATGGCCAGAGCCTGACAATAACTAAACAATCCCAAAAAATAATGAAGAATGAAGAACAATATGTTTAACACAAGTGGGTGGTTTGTAGACATTTTCGAAGGTCTACAGTTTATGCAATGTTCGGGCCTAGTATTCTCAAAAAGAAAAAAATCTCAATAAAGTTTGAAATGAACATTGATAACAACAGTGTTGGATTGGTTGACAACACACTTGTGTCCTCGGGCAGATCAGGTGTTGGTACAGTGAGTGTCACTGCCAGGTCGGCTGTCCTCAGCCTTCCATTTGAACACACAAAACCAGAGGAAGATGAAAAAACCTACAGGAGAAGACGAACTTCATTACAGTATTCAGTCGACCGCTTATAACCCCCACAATATATTCCAAATATTCAATCAAATACTTATTAAAAGTTGGCATTTTCTGTAAAAGCTGTTCACCACGGAAACCAACTTCCAGAAGGCTTAAAAAGTGTTTCAAGGAACAGCATGGTATTAACCTTTTCTGTTGCTATTTCACTATTTCGTTGTTTGTATTGTATGCTAGTATTTTATACGATGTGATTGTATTTATAATATTTATTTTTCACACTTAGGCCTATTCTACTTTTTTAATACTATTACTTGTATTATTTTAAAGAGCCACTGAGCATGCCCGATTGGGACATGTGTTTGCATTCACACAATGGCAGTAAAGTAACTTTTTGTATCAAAATGAAGTCTCATTGGGTTACTACTGAATGATAGAAATAGTCCGTTTGACCTGTGTCTATAAATGAGAGTCATAGGTAATGACTCTTACCTTGTAGAGAGTTGAGGATGCAGAAAAGGTAGAGGCCAGGCGTGGTAAGCTGGCCGAAGGAGAAGAAGACGATGCCCCAGGTGATGCCCAGCAGACAGGTGATACCCAGCACAGTGCAGGTGTCCCTCCTGGCCCTACCCTTCTCTCCTGATGTCTGATCAGTGCGCAGAGACAGGAGGCGCCTCACAGTCACAGCCAGCATACCAATGTTAAACACAAACACCAGGCCAAACAGACCCACCGTGGTCACCAGCTTCATCACATCATTAGAGAGGTAACACCTAGTTAGGGGAGAGAGAGAGGGGAGGGAGTATATCAGCCCAACCAGTCAGTACCTGTTCTGTTCTGCCTGCTAACTACTGAGACAGACAGACAGACAGACAGACAGACAGACAGACAGACAGACAGACAGACAGACAGACAGACAGACAGACAGACAGACAGACAGACAGACAGACAGACAGACAGACAGACAGACAGACAGAGAGACAGACAGAGAGACAGAGATAAACTTCTTAACATCTATGGGAGGGTTCTCATATTTCAAATAATAAAATGTGACAAGGGGTTTTGGGGTTTAAACACAGTAGTTTAAGAAGTACAACAGTCTTACATCTCCACAGCTGTGCCATTGGTCTCAGAGGGATGAAGAGTCACACGGCCGTATGTGTCTTTGTCAATGATAGCAATCACGATGACAATGACAGCAGGGAATCCTGAAACAAAATGAGACACTGGGCTATCTATTATACTGTTATCTATTACACAGGGCTATCTATTATACTGTTATCTATTACACAGGGCTATCTTTTATACTGGTATCTATTACACTGGGCTATCACTGGGCTATCTATTATACTGTTATCTATTACACTGGGCTATCTATTATTCTGTTATCTATTACACTGGGCTATCTATTATACTGTTATCTATTACACTGGGCTATCTATTATACTGTTATCTATTACACTGGGCTATATATTATACTGTTATCTATTACACTGGGCTATCTATTATACTGTTATCAATTACACTGGGCTATCTATTATACTGTTATCTATTACACAGGGCTATCTATTATACTGTTATCTATTACACTGGGCTATCTATTATACTGTTATCTATTAGACTGGGCTATCTATTATACTGTTATCTATTACACTGGGCTATCTATTATACTGTTATCTATTACACTGGGCTATCTATTATACTGTTATCTATTACACAGGGCTATCTATTATACTGTTATCTATTACACTGGGCTATCTATTATACTGTTATCTATTACACTGGGCTATCTATTATACTGTTATCTATTACACTGGGCTATCTATTATACTGGTATCTATTACACTGGGCTATCACTGGGCTATCTATTATACTGTTATCTATTACACTGGGCTATCTATTATACTGTCATCTATTACACTGGGCTATCTATTATACGGTCATCTATTACACTGGGCTATCACTGGGCTATCTATTATACTGTTATCTATTACACTGGGCTATATATTATACTGTTATCTATTACACTGGGCTATCTATTATACTGTAATCTATTACACTGGGCTATCTATTATACGGTAATCTATTACACTGGGCTATCTATTATACGGTCATCTATTACACTGGGCTATCACTGGGCTATCTATTATACTGTTATCTATTACACTGGGCTATATATTATACTGTTAT
Source organism: Thymallus thymallus (assembly GCA_023634145.1). Taxonomy (NCBI): domain Eukaryota; kingdom Metazoa; phylum Chordata; class Actinopteri; order Salmoniformes; family Salmonidae; genus Thymallus; species Thymallus thymallus. The sequence goes on from CM042380.1 coordinate 27,382,527, forward strand.
CTATTACACTGGGCTATCTATTATACTGTTATCTATTACACTGGGCTATATATTATACTGTTATCTATTACACTGGGCTATATATTTTACTGTTATCTATTACACTGGGCTATCTATTATACTGTTATCTATTACACTGGGCTATCTATTACACTGTTATCTATTACACTGGGCTATCTATTATACTGTCATCTATTACACTGGGCTATCTATTATACTGTTATCTATTACACTGGGCTATCTATTATACTGTTATCTATTACACTGGGCTATCTATTATACGGTCATCTATTACACTGGGCTATCACGGGGCTATATATTATACTGTTATCTATTACACTGGGCTATCTATTATACTGTTATCTATTACACTGGGCTATATATTATACTGTCATCTATTACACTGGGCTATCTATTATACTGTTATCTATTACACTGGGCTATATATTATACTGTCATCTATTACACTGGGCTATCTATTATACTGTTATCTATTACTCTGGGCTATCTATTATACTGTTATCTATTACACTGGGCTATCACTGGGCTATATATTATACTGTTATCTATTACACTGGGCTATCTATTATACTGTTATCTATTACTCTGGGCTATCTATTATACTGTTATCTATTACACTGGGCTATCACTGGGCTATATATTATACTGTTATCTATTACACTGGGCTATATATTATACTGTATGTCCACTCTGATCAACAAAGGCTGGCCCATCATCACCCATGCCTCTTTTAACAGACTGATTTTGATTTGTTTTTGTTTTGCTTACTGTTTACAGCCATACGACCAGTTTTAGATTGTAAAGTGCAACCTCACCCCATCCTACCAGGCTCAGTTTGAGCAGGTATCTTCTGACGTAGATGTTGAAGACACGGACTAGCAACAGGTAAAGGTGGAAGCCTTCGATGGCTGTCCATGTGAAGGTGGCCAGGAGAGAGTAATGTAGTAGAACAGCAACATAGATACATGGCCCAGAGGAGGAAAATGCTGCCACCTGCTGGCCGGACAGGAAGTGCAGGTTGAGGAGGATCAGAGCCACAGCCAGGTTGATATGCACCTTCAGGGAGATGTCTGTGCCTGTACCTCTGAACAACGGAATAGAGAGAAAGAGTATGGTGAAAACAAGGTCCGTTCCTTTAAAAAATGTAATTTAATCTGCTCCCTTCAGTTCATGTACATCTTGGTGTCGCTTTCTGATGACGTCAGACCTGTGACAAACCAGGGGTTCCTGTGAAGAGCCCAGAGAGTTACATACCTTCGAGTGATGTACAGAAAGATTGTGACCACCAGGAAGAACAGAGACAGACTGCAGCCAATCAGAGTGATGTAGCTTAGGACCTCCTGATCGCTTTCAGAGATGGAGGGAGACACCTAAACGGAGGAAAGTGTTTCCATTTGACTCTAAAACGTGTGCTTATGCTGTGATAAGGAAATTAAGGAAGCACTGTGATAGTTGTAAAGTAATGTACCATCAGTACAGCAAAGTATGTGAGGTGGTCACATGAGCACACCACACGGCCCTCGTCTCTCCTCCACTCTGTGGTGCAGCCATCTTGGTAGAACTCTAAACATTCATTCGTACAGAAGAAACACTGCAATGCGATATCATAGTCATTGATACCTTAAGAGTATTTCAAGTTTCATAACAGTATAATAATCAGTATTATAACATTTCATATTGGCACTTACTGTTGGTTGAAAAATTATAGAATTGACAAGATGGTTGTTTGTCAGCCTATGAACAACAACAGAAATTAGTAACCTAAGTTTATATTCTTGCCGCCATCATAATCATAGAACTGGTGTACTGTAGGTAGCTTAGAGTTGATGTTGCACTCACCTGACTTTCCACTGTGAGGCGCTGTAGAGGCATGGAGAAGTTGACCTTGTCATGCAGACCTGACACCGTCTTGTTGCTTACAGACAGACCTACTACTCGGCCATCAAGAACCCTCAAAGGCTAGAGGAGGATTTCAAAATAGGACTAAACTGAATTAATCAAGCAAGGTACTAAAAACCCACACAGACACACACACACACCCACACATACACACACATGCACACGCACATGCACACGCACACACCCACACACAGACACACACACACCCACACGTACACGCACACCCACACGTACACGCACACGCACACACGCACACGCACACACACACACACACTTACCCCATATTTTTCAAGTGAGGTAATCATACAGAAGACAATGGTATCGTTCTCCTTGGCTTTCAGGAGCTCTTTGGGCAGGTGGACATTGACAGTAGTGTTGGCCACATGGTCACTGTCTGATGTTACCTAGGTAACAATACCATCAGGGATAATGACACAGGGATAGTGATCAGGCACAGAGTTCACTATTGCTGTAAAACTGCACTCATCCCCATCTCAAATCATCCCCCTACCCCACCCCGCATCAAATGTCATACCTCAAATATTCTATTTACATTTCCTTTTATATATATATATATATATATATATATAGTATATACATCCTTATACATACAAGAAGTATACAAACAGATAACGATAACGTATTCTATTTCCATTTACATTCAAATGATCTATTTGCATGTGACTCGATTCGCAGGTTTGACGTTTATTGGGATGAATCTTGTCCTGGAGGCAGAGCTGAGCGCTTTCCGCTAGATGGCCATGCCAAGTCAAAATGGGCTATATCGTAAAATGTTTTATAAAAACAAATGTAAGGTTAGGGTTAGGCATAAGGTTGGCAGTGTGGTTAAGGTTAGGGTTAAGATTAGGGTTAAGTTGAACATTTTATGACTTTGTGGCAGCTAGCTACCACTCTGCAGAGCTGCCTCCAGGACAAGATTCATCCCATTCCCAATAAATGACAAAATACACGTGGTTCACAGAAAAATGTGCGTAAACCTCCTCAAGCATTTATTCGTAGGTCACTGTCGTCTTACCATTTCTTGGCTGGCAGATATATTAAGCCCAGTAAAGTTCCCCTTGGCCCTGACTATGTGAGCCACAAGCCTCTCAACAATGATTGAAGTCGTCTCATTCAAAGCTGTGTTTTCAAGAACCTTTTCCAGTTTCTCCACAGATCTGTAAGTAAAGAATGCACACACACATAATACATATTCTTTGAGGTTTGGCAAACTTACAAATGTCAATACCACATTTGTGTATGAAATGTATAAGATATATCATCTATATTATCTTGCAAAATGATTTGATGCATACTTCATAATAGTGCTGAGGTTCTCCGTCTTAAACTGCTCATTGACAGCTTCCATCCAGCATCTTGCACCGTACACAGTGATTACAGGTGGAATATCTGATAGAGCCGTGCAAACAAACAGTAAGATTAATGAACCATCTGAGTTCATTATATTAGTTTAAAATAAAATGTATTTGATGGAATGTACAAACTCAGGAAATCAAAGTGATAAAACCAGGCAACAGAATATTAGTAACATAATAATCAAGTTCATACAATTTAACTTTTTAAGTTAGCAGGTTATTTTTAAGCTACCTTGAGTAAAGTTGGAGCACGAATAGTGTATCCCTTCATTCATGGAAAGACCTCCTGTGAGTAGAACCATGACACAGAACAACCTGGACTTCATCCTGTGTGGGTAAAAGTCAAACACGAGACGCAAAGACATCCCATTCTCCATTACTCTGACTATTTCTCTGACATCACATGTTAGTTGAATCAATCTTCCAGGTGTTGCAATGCCCAAATATTCTATACTTGAACCCAGTGAAAATAGTTTACCTCAGAAACACACATTTTCATAAAACCAAATTCAATCTCATCACCTACGCACCTTTTATGTGACGTTACAGTAAATGGCCCTACGGCACAGTAAGAGGAAATACATGTTTTTTTTTTTTTGTTTGTTTGTAAATAACTCACCTTCTCACATACCTGTCACAACTGAATACAGGTTAGATATACTGACATTGATTAAAATGTATACAATTTTGATTAATGTAGCAATACATCTTTGGGTGTAGTAATAACCATGTGTGTCAAAGTCGAAGTATAACTTACCTATCAACCTGGGAAGTCAAGTTTCAGGGTAAAAGGGTTGAAATATTATTAGAACAGAGCGTGGTTCCTAATGGCAGCACTCAAAGACGTACACAGGAAGAAGAGAGGTTTTATACATTCTAAGGAAGTAATGCGTGAGCTAATATAGTCGCAGAGGAAGTAGATTCAGTTCATGACAGATACTGTGTTACACAGTTTGACTGTGTCGTTTCAACTTATACCCTTGCTGCATACATACCTGTGCATTGACATTGTATCATCACTGTCACGTGGTCTATGCCAAACAAACTTAAATGCCAAACAAACGTATAGTGCTGGTTTAGCACTATAATAATTATTTTTTTTAACCTTTATTTTACTAGGCAAGTCAGTTAAGAACAAATTCTTATTTTCAATGATGGCCTAGGAACAGTGGGTTAACTGCCTTGTTCAGGGGCAGAACGACAGATTTTTTACCTTGTCAGCTCGGGGATTCAATCCAGCAACCTTTCGGTTACGGGCCCAACACTCTAACCACTGGGCTACCTGCTCCATAATAGGAGGTTAATCATAATAGTAAGCATAGTCCTAGAAAAGGTGCTTTTATCTGGACTGAGATTCCACAGCCAGTAGTGATTAGAGGACTCTGACTGGCTAAAACCACTGGAGAGATATTATGTTTTCCAAGAAAAATCCCCTTTCCCCTGCATTTCACTTTATTGAGGTTCAATACAAAATCCTGTAATACGCTTTGATACGCATTGGTCATTGCATAAGGCTTTGGCTGACTAGTAAGTGGGAATGCTCACTAAGGAGAGGCAGGAAGTAAATCATTTTATGATTATGAATTTGATTGTTGCTATCATTGCCATCACAACCACAGAGTCTTCATTTTACACTGGTAACCAACCAGCACAAACCTCTCCAATGGATCACAGTCTACCAATGACAAAAGACAGCCATGCCAATGATGTCACATTCTGTTATTGGTCCCCAAAGCACACACATCCCTGGGTCGCTCGTCTTTTCAGTTTGCTGCAGCTAGCGACTGGAACGAGCTGCAACAAACACTCAAACGGGACAGTTGCTACCATGATGTTGTCATGTTGTGTTGCTACCATGCTGTGTTGTCATGTGTTGCTGCCATGCTATGTTGTTTTCTTAGGACTCTCTTTATGTAGTGTTGTGTTGTCTCATGTCGTGATTTGTTTTTTGTCATATACAGTGGGGAGAACAAGTATTTGATACACTGACGATTTTGCAGGTTTTCCCACTTACAAAGCATGTAGAGGTCTGTAATTTTTATCATAGGTACTCTTCAACTGTGAGTGATGGAATCTAAAACAAAAATTCAGAAAATCACATTGTATGATTTTTAAGTAATTAATTTGCATTTTATTGCATGACATAAGTATTTCATACATCAGAAAAGCAGAACTTAATATTTGGTACAGAAACCTTTGTTTGCAATTACAGAGATCATACGTTTCCTGTAGTTCTTGACCAGGTTTCCACACACTGCAGCAGGGATTTTGGCCCACTCCTCCATACAGATCCTTCAGGTTTCGGGGCTGTCGCTGGGCAATACGGACTTTCAGCTCCCTCCAAAGATTTTCTATTGGGTTCAGGTCTGGAGACTGGCTAGGCCACTCCAGGACCTTGAGATGCTTCTTACGGAGCCACTCCTTAGTTGCCCTGGCTGTGTGTTTCGGGTCGTTGTCATGCTGGAAGACCCAGCCACGACCCATCTTCAATGCTCTTACTGAGGGAAGGAGGTTGTTGGCCAAAATCTTGCGATACATGGCCCCATCCATCCTCCCCTCAATACGGTGCAGTCGTCCTGTCCCCTTTGCAGAAAAGCATCCCCAAAGAATGATGTTTCCACCTCCATGCTTCACGGTTGGGATGGTGTTCTTGGGGTTGTACTCATCCTTCTTCTTCCTCCAAACACGGCGAGTGGAGTTTAGACCAAAAAGCTCTATTTTTGTCTCATCAGACCACATGACCTTCTCCCATTCCTCCTCTGGATCATCCAGATGGTCATTGGCAAACTTCAGACGGGCCTGGACATGCGCTGGCTTGAGCAGGGGGACCTTGCGTGCGCTGCAGGATTTTAATCCATGACGGCGTAGTGTGTTACTAATGGTTTTCTTTGAGACTGTGGTCCCAGCTCTCTTCAGGTCATTGACCAGGTCCTGCCGTGTAGTTCTGGGCTGATCCCTCACCTTCCTCATGATCATTGATGCCCCACGAGGTGAGATCTTGCATGGTGCCCCAGACCGAGGGAGATTGACCGTCATCTTGAACTTCTTCCATTTTCTAATAATTGCACCAACAGTTGTTGCCTTTTCACCAAGCTGATTGCCTATTGTCCTGTAGCCCATCCCAGCCTTGTGCAGGTCTACAATTTTATCCCTGATGTCCTTACACAGCTCTCTGGTCTTGGCCATTGTGGAGAGGTTGGAGTCTGTTTGATTGAGTGTGTGGACAGGTGTCTTTTATACAGGTAACGAGTTCAAACAGGTGCAGTTAATACAGGTAATGAGTGGAGAGCAGGAGGGCTTCTTAAAGAAAAACTAAGGTCTGTGAGAGCCGGAATTCTTACTCGTTGGTAGGTGATCAAATACTTATGTCATGCAATAAAATGCAAATTAATGATTTAAAAATCATACAATGTGATTTTCTGGATTTTTGTTTTAGATTCCGTCTCTCACAGTTGAAGTGTACCTATGATAAAAATTACAGACCTCTACATGCTTTGTAAGTAGGAAAACCTGCAAAATCGGCAGTGTATCAAATACTTGTTCTCCCCACTGTATCTTTTTTAAATGTATTTTTTGTTTTAATCCCAGCCCCCATCCCTGCAGGAGGCCTTTTGCCTTTTGGTAGGCCGTCATTGTAAATAAGAATTTGTTCTTTACTGACTTGCCTAGTTAAATAAAGGTTAAATAAATACAAAAAAATGCATACTACAGATCACAGCAGACTGAGAATCAATGCCGTTAGAGGGCGCCCAGAGATCAAATTTCTCTCAACTCTCCTGAAGCCGTTTCAAGGTAGTTACATGGCCCGTGTTGATCAAGTGTCTCAGAGTAGGAGTGCTGATCTAGCATCAGGTGGTCTCTGTCCATAATAATCTAATTCATTCATTCTAATTTAGGATATAAATGGCAAAACTGAACCTCTATCAACTCTCCTACTCTGAGAGGCTTAATAAATACGGGCCATATTAGTGACAGAAACACACGTCCTAGTCCTACCCAGTAGCCATACATACCCAGGGTACAGCTGTGCCCATTCATTCTAAATACATTTCAGCCACATCTTTGTTTTGTCACTTAGTCCAGTCTGGACACTGCTTTATCAATCAGCATGTTTAGAGGCTGGTTGGACAATTGGGTTCCAAGGCCACATTCTCAGGTGGTGGTGCACATGCACGCTACAGACATAGAGGTCCTGTTTAAAATGACTAGCCTACTATGTTATTGCAAGCAATAACATATGTAGCTACATCAGTGGCGTTACAGTAGTGTTTTTTTGGGGGGTGGGAAACAGCTAAATCCTACAATTCTACACATTTTGCCATGGGGTAAAGAGAAACATTAACAGTTTTATAGCTAATCTCACGCTATTTTACACATTTTGCCGTGAGGCTGAGAGAAAATGTTGCAGTTTTACAGCTAACGTCTTGTAATTCTAAGCTACAGGGATTTATGGTACGCCAGTGAGCTGCATCCCATGCATCAAATGTGATAACACTTTGCCTGTGTACTCTGTGGTGAGACTGATAAAGTTGAACTTCCTGTTTTTAGGCAGGTTAGGAAATAACCAGCCAGAGGCAGTCAAGTAAAATAGATAAAAGACACATAAGAAGGTGGCAAGTGATTGACAATACGGGGAGGCAAAATACCCCTCCCCCTTTGATGGCACTTGATAACAAAATACAAAAGCTGTTCACCTGATCAGAATGTGGCTCCTTTGTTGGAAAGCACCCTTACTCATGGAGAGGAGGCATTGGGCTGCTTAATGAGTCGGCTCCATTGACCCTACAGACATGTCTGTCCCCAGCTGCCATTAGGCAGGAGTCAGGACAGGACATAGGTTAGTCAAAGGAGTTGGCTGAATGTGACAGAACTAATGAGAGGGCTGCTATACACTCACCTGTGTCTGTCCAGCTGTTGGCACACATCTCCTCTACAACTGACTTGTTGTTGCCAACCATGAGTGCTCTGCCTGGCTGCTGCTAGGCCCCTCCTGAGGCATTCTATTCAGGGATAGACTGCCAATCAGGGTTCGGAGAGTTACGTTACCAGCAAAAATATTGTAATCAGATTACTGATACTTTTGAAAAAGTAGATCATTACTTCTAGGATTACTTAAAAAAAAAAAAAATCTCCATGAAACAATGGCCTGTTTTCTTAATTACCTTTCATATTAACGTCAGTCATTAACTTCAGGGAGAGAAGAAGTGTCTTCTTGGCTTTCTTATCCCCCAAAATCCTAAACTTGAAGTCTTAAGCTCTCAGAGAAAATCCCTCTTCTCTGTACATTGAGACTATAGACTGCCGGTTTGGACCAATGATAAGCAACCAGGAAGCAAAAATGGCAACTGCTACCGTGCCAAAGTTTAGACTGTATTAGCTCAACCCTGGAAAGAGAGAGGAGATGCGGAGCACATTAGTTCAAGAAGCAGCTTCTCTGGAGAACACACACCCTGAAAAGTTTGATGCGGGAGCACAGAATGAGTCTGATGAGTCAGAAGTACTGAAGTACAACACTACACGGGCCTCCAGTTCCCCAGTTGAGCATCATTTCAGCTATGGTGGAAACCTGTTTACCCCTCAGCGAGACAGGATGTCTGATGTTCATCTAGAGCATGTCCTCTTGCTGCGATACAACAGTCATTTCTGCCTTCAGTCATCTGAGTAGTCTAGCTTCACAATAGGCCTACTGCAATGCCATGTCTGATCTGTGGGTTTATTGCACCTAGATGCACTTTTTTTGCTTAAACTTAAAAAATGACTTGGTGGACTAAATGTGTGATTACACCGTGCATGTTGTAAAAATGTATATTTCTAATTTGAGTAATTTAGCAGTCATTTAGCAGACACTCTTATCCAGAGTGACTTACAGTAGTGATTGCATAGGTTTTCATACTTTCTATGTACTGGTGGCCCATGGGATATGTTTTTAGCACCATCCATGTTGCTGTGTTACTTAAGCCCTTACTTATACCAGGTTTTAACATGTATCCTTAACTGCACTTTGTGTTTGTGACCACATTTTTAGACAGGTGTACATGATTAAAAGACGCATTGTGGTCTGACTGTGATCAGATCTTATAGGTGTAAACGGACAAGATCAGGATGAAGCATGTTAGAGGCAGGTATGCAGGGCTTAAATACATTTTTGTCACAATGTGTTGTGATGTGTTCTAATCTGGGTCTGCTTTAGTGGCTCAAACATCAAGCAATAAATGTTATTCAATATGTAATGATCTTTTCTTTCTTATGTGTTTTACGGTGAAGTAATCCAAAAGTAATTGAAAGTAATCAGATTACGTTACTGAGTTCAGGTAATCCAAAAGTTACGTTACTGAATACAATTTTAGACAGGGAACTAGTAACTGTAACGGATTACATTAAAAACAGTAACCTATCCAACCCTGCTATCAATGAAAACGACATTTAATGAGAGAGGGACAAACAAATCATAAAGTAGGCCTACTAAGGCCTCGTTCACCATGACACTTCTGCCCATGGCCAATAAACCTAGGGAGGTTAACGGAAGTTTTAGGGCTACCAGCCAGTAGGTCTACAGTATAATCATTTTCAGGGCTAGGCTATTTGTTATTTCCAACTATGAAGCCGAATGAATTCAGCCAATAACAATATTAAAAGAGCGTTTTGTGAAACCTCTGAAAATGTAAATGCCATCAAAATACTCATTTGAAGCCTATACGTGCTCAATAGTGTCCAAGGGGGTGGAGGGCTACATCCGCTAATGGGGTGGGGGGCTTCATCAGCGCTCCTTACTGATTTGATAGCTGGAGGAACGACTTTGACGGCGACGCACAAGGTACAGAGTCACTCGTGAAGCAGCCAGTCCAGCTTCGAGCTGCACCGCTCCATTAAACGCGCTTAAATCCACACGGGAGAGTAACGGAACAGGGTGGACAGAGTCCAGGAAAACTGGAAGAAAGATCTGGATTTTAACGGGCAGAGAACGATCATATTACATCTTTACAAGAGGCGCCCCGATTCAAAACAGGCTTACGGAGACAACCGCGGTAGATTTGCACGAGTGTTGGACAGCTGCAGCCGACTTCAACTTCTTTACCGGGGTCTGTAAATAATTGTCAACAAACCGTTATTTAACCTTCAACCGTCTTCCGTTGCTATTGGGCATATCCTCTGGGCTCATTCATTTATTCTGTCAACATTAAGCGTGTTACACACAGCAGTTCAGTGACTGACATATTAATATTAAAGTCACTATGCGTGCTTTGTGAGCTGGCTTCTGGTGCAGTGACGCCAACATGCCACTTGCCATAAAGCTGGTTGTTAGGAAATTATTTTTTATCGGCACATCCTGATATGGAATTGTGAATAAACTTGGGACACGCCCGCAAGCAATAATAGGCTACCTAAGCGTTTTAGAAATCCTGGCAACAGTGCAAGACTTCTCTGATATCCCTCCTGGGACCGTGGTCTATCTGAACAGAACTGTGGAGAGGACTTGTAGTGTGGCAATCTTTCGAACAGCTCCAACACCTCTGGCTACTCGAATTAACCTTTACTTTCTGGAAGTGATACTGACGGAGTTGATGAATGTCACTTTCCTTATTGATGTCCTCGCCATAGCAAATGTAATATTTTTTCATCTTAAAATTTACAGTATTTTCTGAGGGACTCATTGGAAGGTGACCAACATAAACAATTCTTAACAACTTGAAGCGCGCCTTTGTACCCAGTGGCATAGTGGATACTTGGGCAAGGTATCCATTTCCTTGTCCGGGGTTTTGGCAAGTCAAGAGTAGGCTATGGCATCCTCATGGGAAAACTGGATTTGGTTACTCTGGAGGAGGACTTTATTTCCCTCTCTCCTCGTGCTTTGGGCCACCTGTCTCGGGACACACGGAGGAGAGGATGAAGCTTTTAATGCTCAGGTAATTGAATCATCTTCACTGAAAATGTAAATGTTTAGAAAGCTCACTGTGTTTCAACAATAGTTTATACAAAAACTCGTTTTAATGTATCATAATATGCTTCAAAACACATACAAATTATTTTAAAAACTAACAAATCCCTGTTAACTTTTGCTGACATTTATTTTCGACCGCCCATCTTTCAATAGAGATGGTTGTGCATAACCTTGACAACCTTGCGCTCATCTGATGGCACAAAATAACAATTCTGTGTGCTGGGGACAGCTCTTCTTAATAATTTTGGATACCCTGCAAGAAAACTAAAAATATTTCTTTGGTCAAGTCTTTTCCAGTCCTGAAACAAAAAGTCAGATCACTATTATAAATATCTCTTATTCATAAGACATTCGTGCAAATTGGGCACTTCTACACACACATTTAGAATTTAATGACCCAGCTAATTCGGTCTGAGGAACTCGATCCAGCACACCAAGCTGCATATCCTGCTCATAACTAGCTGTTCCACAATAACAGGACTATCCCTTGTGCGCCGCCAGCAGGGTCCTCCTGGCTGGAACGTCTCCCCAAAAAGGCCATGTCGCGAGCCAAACTACACAAATCTTACTCATTCACTGACACACTGACACACTCTTGCAGTCAGCACCATATGTGGAAAGCTTCTGTTCTTAGAGATCTCTGGGTCAGGTTAAGTAACCCCACTGTTATTACCACATTCTGTAAGCACATATCCATATTATTGGTTCACCACTTTACCTTCCTACAGGTAGGGTTGTTTTGCTTTCTTGAAATATTACAACAGTACCTTAAAAGATATCTGCATCACTGACTGAACCATTCTCATCTCACTAGTTTCCCCCTGCTTTGGACATACAGTATGAATAAACTGAATTATTAAATGTAGGGGGAATAGGCAAATGCTTTCGCAATTAATTTCCAGACCATCACTCTTTCTGTCTTCAGCAGCAGGCTGTACTGATTCCTAATCTGCTCCACATAGGTGACCACTGCCGAATATATTACATATATAAAATATATATATGTGATTTTATGTGGCACTAGACTCTCAAAGCCCTAGTAACCATGCCGATGGTGTTCTCACAGGAAATGATTTGGCTGCCACCAGAGCAGTGTGGCCATGTTGTGGTGGTGCAGTGTGGGACTGCGTTAGTCTCTGGAGTGTTAGGCTGTGTGTGGTGAGACCACAGTGGTCCACAGTCTCTTATTGTTGGCCTGGCTCTCAGTAGAACATACAAACGATGTGAGAAAAGGAGCTACACTGTTATAACAAGGTATATTACCAATAATATAGCGTAATAATATATTTATAATTCTAGAATATGACATATTAACAATATAAATGCAAGAAAAACCCATGAAGGTGTTGAAAACATTCTTGTCGCATACTAAATCATCCAATAATGAATGTAGTACCAGCCTCTTAGATTGAAACACTGTCCTGAGGAAAATCAAAATTGTCGTCAGTCAATTAGTCAATACTGATCACATCAGTGATGGGTCGGCCAATGCGTGCCACTGCATTCTTACCTGAGTTGTGTTTATGTCTGTGTTTTGGTTGAGTGCACTCTGAGTGAGGCAGGTTTGTGACTGGCTCGACTGAAGGATTACGATGACGAATGAGGCTCACACACAGGTAGTTACTGCTGATTTGGCAGCCATTGTTTACCAGACAAAAAGACCGGGGTTGCTTTTGTTGTCCCAACATGCCACATCCTGGCAGAGTATTAGCATTGTAGTGTTTAGGTGGTAATAGGGTCTTTAAGTGTAGTCGGGGTTAGTTAACGCCTATCTGCCAACGTCTGTCCTCAAGGTGTGGGTTGGGGTTCACCTGAAGCTGAAGACACACACAAGTTTTGTGTGTGTCTTCATTAAACTTCACTAAGCCTATATCTGATCTCTCTCCATTCATTTCAATATGGAGTGATTCATCAGCATGCAGGAATAATATACATATGAGCTCAGCTGAGATCTGTCTTGAATGGATTCTCCCTTTTACATTTACTGAACTTTCTCACTGATGTTATGGTCATCAGCTCCCTCCCTCCCTGCGCCCACAGCTTGACCTATCAGAGGAGACTGGACTCCTACACTGTCAGATGAAGAGAGATGGAGTGGGAGAGACAGAGAGCGATAAATGATAGAGAGAGGGAGGGAGAGAGAGAAAGAAAGAAAGAACGAAAGAGTGAACTAGGCGGCTTGCTCAGCTGTTCTGCATGTGATGGGTAAGTGTGAAAGCTGTTTTCCAAATGAGACACAAACAGAGGAGAGACATTTAGGCCTGCAGGACCCCCAGGCAGCTGAGGAGCAACAATGAGAGCTTTTGTCTGGAGAGGACTGTTTCAGAGTGAAAAGAGGGAGAGAGAGAGACCAGCATAGAGAAGAGGTGGAGAAGGGGGCGGGGCTAGGGTTTATTAAGTTTGCAGAACACAGGAGGCCGACTGTATCGCTTCCTGAAACCATATCTTTATCCCCAGTTCAACCCTTAACGTTGGCAGAGCCAGCCTCACTCTCTTTGTGCTTATCCATGGAATCTGCAGCGTTCCTACTCTCTGTATTCCAACCAGTTCCTTTGTGTTCCCCTGAGGTTGCCCGTCGCCATGGGCACAGCAAGCTTTCATCGCCATGGCGAGAGGTAATGCGTAGTGATGAGAACGGGAAATGCCATTAACCTCTAACCTCTCTCTGTCTTTCTCTTTATTTCTCTCTCGCTCTCTGTTTCCATCTTTCTCTCTCTCTCTCTCTCTCTCTCTCTCTCTCTCTCTCTCTCTCTCTCTCTCTCTCTCTCTCTCTCTCTCTCTCTCTCTCTCTCTCTCTCTCTCTGTTTCTCTCAATTCAATTTAAATTCAATTTAAGGGGCTTTATTGGCATTGGAAACATATGTTAACATTGCCAAAGCAAGTGAAGTAGATAATTAACAAAAGTTGAATAAACAGTCACAATTAACAGTAAACATGACACTGAGAAAGTTCCAAAAGAATAAAGACTTTTCAAATGTCATATTATTATGCAAATAGTTAAGAAAGTACAAAATGATAAAGAAATAAACATAAATATGGGTTCTCTTTCACAAGACACTCCCTCACAGAGTAGGACATTACCTGTGTGTGTTTTATTTCCTCCCCTTGTCTCTCTCTCCTTCGTTTTTATTCTCTCTGATGGAGGTTAGGACCGGAAGATGGCAGGCTACCAAGTCCAGGGAATAAAAGCATTCTCCATTTGTTAGCGTCTTAGCTGACATTGTGCAGGACGCAGACTCACACGCGCGCACGCACGCACACACGTACAGCCACACACGCCGAGTGAGGCTCGTTTTACTATTCATTTTGGATCGCTGGATCCAGGAGGCCTTCATTTTGGCAGGTAGACTCAAGGTCTTAGTGAAGGAACTGCTGACAGGGTGGCTGTAACCATAACCTTCCTTTGTATTAAAATCACAGATGATTCTTAAAGGGTACAGATTGAAGCACTTTACTTCTTAAAAGGGCGCTTTCATATATCCATAACGTGGTGTAGCCTATTTCTCGCTCCAACGCCCTTCAAATACCGTCCCAAACGATGCCAGGGAGAAAATAAACCTGGTTGTTGTGTCTTTTACAAGCTGGGATAGTATCCTTCTTGTATGAACACACCCCTTCACCTCCGGAACCATGGACTCAGATTGTGTGAACGGCCCTTATCTGGAAGATAAGGTGGGTCCCACCTAAACCAGCTATAAACCAGCCATTCTCTGCTTCCAGCCCATATACAATGAAAATATAGGGTATATAAGTATCTACCTGAATTTGTATGAAAGAGCGAGAGAAAAATATAGACTAGGGAAGCAAAAAGAGGGAGCCAACAAGTAGAGGGTTGAGAATGTGACAGGAAAGAGAGAAGAAGTTGATATCAGAGAGAGAGGGAAGGGGAAGAGAGTAAGAGGGTCTGGAGAGGGAAAGAGCCGAGAGAGAGAAAGAGCAGAGAGAGAGACAGAGCAGTGTTTCAGCTCTCTGTAAGGCTCTCTCTTGTCAGCCGTGTTTCCAGAAGCAGCAGCAGGATGGCATCTGGGGGCTCCATTCGGAGCCCTGGAGAAAGAGGGGTTTACATTCAGCCTGTGCCCAGAAACAGGCCCGGCTATTCAGTCCTGCTCCACAGCAGAGGGAGGGGACCACAAAGGACTGTGTCTTCTGTGAGGTTGGAAGGGGGAGATCATGTCGGCCAGAAACCAGAGGGAGCCCCTTGCAACCAGGAACAGCAACACAGGCCTGGTCCTAGAAGTGAAGTGGGCATTAAAACACTCCCCCCCCATCTCAAGATGTCCATGGTTGCTTGTGTAACAGAGTCAGAGGTTGTTACTATTCTTGTGTAAATCATGTGGCCGCTTCACACACTCAGTCACACACTCAGTCACACACTCAGTCACACACTCAGTCACACACTCAGTCACACACTCAGTCACACACTCAGTCACACACTCAGTCACACACTCAGTCACACACTCAGTCACACAAATATCATAGGAGTGACATCATCAGAAGTGTGGCCATTCACATCTCCCTCAATGTGGTTTCTAAAGATTTTCTAACAGATGGAAGTGGTGCAGAGAGATTTGAGGCAGAGAGATAAAACATCTCACTTGATGTTAAATGGCCCTTAAGACAATCAGGAAATGTATGTCTTTTTTTCTTCTGTGAAAATATTGACTTATTGCTTTTTGCCTTACTGGTTCGTAGCGTTGTGATTTATCATCTCTCGGACACAAACTGCCGTCAACCAAATGGTGTCTCAGCACAGCTGTGTGTAATCAATCTCAAAGATGCATGAAGTTAATCCGCTGCGTTAACCAATCACTAGCCCTGTTATTATACTGTGATTCAGCAACCACAGTATAGGGTTAATTGTGTTTATTACAGTATGTGTGTGGGGGACTTCTTATATAATTAGCACTAATTACATAATTAAAGATCAGTAGCCTCCCTATATAGTAGCGTGGGCTTCAGAGAAAAGCCAACTCCTACCTCTCCTTATCCTCCGCCTCCCAGGCATATCCCATCAGCTGAGGGTCGAGGGGTGGTCATTTTGGTGTGACTGGTTAGTTCCTGATCTCTCTCTTTCACAATGGCTTAGCTGATAAAGCTCCGTGGCCACCCTGTTGAGTGTCTCCGTCTGTAGATTTATCCGCCGTGACGCTGTGGCACACCCTGCGGGGGTATTAAATATCCCTTTAACAGGTGGAACGGTCAATCTGAAGTCTGTGATTGTATCAGGTTTCTCCCTTCATGTCTTCCTCCCCCACACGGCAGTTAAGCTGTTCTGTATGCCTATTAAGCTGCGTTTACACAGGCAGGCCAGTTCACATTTTTTTTCTCACTAATTGGTCTTTTGACTAATTAGTGGAAAGAATTGAGAATTGGGCTGCATGTGTAAACGCAGCCTTAGAAATGTACACTCCTCTCTCTCTGTCCCTCTCTCTCTCTCTATCTCTCTCTCTCTCTCTCAGTCATGGCTGCAGATGTATGGCTACCTACCTCAGGCCAGCAGACAGATGTCCACGATGAGGTCAGCTCACATCCTTTCCAGTGCCGTCAGCGACATGCAGCGTTTCTACGGCCTGGAGGTCACCGGCGCGATGGACCAAGGCACGGTGACGTATGTCACACTTCCTTCCCTATTGTGCTCTGTCATTACTCCCATTACTGCCGACCTAATGCTATTCTCCGGAACCAGACCTCTCTCTCTCTGATGCCTGTGTCCAATCATGTTTGTAATGGATTTGTAATCATGTTTGATACCTGTGTCCTAATTTGTAATGGATTTGTACAGTATGAGGGAGACAGAAGGATTTGGGCCTTGGAGTGATAAGTTCATAGGAGTGTGAGATGGACTGGTCTGATATGTAGATATCAAATCCCCAACAGGGAGCAATGTCTTCCTATCTTTAGGGGCGGCCTATCTTGAACCCACAGATCAGTTACTGCCCATAAAACGTTTCTATGGTACAGCATCTGGTCTGGTATCGTTGGCAGTGTATTGGCAATGTATCTCAAAACCCCAGTGTGACACTGTGTAGAGGAGTGTAACCCTGATGTCATCTCCTAGAGCCATGCAGAGGCCGCGCTGCGGAGTCCCAGACAAGTTTGGGGGTCAGATCAAGACCAACGTTCGGCGGAAACGTTATGCACTCACTGGCCACAAATGGAACAAGAGCCACCTCACCTACAGGTAAATAACATAATTTACTTCATCTTGGTCAATATTATTCTATAACCAAATTCCAAATGAGGTTTAATTTGGATTCCCCGTCTTCTCTTGCAGTATACAGAACTACACACCGAAGATCGGGGAGTACAACTCGTATGAGGCCATCCGGAGGGCCTTCAAGGTGTGGCAGAAGGTGACCCCGCTGACCTTCGATGAGATCCCCTACCAGGAGATCAAATATGGCCGCAGGAAGGAGCCTGACATCATGATCTTCTTTGCCTCGGGTTTCCATGGAGACAGCTCACCCTTCGATGGCGAGGGCGGGTTCCTGGCCCACGCCTACTTCCCTGGTCCTGGTATGGGCGGTGATACTCACTTTGACTCTGACGAGCCATGGACCATCGGCAATGGGAACTTGCAAGGTAGGTGATGGATGTGGATGGATACCAGTCTCTTTAGCTCTTCACCTGAACCATTACATCTTATACATTCTTATTCATTAAATGCACCGTCCCTGCTTTCCTCTCTCCTCACCTACTTTAGCTGGTCTTTCCCTAATTTCCCCTTGTTTAACCATGGTTGGCATGACAAACCACACCATCACTCATTTGTAGAACATTTGTTGAGGTTTACTCCTCCATTACCTCCATTGAACTTCAAAGTTAGACGGATGACATCATACAGCTCTTACAACTCCCACCGGCTCTCAAAGCCGTGTTTTTTTCCATAAATCCTCCCCTTTTCATCCTTTCAATCACGAACCAAACTGGTGTTGCCCAGAGGGTCTTGGTGAGTGACTGAGGGTTTTCCCTGCCTTGTGGAGGTGAACGTTGTCATTTCCTGAGCCAGTCAGAGCAGATGGCAGATGGTTGGCTATGCTTGGTGAGGTCAAGAGAGTAGGAGGTGTTACTGGACAGATCACAGAGAAGTCTAAATGCCACAGTGAGGATGTTGAGGTAATTCCACAGTGGGAGAGCAGTTTATTGAGTTGACCCTGTCTTTAACCCTGTTGTATCCTCATGTATCCTGGGTCTTTAAAACTATCTGACACATGATTTTTAACGGTCTTTTAAAACTCTTAATATTCTAAGAATAAAGGTGAACTAAGTGGTCGTTGCACATTAAAGGACATTTTTGACGAAGGTTGAACCAGTGTTGTGGTTTTTATTACACACTGATATCTAACAAAGCTGCACGTTTATTTATTAGTCTGTTAGATGGGGATATGTGCTGCAGTGTTCATTTTAGTGAGGAGGAAGGGAGATGAGTTGGCTCTTCTCCTGAGACGTTTGAAGTCTGTGAGCCACATGGTTGTCAGGGTTACCTTACAGAGCCTTCTTTCTTCCTGTCTCTCTCTCTCTCTCTCTCTATCTCTGTATCCTGTGGTATATTTTTAGTCACATGGATGTGCTGATAGACCGCTAAGTCACAGATTGTGGTTGGAGGAGAAGTTGGAAGGGGAGGGGAGGGGATGAGAGCATGCAGCAGACCAAAGGAGGAATCCTGAACATCTCAACTTCCTTAGATGACAGAAGCCAAGACATAATGTAGTCCCACTCGATGCTGTCTGTCAGTATAATAGAGCGGTCCCTACAGACATCTCACCAACCACCCTCAGCCTTCATTTCAGACAAGATGGCCCACAGATCAGGTCAAAGGGCAATTAATTTGTCATTCACTGGGAAAGTACCAGCCATAACTTGGAACCAACTTCAAAGGCGAACCTAATTGACATATGTCAATTAAATGTAAGGCAATTTCCATATACTTTTTTTTCTTTTGTGAGTGTCCACAGGATGTTCTTTGTGGAGGGCGTTGAAGTGGTGGTCACTGTGTCACAGATGTGTTCTCTGTTGCTGTGACAATGCATCACTATGTCTGTCTGGGACAACGGCAGGCTTTGATTGGGGTACGAGGAGTGTGTGTCTTGATGCTTATCAGACTTTATCTACTGAGAGCACGATTAACACCATTAAAAACCCTGAACAAGCACATTTCTGTGCAGTGACTTCATAACTCCAATGGGAGGACCTTACTGTCCCACCAACATGTAGTCTCAGTTTGAATGACGTAACTGTGTTCCTCACTTGGCTAGCTCTGGGGACCAATAACCAGGGTCAAAATGGGAAAACCCCTTGACATCCCCTCTCAGTGCTGTGACACAAGGGGACTTTATCACTTTACTCACTCACTGTCTATTTTAAGTTTAGTCGTGACGTGGTGTGATAATGACTATCCTCCTTCTCCCTCTATCTCACTTTCTCTCTCTCTCTCTCTCTCTCTCTCTCTCTCTCTCTGTTTCTCTCTCTCTATATCTCGCTCTCTTCTCTCTCTCCAGGTAATGATCTGTTCCTTGTTGCGGTGCATGAGCTGGGCCATGCCCTGGGTCTGGAACACTCCAACAACCCAATGGCCATCATGGCTCCTTTCTACCAGTGGATGGAAACGGATGACTTTCAACTGCCCGAGGATGACCTCAGAGGAATACAACAGATCTATGGTGAGTCTGTAACAAAACTATTTTTAAAATTTTTATATTGAACCTTTTTTTAAATAGGCAAGTCAGTTAGGAACAAATTGGATTTACAATGACGTCCAATGACGTCCTACGAGTTGGAGGATTCTGAGGTCTGTGTTTCCACTCTACATGCCTCCTGCCCACAGCATGCTCTAAGTGGAAAATCAGCCTGCTGACTCACATATCCACTTATCTAGCTCAGGTAAAACCAGGATACAGCTACCAATTATGAGATCAGTTGGAGGACAAAACTCTAAGCCCTTGATTTCCTTTTAGGATTTTTGAGTGGAGAGTAGCCTATAACTGTTTTTGTTTGATGCGTTTATCACTTTATTTCTGCAGGTCAGCTAGACGGTACACCCACCCAGGCTCTTCCCACTGTCACTCCTCGCCGGCCGGCCCAGCCAGACCCCAAACCCCCCAACTCTCCACCCAACTCTCCCCCCAACTCACCTCCCAACTCACCCCCCAACTCTCCTCCCAACGCTCCCCCCAGATCTCCCCCTAACTCTCCCCCCAACGCCCCACCACGGAGGCCAGACAAGCCCCGCACAACTGACCGCCCAGACCACTATGGCCCCAACATCTGTGAAGGAAATTTCGACACGGTCACCATGCTCAGGGGAGAGATGTTTGTGTTCAAGGTGAGGACCTCAGACTGCCAATTTTGCAGGTTTTCCCACTTACAAAGCATGTAGAAGTCTGTCATTTTTATCATAGGTACTCTTCAACTGTGAGTGACGGAATCTAAAACAAAAATCCAGAAAATCACATTGTATGATTTTTAAGTAATTAATTTGCATTTTATTGCATGACATAAGTATTTGATACATCAGAAAAGCAGAACTTAATATTTGGTACAGAAACCTTTGTTTGCAATTACAGAGATCATACGTTTCCTGTAGTTCTTGACCAGGTTTGCACACACTGCAGCAGTGATTTTGGCCCACTCCTCCATACAGACCTTCTTCAGATCCTTCAGGTTTCGGGGCTGTCGCTGGGCAATACGGACTTTCAGCTCCCTCCAAAGATTTTCTATTGGGTTCAGGTCTAGAGACTGGGTAGGCCACTCCAGGACCTTGAGATGCTTCTTACGGAGCCACTCCTTAGTTGCCCTGGCTGTGTGTTTCGGGTCGTTGTAATGCTGGAAGACCCAGCCACGACCCATCTTCAATGCTCTTACTGAGGGAAGGAGGTTGTTGGCCAAGATCTCGCGATACATGGCCCCATCCATCCTCCCCTCAATACGGTGCAGTCGTCCTGTCCCCTTTGCAGAAAAGCATCCCCAAAGAATGATGTTTCCACCTCCATGCTTCACGGTTGGGATGGTGTTCTTGGGGTTGTACTCATCCTTCTTCTTCCTCCAAACACGGCGAGTGGAGTTTAGACCAAAAAACTCTTATTTTTGTCTCATCAGACCACATGAACTTCTCCCATTCCTCCTCTGGATCATCCAGATGGTCATTGGCAAACTTCAGACGGGCCTGGACATGTGCTGGCTTGAGCAGGGGGACCTTGCATGCGCTGCAGGATTTTAATCCATGACGGCGTAGTGTGTTACTAATGGTTTTCTTTGAGACTGTGGTCCCAGCTCTCTTCAGGTCATTGACCAGGTCCTGCCGTGTAGTTTTGGGCTGATCCCTCACCTTCCTCATGATCATTGATGCCCCACGAGGTGAGATCTTGCATGGTGCCCCAGACCGAGGGAGATTGACCGTCATCTTGAACTTCTTCCATTTTCTAATAATTGCGCCAACAGTTGTTGCCTTCTCACCAAGCTGCTTGCCTATTGTCCTGTAGCCCATCCCAGCCTTGTGCAGGTCTACAATTTTATCCCTGATGTCCTTACACAGCTCTCTGGTCTTGTCCATTGTGGAGAGGTTGGAGTCTGTTTGATTGAGTGTGTGGACAGGTGTCTTTTATACAGGTAACGAGTTCAAACAGGTGCAGTTAATACAGGTAATGAGTGGAGAACAGGAGGGCTTCTTAAAGAAAAACGAACAGGTCTGTGAGAGCCGGAATTCTTACTGGTTGGTAAATACTTGATCAAATACTTATGTCATGCAATAAAATGCAAATTAATTATTTAAAAATCATACAATGTGATTTTCTGGATATTTCTCTCACAGTTGAAGTGTACCAATGATAAAAAATTACAGACCTCTACATGCTTTGTAAGTAGGAAAACTTGCAAAATCGGCAGTGTATCAAATACTTGTTCTCCCCACTGTATATATACTCAGCAAAAAAATAAACTTGTCGACTGCATTAATTTTTTCAGCAAACTTAACATGTGTAAATATTTGTATGAACATAACAAGATTCAACAGCTGAGACATAAACTGAACAGACATGTGACTAACAGAAATGGAAGAATGTGTCCCTGAACAAAGCGGGGGTCAAAATGAAAAGTACCAGTCAGTATCTGGTGTGTCCACCAGCTGCATTAAGTACTGCAGTGCATCTCCTCCTCGTGGACTGCACCAGATTTGCCAGTTCTTGCTGTGAGCACTGATGGAGGGATTGTGCGTTCCTGGTGTAACTCGGGCAGTTGTTGTTGCCGTCCTGTACCTGTCCCGCAGGTGTGATGTTCGGATGTACCGATCCTGTGCAGGTGTTGTTACACGTGGTCTGCCACTGCGAGGACGATCAGCTGTCCGTCCTGTCTCCCTGTAGCGCTGTCTTAGGCATCTCACAGTACGGACATTGCAATTTATTGCCCTGGCCACATCTGCAATTCTCATGCCTCCTTGCAGCATGCCTAAGGCACGTTCACGCAGATGAGCAGGAACCCTGGGCATCTTTCTTTTGGTGTTTTTCAGAGTCAGTAGAAAGGCCTCTTTAGTGTCCTAAGTTTTCATAACTGTGACCTTAAGGCCTACCGTCTGTAAGCTGTTAGTGTCTTAATGACCGTTCCAGATGTGCATGTTCATTAATTGTTTATGGTTCATTGAACAAGCAGGGAAACAGTGTTTAACCCCTTTACAATGAAGATCTGTTCAAAGTTATTTGGATTTTTACGAATTATCTTTGAAAGACAGGGTCCTGGCTATGATTATATATACATACCTTAGGTATATATATATATATATATATATATATATATATACCTTATGGGCAGGTGGATCAGGGCCTGGGTTCAATTGGGCCCTAAGCAGGCTGTAAAACCCCAGAGCCGCTCTCTTTTACGACATGGAGCCCAGTAAAGAGGAGAGGAGCAGAACTCTCTAGGTCTCAGCTGCGGAGATGGCTCTCATTTGAACCATTTGTTGGGCCATTTGCCGACAGATGGAGAGAATTTCATTGTTGATGCTTCAGTTGATGTGGTCAACTCTTCTCTTTTGTATTAAAAGAGCCAGCGCTTGACTTGGGCATGAGCTCGACGGAGCTGAGTACCGGCACCTCCAATGTTCTACTGCTTGATCTCCTGCACTTCATATAGAATATTAGTTCAAAGGTATCCCACACCTACATAGAAATAAAAACAGTACCGGAACCTATTTCAGTCCAAGTCAAGCACTGAAAAGAGCCACGTTCCCTCTACTCCACGTTCCCTCTACTCCACGTTCCCTCTACTCCACGTTCCCTCTACTCCACGTTCCCTCAACTCCACGTTCCCTCTACTCCACGTTCCCTCTACTCCACGTTCCCTCTACTCCACGTTCTCTCTACTCCACGTTCCCTCTACTCCACGTTCCCTCTACTCCACGTTCCCTCTACTCCACGTTCCCTCTACTCCACGTTCCCTCTACTCCACGTTCCCTTTACTCCACGTTCCCTTTACGCCACGTTCCCTCTACTCCACGTTCCCTTTACTCCACGTTCCCTCTACTCCACGTGGGAAAAGAGTCACCTTTGACTGTGCTGTGCTCTTTAGTCATCAGGTTTTATTTGAAGTACACATTCATTAGCTTACAATAGACTGTAGCTTCACAAAACCATCTCCTGCTAATTCCCTCAGCCTATTTTAGGAAAGGTACCATCAAGCCCAGTCTCTGACATTGAGTACTGTTCATAGAATAATATAGTAATATCCGGTCAGTTCTCTTTTCTCTTGTGCGCCAGTGAGGCTCCACAGTCAGTACAGTTGACTAGGGCGGGTGGGTTTTTTCAGAATCGTAATTGCCCTTCTGTTATCCTCTTCTCTTCCTGCTTCTCCATGTTCACAGAAGATTGGAGTAGATTGGATGCAGGGCAGGTCTGCTTTAAATGATGTTCTGTTCACTAACAGGCTGCGCTCCCCGCTTGAATGACAAAGACGAGAGCTGCTGCCAGGAAGATGCAACTCTTAGCTTTTACCATTACTGCTGACAGCCAATGCTATTAACTTACCGCTAATGAATGAGCTCTGTGAGGTAATTTTTGGAAAGCACTCTGAGAGGGCGTTTTCCCTCTTGCACTGTTTCAGACATGTTTTGTGCTGACTTAAAACAAACTGAACAGTTTGACCAGTTTAACTACTTTATATAAGTCCAACTCGTAAAACGCTCCTCATGCAACATGCAGCAAGCCCAAACCAGTCCATACAGTAATTGGACATGCGATACGCTCAGTGTTGTGGTCATGGGTATTAATAGCCTTCTAGCATTGCCTTAGTTATTTCATTGTCCGTTCTGGTAGGCCCGTCATGTAGTACAGGTATTCTGATGCGCTTGGGAGCCCGACCACCCAGCAGCAGGCTTCTCCTGAACCCCAAACTCTGCTGGAACAGAGCCTGAGTTAAAGTCAGGAGAGTGTACGGCCTAACAGCTGCTTCCCTCACCTTTTAAATGGAACTTAATGTGCCCTCTCTTTCTCTGTTTCTATAGACGAGACCCTACTCTCTCTTTTAGACATTACAGAGTTTGCCATGGTGGTGAAATGAAAGGGAAGTGTGTGGCATGGAGAAGGGCAGGGGGGTTTAGTGGATGTAGAGGAGGGGGGCTGGGTGTTAGAACAGACGGTTTCAATTTAGTGACCCTTGGCTGCGTTCCTGGTCTGGTTTATATATTAGACAGGTCTGAAGTAATCTCAAGGTCTGGGCCTGAGCCAACGAGATGGAGGGAATGTGAAGGTCAAGCTCGGACACCCACCGCACCATGTGACTAGGGACTTACTGAGGAGAGAGAGAGAGAGGAGAGAGAGAGAGAGAGAGGGGGAGAGAGGAGAGAGAGAGAGAGAGGGAGAGAGAGAGAGAGAGAGAGAGAGAGAGAGAGAGAGAGCGAGAGAGAGAGAGAGAGAGAGAGCGAGAGAGAGAGAGAGAGAGAGAGAGAGAGAGTGAGTGCATGTGTATGTAGTGTATGCTTATGTTATTGTTTGATCGATCCAAACTGTTGAATGTGGCTGTGAAGACTTCCTCCTCCAGGCATTGTGTTAAACAGACTCTGATAGAGAGGGGATGTTCAGG
The DNA here is from genome assembly GCA_023634145.1 of Thymallus thymallus. NCBI lineage: Eukaryota > Metazoa > Chordata > Actinopteri > Salmoniformes > Salmonidae > Thymallus > Thymallus thymallus. Next base: position 27,407,826 of record CM042380.1, read on the forward strand.
AACTTTCAGGCACATAGCCCATCATGTTTGGCACTCTCTGTTCCTCTCTCCCATATGGCTCTGCAATTTATGGATTGCATGATGGTACTCAACGGCTGATACACAGTGTTGTGTCCATATCTGGTGTGCAGGCAGCTAGTTCTGGAGCTCAGAGAGCCATGTCACAGGCAGGGTCAGAGGTTAGAGGTCAAACTGTGCATTAGAGCTCCAGTGGATGTGCCCTCTAACGGATCTCCCCGCTCTTTTCTGACAGGGTCGTTGGTTCTGGAGGGTGCGGAGGAACAGGGTCCTGGACAACTACCCCATGCCCATTGGTCACTTCTGGAGGGGACTGCCTGGGGATATCGATGCAGCCTACGAGAGACACGATGGGAAATTCGTCTTCTTTAAAGGTATTTGTACTCTCCTAATCATTGTACCACACGTGCACACACGCGTAAGACTATAGACACACACACAGTCAGTCATTTGGGTCAAACAGAAGAGAAATAGTCCAACTCAGAGGACTGGAACAGTGTTTGTTAATGTGTTGAAGTAGCAGCAATCACAAAACAACTGAACGCTTTAGTTACACTATAATGAAGCACGTCCTCTGTGTGTGTAGTGTGTATTGTGCCATGGAGACGAAACCTAAAGCTGTTAGTAATTTCCACATTACAATTTAATTACAGTTGAGTAGTGAGTAAACATTGCTAATTTCACATGAACACTTATTTTTGCAGACAATAAGTGTTCCTTGATCTCCTCATTCACTTTAGCATGGAGCCCCAAGTGTATTGTAACCCGGGATATATATATATACAGAGGGTGAAATAAGTATTGAACATGTCACCATTTTTCTCAGTAAATATAGTTGGTAACAACCCAAGTAATCCATGCATACAAAGAAACCAAAACAAATAAGTTCAGAAATTAAGTTATGTGTAATAATGTGAAATGACACAGGGAAAAAGTATTGTACACATGAAGAAAGGGAGGTTCAAAAAGGCATGGAAAGCCAAGACAACAGCTTAAAACTATCAGTAATTAAAAAGCAATCCAGCCCCCTGTCAGTGCAAATTAATATCAGCTGGTTCAGTACCAACTGATGGCCTAAAAAAAGGTCTCATTGCCAAGGTGTCACACAAGACACATCTCATGATGGGTAAAAGCAAAGAGCTGTCTCAAGACATTCGCAACCTAATTGTTGCAAAACATAATGATGGCATTGGTTATAGGCGCATTTCTAAGCTTCTGAATGTTCCAGTGAGCACTGTTGGGGCCATAATACGGAAGTGGAAAGACAATAATTTCACCATAAATTTGCCTCGACCAGGTGCTCCTCGTAAATTTGCCCATTCATCCTTCCTTCAATTATGTGAAGTTTGCCAGTACCATTTGCTGAAAAGCAGCTCCACACCATGATGTTCCCACCTCCAAACTTCACTGTTGGTATGGTGTTTTTAGGGTGATGTGCAGTGCCATTTCTCCTCCAAACATGGTGTGTATTATGACATCCAAACAGTTACATTTTGCTCTCATCTGACCACACTATATTCTCCCAGTATTTCACTGGCTTTTCCAAATGTTGTGCAGCAAACTTTAAACGAGCTTCAACATGCTTTTTTTTCAGCAATGGAGTCTTGCGTGGTAAGCGTGCATACAGGCCATGGCGGTGGAGTGCATTACTTACTGTTTTCTTTGAGACAACAGTACCTGCTAATTGCAGGTCTTTTTGAAGCTCTCCACAAGTGGTCCTTGGCTCTTGGACAACTCTTCTGATTATTCTTTTCACTCCTCTGTCAGAAATCTTGCGAGGAGCACCTGATCGAGGCAAATTTATGGTGAAATGATTGTCTTTCCACTTCTGTATTATGGCCCCAACAGTGCTCACTGGAACATTCAGAAGCTTAGAAATGCAACTATAACCAATGCCATCATTATGTTTCGCAACAATAAGGTTGCGAATGTCTTGAGATAGCTCTTTGCTTTTAGCCATCATGAGATGTGTCTTGTGTGACACCTTGGCAATGAGACCTTTTTGTATCAGAAATGTATCAACATTTTTTATCAGAAATGCAATCTGATTGGGCCAGACGTGAGATCTCCTTGGTGGCAGTGAATGCTCATTGGCTCGAGCTGTAATCCTCCCCAGGCTCCTCGTTCGGTCACAACTACCTATTTCCTCCCTGCGCCGTTGCCATAGAAACCACCCCATGCCGCCAAACACTTTAGGTTTTAACTTTCATTTCGATCATTTTGACATAAAAGTGTTTTCGCTGCTATAAGGTTTTCTCCCAGACCTCATTGCGGCTTTCTATTGATTTCCCCCTACCTCCTCCTCAATTGTTAAACCACAAATGTAATAATATCCTTAGGAGAACCTACACGATACGATTTGTCTGTAGAGGTTATTATGGATCCCGCTGGCATCCCTTTGTTCCATGAATTTTGTAACCAGAAACAGTGAAAGACAGATGGAGATAGTGAAACTCTTTAAGACAGCTGGCTCTCACTAAAGAAAGTCTTCAGGGCAAATTATGTCATTGGCAAGGCCTTCTGAAATTTGGATGACAGCCATAGGAAAGAAACTATGGGACCAAAAAGTTGGCCTGCAACATCTGGCAGAGAGTTGCATCAGCCGTTGGTCTCCAGATGCTGACTGCAAAGGTTTTGTTTTCAATGAGAACTGACCCGGGAGAATAGAAATCATAGCATGCGGATGGTGCCTCTGTGTCTAACATACTGTAAAACTATAAAGAACGACTCGCCATGTCCTCAACATTTCCACTCTAACCACTTGAAAAGCATTATATCTAACCAAAGCTGGGCATAAACACTGTTTCACTCTCTATAATGTCAATTATTGGTGCATGCTAGCCAGCAAATAAACAAGACTGTAAAGTAATCGTGGGTTAACAGTTTCCATAGCGGTAGTTGTTTGCGCCACAAAGGACCATTAACCATGAATCCCTTTCTCTCTACCTCCTTCTCTCCATCCCTCCCTCCTGAATTATTATGTTCCACCTAATATCTGTCCTCGCTTTTCTCTTATCCTCTTGTATATGTTCCTCCACCCCTCCTACATCACTGTCCTCCTCTCATCTCCTCCCCCATCCTCTCCTCCACCTGTAGGGAATAAGTACTGGTTGTTCAGGGAGGCCAACCTGGAGCCTGGTTACCCCCAGGAGCTGACAGACTACGGCAGGGACATCCCCTATGACAAGATAGAGACAGCCATCTGGTGGGAACCATCAGGTTTCACATACTTCTTCAAAGGAGACTGGTAAGGAAGGGACTCTACCTGTCATCTGTGAATTTCATGACTGTTGCCCTTTATCACGTTGACCGATAGAGTTTCCATTATGTGTTCACTACTGTAAATTGTCTTCTATGGAATATGTTTTTGCCCTGATTTAACGTAAGCGCTGTATAGTGGTTTAACATACTGTTTACCATTCTCTCCCATCTCTCATATCTAGGTACTGGCGTTTTAACGAACAGTCCCGTGCGGTCGACAAGGACTACCCCAAGCCAATCAGTGTCTGGGGCTCTGCGGTCCCGTCCTCTCCCAAGGGGGCTTTCCTCAGCGATGATGGAGGTGAGAGAGGCGAAATGGTGGCCAGGGAAAAGCCAGTAATGAACGCTCTGAACAAAGGAGAAGGGTGGGTCTGGTCAATAAGAGAGAGAGAGAGGGAGAGAGGGAGAGGGGGAGAGAGGGAAGGAGAGAGAGAGCTTAGTGTAGGGAATATAAGCTGAGTAGGGAAACAAGTGACATCATCTTGAAAGGATGAAGAAAAATACAAAACTGTACTGTATTTACTGTCTCACTCAAAACTATACTGTATTTACTGTCTCACTCAAAACTGTACTGTATTTACTGTCTCACTCAAAACTGTACTGTATTTACTGTCTCACTCAAAACTATACTGTATTTACTGTCTCACTCAAAACTGTACTGTATTTACTGTCTCACTCAAAACTGTACTGTATTTACTGTCTCACTCAAAACTGTACTGTATTTACTGTCTCACTCAAAACTATACTGTATTTACTGTCTCACTCAAAACCATACTGTATTTACTGTCTCACTCAATGCCGTGGATAAGTATTTGATTATTTTGTTCTAAACATCCTCCCCGTCTTCCCCTCCCAGCTTATACATACTTCTATAAGGGATCCAAATACTGGAAGTTTGACAACCACCGGATGAAGAGTGAGCCGGGCTACCCTAAATCCATCCTGAGGGACTTCATGGGCTGCAGTGTGGACCTGGACCCAGACAGAGACAGGGACACCGACGCAGGCCGCAAGGTCCCCGACGTGGATCGCCCGCCCTTCAACCCTGACGCAGGCCGGGACAAAGACAAGGGTCAGGACCGCACCAACGATGTGGACTATAAGGACGGGAGAGAAGAGGAGACCAACGAGGTGGACGTGGTGCTGAAGGTCGACGAGAGTGAGACACGCACTATGAACATCATCATGGTGACAGTACCCCTGCTCCTGGTGCTGTGCATCCTGGGACTGATCTGCGCCATCATCAACACACTGAAGAGGAAAGGAGCTCCCAAACTGCTGGTCCACTGCAAACGCTCCATGCAGGACTGGGTGTGACCTCTGACCCAACCTGAACCCTACGATCGTTCCTATATCTACTCATCCAAAACATGGTAGTGGAGACGTACGTGCAAATACGTACATACATGGATACAAATACACACACACACTCGCACGCACAAACACACACACACACACACACACACACACACACACACACACACACACACACACACACACACACACACACACACACACACACACACACACACACACACACGCAGCAAACATAAACACATACTCCTAACTTGTCCCGCTCCCATGGTGCTCTACCCAATGAGTTGACTGAAGTCTATTTATATCAGAAAGTTTGCACATTGTTTTTTGTTTTTGTTTGGTTCATATTGTGTGTGTGAGTAATTTTTTTTCTAAACCAGGAAGTGTCTGCATTATTCTCTCTCTCTGCCCCCTTTACAGGGGGTTTCTCTGAGATAACTTCCATCTGGTTCTTTGATTAACCGTCGAAAGGAAAACAGAGACAAAACAACAGAACGATAGAGAGAGGCTGCAGCACAGAATCATGGGAGGTTTGATTCTGTGAAACGCAGAGAGATCCCCCCTCCCCCCCTCCCTCTCCCACTCCTCCTCCCTCCCACCTCCTCCCTCACTCAGGACTCCTTCAGCTGAAGCAGGCCTACTGCAGGTCAGGTATCAACAGGAGAGAGAACTGTGTAAACAGTGTCACTTTTGAACTGTAACTCACCCAATGCCCTTTTATTACTACGTCTTCACATGTTGAACAGCCACTAACTGAACTTTTGGTTTTCTCATCTGTTTTTAATTCAAGGGCACCGTGGATGATACTGGAAATGTTGTCCATACTTTATAGACAACTTTCATGAATGTTTGGCTTATTCAACCAAACATGGCCCCGTGGTGCCTTTTTCCTTTCTAACGTTGTTTCGCTCCTATTAAACCGCGGCGATGAGAGTTTGAGTTGTTATGATAGGGAAGGGTTGGAGAAAAAAGGTGCTTCTTTCTTCCTTTTTTTTTAAGACAAAGGCAATTCACTGTGAAATGACTCTGTGTGGGACTTGGGGGAGCAGTTGAGGTACTGAGGTAGGCGAGACGGGGGGTATTGAATAAATATCTACTGGGCAAAAACTGATTGAATCAACATTGTTTTCATGTCATTTCAATGTGATGATGTCGAATCAATGTAGAAAACTGATTGGATTTGCAAAAAGTCATCAACGTAAGGGAATCTCATTTTTCCACCAAACGTTTAACCGAAATCCAACCCAGCTAGCACATTTAGTTCCTTGGAAGTTTTGGGAACATACGTTTTTGGTTATCCATTGGTTCTGGGAACGAAGCCATGCGTGTCCTGACTGCTAAAACTGAGCGTCTTTTAAATGTTCTGAGAATGAAAGTGAAAATTAGCCTGTTCTGGGAACGTTCATTTTCTGATTGCAGGGAGGTTGCGAGAACGTTTTACTATGGTTCCCTGAAGGTGTTTCTGGGAGGTTTTATTAATGTTCTGATAACGGAAATGATAGGTTATTTGAAGGTAATTAAATAAAGTTCTGAGAATAAGACCACTGCTAGCTTAGGTTGACTGTTTTGAACTCCAAGCACAGATAGGACACATGGAAATTCATATTTTTAGGAACTTATGATCTTCTGCTCTCTGTCCATGGAATTAGACCAGGATATAGCTAGCATGCCATGTTTTTTTTGTTCATACAAAGCTGTTAATTTTAGTCTATTCAAACAGACCCCATTTCAATGGAAACAAGCACTCATTAAGATCAGGTGTGGCCAATTAGTGGGCACGGACAACACACCTGAACACCTCAACAAGATAGAGGATAGAGTTTTGTTGATGCTGAGAACATAATGTATATGTTTTTAAATAACATTCTTAGAACGTTCTTTGAATGTTACTAATGTTTTCTTGTGTTTTCTATGGAAGGTTTTCTTAATGTTTCTTAATTTCTTAATTTTTAAGGCTTCAGAGTGGCGCAGTGGTCTAAGGCACTGCATCTCAGTGCAAGAGCCGTCACTACAGTCCCTTGTTCGAACTAGGCTGTATCACATCCGGCCGTGATTGGGAGTGCCATATGGCGGCGCACAATTGGCCCAGCGTCGTCCAGGTTTGGCCGTGGTAGGCTGTCATTGTAAATAAGAATTTGTTCTTAACTGGCTTGCCTAGTTAAATAAAGGTTAAATAAAATAAAAAATAATAATAAATGTTCTGAGAACATGACTTTAAATAGAACCGTGAGAAAACCTGCAGAAAACGTTATGCTGAAAAACTGAGTTTCCTACAGAAGAACGTAGAACATTCTATGAATGTTCTGGATACATGACTTTCAATAGAACCATGAGGAAACCTGTAGAAAAAGTTATGCTCAAGTACCGAAATTCCCACAGGAGAACTTTGTTTCTTAATGTTCTCTGAACAATTTGAGAACATTAGTTTAAATAGAACCATGAGGAAACCTATAGGAAACGTTATGCTGAAGTTCTGAAATGTCAACCTAAGAAACATATGGTTCTCAGAACGTTATGTGCTAGCTGGGTATCCTGCACCATTCCCAGAACATTGTTGGTTTTATGCAAAATAACCATAGGACAACCACCCTCTCACCAAGCTCTAGGAAACATATGGTTCTCAGAACATTATGTGTTAGCTGGGAATTACATGCTGAAATGTTTTGTTGATTTCATGTTGAATTGAAATTAGTTGACATCTCAACCAAAATTAAATTGAAACTAGATGTTGAGATAACATCTGTGCCCAGAGGGTAAGAAATTGACTAACAATTTTCATCGGAGAAATACTCGGAACAAACGATACACACAATAAGCCCTCTCTCTGTAATACTCCCCTAGATTTAAATAGATTAGAGGACCTCTCTCTCTCTCTCTCTGTCTCTCGCTGAGCTTGTTCTAGAGAGTTATTCCTCTGAACATACTCAGAAAATGTCAGCTAATCCTCTCATTTAAAAACAGCAGGTGTTTTAAAATATTGTTAACCCCCAGCCTCGAGTCATAAGCCTTCTCTGTACCAAAGCAGGCTTCTTTTCATTTTCTGAGAGGTCCAAACAGAGAGACAGACTTTACCAGAGAGGGAGAATGGGAACAAGAGAGGGCTAGAGATCTACTAGTTAAAAAAACACGAGTTAAAAAAACAGAGGGTTAAAAGACAGAAACCTTATCTGTTAAGTATTTGGGAAGGCTTACAGTCTGTTCCTGGATTGTGTTACCCAGATGTTGGTGATTTCTGGAGGGGGTTGGGAAGGCTGCAGGCTGAGTGAGAGACCAGAGGTCCCTTCCTACAGCTGAGCAGGGCAGTAGGGGGAGTGAGGAAGAGGAGCTCACTGGGGTGCTTATTGGCGATATGTCATACGACCCACATTCACCAGCTCCAGAGAAGGAACCGTGGAGTCTATTCTCTGATACCAAAGGGAAATTGTAGCATGCAGTGTGTGTGACTTCTTTAATTCTCACATTGTTATGTATTCCCCATGCTCTTCTCTTCGACCACTAAAGGCCCATGAACGTCTGGTAGATTTACTATCAGACCTCCAAAGATACTGAGAAAGGATTTGCTGTTAAGTCATTTTATACACAGACACCTGGCAGGTTTCCCTGTTTACCATCTGTCAAACAGTGAGTTGTGATGAACACGTCTGTCTGAGGCATTGACGGGAGGGTGGGGTAGGCACAGAGGGTGAGCGAGATGCCTCCATAATACCAATGAGATAGGGGAAGGATAGTTAAAAGGGCTATTATAAATATTATTGACAGCGGAGAGGAATCACAGTCATGAGACATCCTGCATGTGTCAGTGATGGATCCCGCTCGACGGGGTTGCTAGGAGACCGCCTCCGTCCTTTTACCCTCTCTTTGTGCTGCGAGGTTGAGAGGGGAGTTAATAAGAGGTAAAAGCCTTCCCTCTCTCTCCTCCCCCTGCCTGTTCCACCCGTCCCCATCCACCATCCTGTCCAAATCAATGGAGAACTCAGCATCAGCAGGCCTAGAAGGTATCTGGACAGAGTCAGAAAATGCTCACTCATTGTCTGAGGCACAGTCCATGCCTTAATCGCTCGCTCTTTATCTGGGATAGCTAGTATCTTTGTGCCTGTATGGAGTAGACTATCACTGCGAGGCCCAGACCTTTGTAGCCCATGTGGCTGTTTGTGTACCTTGTATGTCAATCTCTTAAGTGTGGATTTCTCGGTGTGTCTGAGAAGTCTCCCCAAAAATCCACTGTCGTCCCCAACTATGCCTGCCTAAGAACTAACTCAAGCAGATGCAACGGAAATGTGGTAAATTTCACAAAGGAAATGCCTGCTTGAAGTAAACTAGAGTCTTTATAAGAGCACTCTGGGATTGAGTCCAAGACTGCTTGTTTTGTTTCCTATTTTATTTTGTTTTTCATGAGAATGGTTTTGGAACACTACAGTAATGAAAAATACAGTTCTGAAAATGTATGTCTAGGAATGATTGCGGTATCAACACTCTGTGTGTATGTGTTTTGCGTGAGTATGTATATGTGTGAGTTTTCCGAGTGCTATTACTCTTAAGTCCCCTATAATTGGATGACTAGCCTTACAGTAGAGCTACTTCCTCTCTCTCTCTCTGTTGAACACCACTCTACTCTTCTGGTCTAGTCTGGTCTTCTCTGCAGCCCGGCTAGGCCCAGCCTTGGCCCCAGGGGGACTGTAACAATGAGCTCTCTCACAAAGTGCAGCATTGTCCTCCATTCTGTCATTGCTCTGGCCCAGCAGGAAGGCAGGCTGAGCCCTAGGCCAGGATCCGGAAGCTCCCTTCTTCCCACAATCCCACTCTGTCCCTACAGAGCAGCCAAGGCGGTCTGATGTATTTATACTCAAGACAGGGAGGAACACAGCTGATCATTCTATATATTCTCTTAGTTGATGTTTGTGGCCAGTGCATTTCACAGGCATCCTGTATAGTTGCTTCAATACAATGTTTTGTAATTCATTACAATCGACAATCACACAAACTGATATTTGTAGAGAGAAAGAGAGAAGACATGTCAAGAGAAAGGGTTCAGTTTGATCCCTGCTTTAGATGTCTCCATCCTCTGGCTGATGTTTGTCAGATCCAGAGGTTGGTGGGAAGATGATCGATGCGTTTTGATTGAGTCTCAATGTCTCAGCTCCGGACACACTCAGTGGGGGTGCGTCCCTATCTCACCTTACTCACTCAGCTGAGCCTGAACAACTGAAACCACATTAACTCTCAACTGACTTACGGTAGACTGCTCCTCCCAGATCCTTGGAAAACCAGGCAACTAAAAGCCTACCAGGCTATGGCAGCACAGCGTTACATCTCACAAATGTTTTAAAAACTTTACAGCAATGTTGTGTGAAAGTTACTGCCCGGTTAATGCTTCAGTGAGTTAGTTTTTTAAAACCTCACCGTGCCTATTAACATTGATGGGATGAAAAAAGTAAAATGTCCTGTGTGATTATCATGATAATTTGTAATATTAATTTAGTTTGTTTAATTTTGCTCTGTTTCTTTAAACTTTGTATATTTTTTTTTGTACTTTTAATAACATTCCGAATTTGTTATTTTGCTGTAGAAACATTTGTGCTGTGTGTTCACCTCCTGTTGAGTGTGTTAACGATCCATGCTGGACATGTACACAATAAAATGCTCTAAAACAAAGATGGCTACTAGTCTAAAGCAATAGTGACCTATTCATGACGCAACTTTGTGTTTTGATGCTTGGCACTGCACCAATACAGAAGCTGTGGGACCATGATTTATTGTGTCCGCCATAATGTAAGATTCCCAATCAAGGACTTCAGTAAACAAACAAACTATATCCTGACAATGGTCCCACCCCCTCTCCAAACTCGCTCTGCTCTCTCTCAGTCCGTGGCCAGGGCCCAGACAGGGCCACACTTCCGCTTTCTCAGAAACCATGAACCCTGGGAAACTGGGAGGGAGATTTGGCATCAACAACCCAAATGCTACAGAGATGAGAGGAAGCAAGTACATTAGTTTGGTCAGAGCAGGTGCCCGTCTATACAGTAGTAACTTATATCCAAATCATGACACAGATAATATACTGTAGATTCACTTAGATATCTATATTCAAATATTTACAGTGCTTTCAGAAAGTATTAACACCCCTTGTGTTTTTCCACATTTTGATGTCTTATAGCCTGAATTTAAAATGGATTACATTTAGGTGTTTTGTCACTGGCCTACACACAATACCCCATAATGTCAAAGTGGAATTATGTTTTCAGAAAATGTTTACAAAATAATAAAAAATGAAAAGCTGAAATGTCAATAAGTATTCAGGAAGTAGATGTAAATGCAGGCTCTCACCTGAACATGAATAAATAGACCATTTTAATTACATGCGACAGCAAGAGATAAACTGTAGGACTACGAGGAATCCATTAGCGGCACCGTCGCAAAAGGGCTACATATGTTGGCCTTTTACACTAGACCCATCGCATTAGGCCAACGTTTGTAGCCCTTTTGCGACGGCTCCACTAATGGATTCCTCGTAGGCCTTGAACCTGCAGAGCTTTAAACATTTACCGACCTCTACCTGGAATTGAACACATTAAATTAGCTCACTTATACTGGCTGCTCCCTTGAGCAGTGGACTAATTATTATCAGCAATTCCTAACCACAGCTAGGAACAAACCCTGTTATTAACCTCACATACCCACCTTTAGGCCTACTTACTGCACATACCCACCACTTACTGTACTTCTGTACCTACCGTATAAACAAACAGTACGTTCATACCTAATATTCTGAAAAGAGTTGCAAATGGTATATGCATACCCTGTCCCCTTAACCACACATTCTATTTCTTCATGTCTGTCGTTGAACTAAGCCTGTTCCCATCACCAAGAAAATAAAATCTGACTATGAGTTATGAGATGGTAAGTCATACACCAGAGGTGGCTGCCTATAGACATTGATTAGAAATCACTGGCCACTTTAAGGAATAGAACACTAGACACTTTAATAATGTATCCGTATCTGCATCACTCATCTCTATGTATAAACTGCACTCTACACTATTCTACGGTATCTTAGTCACTCTATTTGTGTGTACATATTGCATCACCCATCTCATATGTATATACTGTATTGTACTCTACACTACCCTACTGACTGATAAACAACCATCTCTAGCACATCAGAGACTACTATAGACATAGATTAGAAATCACCGGCCACTTTAAGGAAATGAAACACTAGTCACTTTAATAATGTTTACGTATCTTGCACTACTCATCTCATATGTTCAAACTCTACGCTATACTATTCTTCGGTATCTTAGTCACTTAATCATGTTTACATATTGCATCACCAATCTCTTATGTGTATACTGTATACTATAAAGCTTACTGTGCCACTGGATCTTAGTCCAATGCCCTGACATTTTTTATTTATTTTTTTATTTCACCTTTATTTAACCAGTTGAGAACTAGTTCTCATTTACAACTGCGACCTGGCCAAGACAAAGCAAAGCAGTGCGACAAAAAACAACACAGAGTTACACATGAGAATAAACAAACGTACAGTCAAATAACACAATAGAGAATCTATATACAGAGTGTGCAAATGTAGTGCAAAATGCAGAAAGGTTAGGAAGGTAGGACAATAAATAGGCCATAGTGGCGAAATAATTACAAATTAGAATTAACACTGGAGTGATAGATGTGCAAATGATGATGTGCAAATAGAGATACTGGAGTGCAAAATGAGCTAAAATAATAAATATGGGGATGAGGTAGTAGGGTGGGCTATTTACAGAAGGGCTATATACAGGTGCAGTGATCGATAAGCAGCTTTGACAGCTGACGCTTAAAGTTAGTGAGGGAGATTCGAACCTCTAGCTTCAAGGATTTTTGCAATTCATTCCAGTCATTGGCATCAGAGAACTGGAAGGAATGGCAGCCAAAGGAGGTGTTGGCTTTGGGGGTGACCAGTGAAATATTGAGATAAGGCGGGGATTTACCTAGTAAAGACTTATAGATGACCTGGAGCCAGTGGGTTTGGCGACGAATATGTAATGAGAGCCAGCCAACGAGATCATACAGGTCGCAGTGGTGGGTAGTATATGGGGCTTTGTTAACAAAACAGTTGACCTTATGATTGATTTCATCCAATTTGCTGAGTAGAGTGTTGGAGGCTATTTTGTAAATGACATCGCCGAAGTCAAGGATCGGTAGGATAGTCAGTTTTACAAGGGCATGTTTGGCAGCATGAGTAAAGGAGGCTTTGTTGCGAAATAGGAAGCCGATTCTAGATTTAATTTTGGATTTTGGATTGGATATTCTCAATCCATTCCTTACTTAGATTTATGTGTATTGGGGTATATGTTGTGAAACTGTCAGACATTACTTGTTAGATATTACTGCACTGTCGGAGCTAGAAGCACAAGCATTTCACTACACCCGCAATAACATCTGCTAACCACGTGTATGTGACCAATACATTTGATTTGAATTGATTTTGCCCCTCTTAGTGTTAACAAGTGAGGTAATGGTGTAATGTGCAGAACATCTGGTATAGCATATGTTTGGGCACTTGGCAAAAACAAAGTAAAGTGAGCAATGTCTCAATTCATTGCAGGACCCACCCATTACTCATTAACTACACATGCATATGGAGTGTATGTTAGACCTTGAGCAAACAGAGTGCATGGGAACATTAGATGGGTTTCTGTCATCTTGTGGACTAAATGTCAGCTCAGTCCCATTTGCTTATGTCTAGAATACGTAACGAAATTCACTTTGTTTAATGTACTGAAAGTTGTGTCCCTCTTGGCTTTTTAGGCATCGTGGCTTTGCAAGCTGTGACATCTGGCTCATGCAGAGACTCCACCTGCAGAGAGGTGATTGTTACCTTGTAAACAGTCTGAGTCTCAATGGGACACCAGCTCTGTTTCTGCTGTTGTTGCCCACAGAAAAAACATCCACCTCAGTGTCACGCTTACTCAAGTCCCCCTGGCTCAACCACACACGCACAAGAGAGAAGGAGACTAAAAGGGTTCAAGGGAGTATGATGGATGTTGGTGATAGTCATGGTGGTCACCAGTGATCCTCAGTCCAGTTGTAGGGTTCTCCTCATCAGAGCAGTTTTGTTCCCCACACTTGCGTGTAAGTATAGAGTCCAGGGTCAGAGGAAGTGGCTCCGTTAGGGTCACATGATCCATCCGGGTCACTCTTTTTCCCTGAGAGAAAGTTCTGTCAGTGTTGCCATGGCAACAGGGTCCTGTGGACCCAGAGTTCTAACAGTAGTTCCCACAAACCCCCTCCCCCAGCTGTTGTGACATTTGAGTATGGAAGACTCAAGAGAGACAGGGACGTCACAACTGTATTGGAAGTTCACAGATAGCGACAGTAGTATGTTTCATATTACACAAATTGTGTTTCCCTAATATTAACACAATATACCACATTTTTATGAAGTGCCAGATTAATTGGAAGGCTGCACGAACTTTGTAATCTGTCAGAGTGATGTAGTGTTTACACAGTTTAAAGTACCAAGGGCTCCAGATGAGGAAATAAGTGGTAGACCTGATATGTGTGTTTTATGATGTAGGCCCCCTCTCCTCTGTATAGTAAAACCCTGTACAATCCTGTTTAATCTGAGGTCTATGTTTAGGAGAGAGGAGGTAAGTTTTCCCTCTCAGACCTTTATGTCACATTAAACACAAGCCTCACAACCCTACCCCAGGGATCAGCCTGGAACATGGAGGGCAACAGACCTAGCATCTATTAAACACACACCCTCTGATAGTGGAACCTGTAATCCTGTGTGTGTGTGTGTGTGTGTGTGTGTGTGTGTGTGTGTGTGTGTGTGTGTGTGTGTGTGTGTGTGTGTGTGTGTGTGTGTGTGTGTGTGTGTGTGTGTGTGTGTGTGTGTGTGTGTGTGTGTGTGTGTAGTTATGTGCATGCGTAATCCTGTATATATAACAGGTGTGTGTTGGACCCCCGAGGGTGTGAGTGAGCAGAACCAGACCATGGTCTGACTGATGCTAAACCCATTACAGTAATGAGGGGCAAAGTCTATAAAATGACATGGTTCAACTGGGTTAAAGAGAGGATCATGAGGGAATCTTACTGCTGACGTCATATGGTGACAAACACACGGCCAATCCATAAAGAAGCTATCACAATATGCATGTGACTGAGACAGGAAAGTAATGATGCATTTAGTCTTGTGAAGACTGCTTGGTGACCCGTCAAAACAACAGCTGAGCAGCAGAACACCATTGGATTTAGTAAAATGGGCATTTGTGGTGAAAATAATCTGTTTGTTTTGTAGTTAATCAAGGCAACTGATGTTTTCAATGTCTCAGTATAGGGGGCCATGGCAACAGATTCCACACTCGCACACATGCCATTCACCATGTCCATGACAAAAGCCATTACTGCTGCAACCTCTCCCTCTATCTATCTCTTTTTCTCTCTCTCTCTCTCTCTCCCCATCCCTCTATCTCTGTCTCTCTCTCTCTCTCTCTCTGAGACGAAGCAGAAAACAACAGACAACATTCTAAGCAGATAAGTTTGATAGGTGAGTGTTTGCTTCTCTCCATGTGTGTAGGCCTAGACCTTTGTGTCTGTCATTCAACAGACTCAGCAGTCTGTTCAGTGCCTGGAGAGGAGATTAGTCAGACATTCCCTGTCCATGATGTCTGGCGATCCTGCTGCAGCTGCTTGGGCACCACCAGGGCAGCCGGGGCAGAATCTGGAGCGCCCACTGCCCAGAGAGAGGCTCTGTTTGTGGGTCACACAGGAGGGGGGAGCCCTAAGAAAGGGGGTGCTCTGGAGATGGAGCCATGTTTTCCACCCTGATGCACATGCCAAACGGAGACTCACGTCCCAGGCTTTGTTCACAGTGGCCGCATGCTCACAGCAATGAAGGAAATTGTAGTTTCAGCCCTGTCAGGGGCTTTTCAATGCCTGCCACGCTCTCAATTCATGTCAGGATCTCTCTTTATCTCCTCAGTGTTCCTCTCTATCTCTCCCCATTGTTCGTTATTCTGTCATGCTCCTCCCTCTACATTTCATCTCATCTGTTCCTCTAGAGGCTCCCGGATGAGTTAGATCAGATTCAGAATGAAAGCAGGGAGAGAAACTCCATCTGGGAGAGTGCGTCCGTTCATCTGTTGGTTCGCACGCACACGCGCACACACACACACACACACACACACACACACACACACACACACACACACACACACACACACACACACACACACACACACACACACACACATCAAGGGAACCTGATCATTCTGTGACCCAGGGCAGTATTGGACACGCATGTCCCTGCCTTCACCCAGCTGGTTCTTTTAAATGGTGCCATTTAAGTCAGCAGTGAGGCAGTAAAGGTCTGCAGCTGAGAGAGCCTAAATACACCCTCAGAATAATCCAGTCCCCTCAGATCTGATCCAGATGGGACACTGTAAAATGTATTGTAAAGAAGACACAGATGGAGAGAAGGAAAAGTGATAACTATCCCTCTTTTCCTAAAAAGCCTGTCATTTAATTTATGTTATGCAGATGCTTGCATTATCACTCTTCCCCTCCCTTCCATTATCACTCTTCCCCTCCCTTCCATTATCACTCTTCCCCTCCCTTCCTCTCCTTGCATTATCACTCTTCCCCTCCCTTCCTCTCCTTGCATTATCACTCTTCCCCTCCCTTCCTCTCCTTGCATTATCACTCTTCCCCTCCCTTCATCTCCTTGCATTATCACTCTTCCCCTCCCTTCCTCTCCTTATATTATCACTCTTCCCCTCCATTACTCCCCTCGCATTATCACTCTTCCCCTCCCTTCCTCTCCTCGCATTATCACCTTTCCCCTCCCTTCTTCTCCTGGCATTATCACTCTTCCCTCCCTTCCTCTCCTTGCATTATCACTCTTCCCCTCCCTTCCTTTCCTTATATTATCACTCTTCCCCTTCCTTCCTCCCCTCGCATTATCACTCTTCCCCTCCCTTCCTCTCCTCGCATTATCACTTTTCCCTCCCTTCCTCTCCTTGCATTATCACTCTTCCCTCCCTACCTCTCCTTGCATTATCACTCTTCCCCTCCCTTCCTCTCCTTATATTATCACTCTTCCCCTTCCTTCTTCCCCTCGCATTATCACTCTTCCCCTCCCTTCCTCTCCTTGCATTATCACTCTTCCCCTCCCTTCATCTCCTTGCATTATCACTCTTCCCCTCCCTTCATCTCCTTGCATTATCACTCTTCCCCTCCCTTTCTCTCCTTATATTATCACTCTTCCCCTCCATTACTCCCCTCGCATTATCACTCTTCCCCTCCCTTCCTCTCCTTATATTATCACTCTTCCCCTTCCTTCCTCCCCTCGCATTATCACTCTTCCCCTCCCTTCCTCTCCTTGCATTATCACTCTTCCCCTCCTTTCATCTCCTTGCATTATCACTCTTCCCCTCCCTTCATCTCCTTGCATTATCACCTTTCCCTCCCTTCCTCTCCTTATATTATCACTCTTCCCCTCCATTACTCCCCTCGCATTATCACTCTTCCCCTCCCTTCCTCTCCTCGCATTATCACCTTTCCCCTCCCTTCCTCTCCTTGCATTATCACTCTTCCCTCCCTTCCTCTCCTTGCATTATCACCTTTCCCCTCCCTTCCTCTCCTTGCATTATCACTCTTCCCCTCCCTTCCTCTCCTTGCATTATCACCCTTCCCCTCCCTTCCTCTCCTTTCATTATCACTCTCCCCTCCCTTCCTCTCCCTTCCATTATCACCCTTCCCCTCCCTTCCTCTCCCTTCCTCTCCTTGCATTATCACCTTTCCCCTCCCTTCCTCTCCTTGCATTATCACTCTTCCCCTCCCTTCCTCTCCTTGCATTATCACCCTTCTCCTCCCTTCCTCTCCTTGCATTATCACTCTTCCCTCCCTTCCTCTCCCTTCCTCTCCTTGCATTATCACCCTTCCCCTCCCTTCCTCTCCTTGCATTATCACCTTTCCCCTCCCTTCCTCTCCTTACATTATCACCCTCCCCCTCCCTTCCTCTCCTTGCATTATCACTCTTCCCTCCCTTCCTCTCCCTTCCTCTCCTTGCATTATCATCCTTCCCCTCCCTTCCTCTCCTCGCATTATCACCTTTCCCCTCTCTTCCTCTCCTTGCATTATCACCCTTCCCCTCCCTTCCTCTCCTTGCATTATTACCCTTCCCCTCCCTTCCTCTCCTTGCATTATCACTCTTCCCCTCCCTTCCTCTCCTTGCATTATCACTCTTCCCCTCCCTTCCTCTCCTTGCATTATCACCCTTCCCCTCCCTTCTTCTCCTTGCATTATCACTCTTCCCCTCCCTTCCTCTCCCTTCCTCTCCTTGCATTATCACCCTTCCCCTCCCTTCCTCTCCTTGAAATATCACCCTTCCCCTCCCTTCCTCTCCTTGCATTATCACCCTTCCCTCACTTCCTCTCCCTTACTCTCTTTGCATTATCATCCTTCCCCTCCCTTCCTCTCCCTTCCTCTCCTTTTATTATCACCCTTTCCCTCCCTTCCTCTCCTTGCATTATCACCCTTCCCCTCTTTTCCTCTCCTTGCATTATCACCCTTCCCCTCCCTTCATCTCCTTGCATTATCACTCTTCCCCTCCCTTCCTCTGCCTTCCTCTCCTTGCATTATCATCCTTCCCCTCCCTTCCTCTCCTTGCATTATCACTGTTCCCCTCCCTTCCTCTCCTTGCAATATCACTCTTCCCCTCCCTTCCTCTCCTTGCATTATCACTCTTCCCCTCCCTTCCCCTCCTCACATTATCACCTTTCCCATCCCTTCCTCTCCTTGCATTATCACTCTTCCCTCCCTTCCTCTCCTTGCATTATCACCTTTCCCCTCCCTTCCTCTCCTTGCATTATCACCCTTCCCCTCCCTTCCTCTCCTTTCATTATCACTCTCCCCTCCCTTCCTCTCCCTTCCATTATCACCCTTCCCCTCCCTTCCTCTCCCTTCCTCTCCTTGCATTATCACCTTTCCCCTCCCTTCCTCTCCTTGCATTATCACTCTTCCCCTCCCTTCCTCTCCTTGCATTATCACCCTTCTCCTCCCTTCCTCTCCTTGCATTATCACTCTTCCCTCCCTTCCTCTCCCTTCCTCTCCTTGCATTATCACCCTCCCCCTCCCTTCCTCTCCTTGCATTATCACTCTTCCCCTCCCTTCCTCTCCTTGCATTATCACTCTTCCCTCCCTTCCTCTCCCTTCCTCTCCTTGCATTATCATCCTTCCCCTCCCTTCCCCTCCTCGCATTATCACCTTTCCCCTCTCTTCCTCTCCTTGCATTATCACCCTTACCCTCCCTTCCTCTCCTTGCATTATCACTCTTCCCCTCCCTTCCTCTCCTTGCATTATCACCCTCCCCCTCCCTTCCTCTCCTTGCATTATCACCCTTCCCCTCCCTTCTTCTCCTTGCATTATCACTCTTCCCCTCCCTTCCTCTCCCTTCCTCTCCTTGCATTATCACCCTTCCCCTCCCTTCCTCTCCTTGAATTATCACCCTTCCCCTCCCTTCCTCTCCTTGCATTATCACCCTTCCCTCACTTCCTCTCCCTTACTCTCTTTGCATTATCATCCTTCCCCTCCCTTCCTCTCCCTTCCTCTCCTTTTGTTATCACCCTTCCCTCCCTTCCTCTCCTTGTATTATCACCCTTCCCCTCTTTTCCTCTCCTTGCATTATCACCCTTCCCCTCCCTTCCTCTCCTTGCATTATCACTCTTCCCCTCCCTTCCTCTGCCTTCCTCTCCTTGCATTATCATCCTTCCCCTCCCTTCCTCTCCTTGCATTATCACTCTTCCCCTCCCTTCTTCTCCTTTCATTATCACCCTTCCCCTCCCTTCCTCTCCTTGCATTATCACTCTTCCCCTCCTTTCCTCTCCTTGCATTATCACCCTTCCCCTCCCTTCCTCTCCTTGCATTATCACTTTTCCCCTCCCTTCCTCTCCTTGCATTATCACTCTTCCCCTACCTTCCTCTCCTTGCATTATCACCCTTCCCCTCCCTTCCTCTCCTTGTATTATCACCCTTCCCCTCCCTTCCTCTCCTTGGTTTTAATGAGAAGTCATCTTTTTTTCACATGGCCGTTGCAGAATAAAGGAGCCTTTGCAGGGTGAGAGAGTCTGGTCCAGTTCTCGCCTCAACATGCATTCCTGCTCCCATTACCATTCCAGGGCACTTGTTGATTGAATAGTTTCATTGTGCTCTGACCGTGCCATGAGATCTGTATCTGAACGGGGATTCCATCTACGGAACGTGTGATATGGACAGAACGTAGATAAACTAAGGCAATGTATAATTACTATTGGCTGGCCATAATCTCTATTGACTGGCATCATGGACAATTAGCAGGATGAATTAGCGGTGTATAAGCAAGTATCCAAGTCTGTTCCCCACAAGAAAAGAGGAGTCAGAGCATCTCTAGCAGCAGCACTCCTCAAAGAGCACTATATCAGCAGACAGAAGGGATTAGAAGGGTCGGATGAAAGGACTTCTGAAGGCCAGATAAGCCTGACAAACGACAGAGTTGCACCATATCTCCCCTATAGGCTTACATTGGAAGGGAGGAGAGAAGAGTGCAAGACTGATTAAGTTCATAGAACTGCTATATCTACTTCAGCACAGGGGTACTGAGAATCTCAAGGGAATGGTGATGTAAGTGAGAGCAACATTGTGTGAATCTGTGAGTGAGTGAATGAGTGAATCTGCACAATAATGTTTCACACATAGTGCTGTTGCTAGAATGGAAATGATAGACAAACAGGACACAAGATGGAGAGAGAGAGAGAGAGAGAGAGAAAGAGAGAAAGCGTGCTTGAGGACAGTTAAATGACATTCCTCTGAGAGATCATGGTGCCATTTTTGGCACCCCTCTGCCCGTCACTCTCCTGTCTGATTCCCCTGCCTTGCGGGCTGGCAAGGGATGTGTTGTTTGTGCCATTGTGTGCCACTCTGGAATGCAAACAGTTAGCTACCAACCCTACCACACCTCTGGTTTGGGCCAGGCATGTTTCCTTGAAATATCATGGACACACAAACATGTTCTGGCTGTGTGTACTGTGCATGCCCTGCTGGGGGGCTTTCTGAGGGCATGCTGGGGGGCTTTCTGAGGGCATGCTGGGGGGCTTTCTGAGGGCATGCTGGGGGGCTTTCTGAGGGCATGCTGGGGGACTTTCTGAGGGCACACTGAGTCTCTTTCTAACCGATCTGTCACCATGACAGGGAGAACAGACCTAAAGATACAGAAGCTCTACTTTGGCAGGATGACTGGTGCTCTGTTCAGTGTCCAATATGACAGAAGCCCTGGTACTGACCTCTGACAACCTGAAGGTGTTAGGAGCTCTGGCCCCATGGACTGGACCACACAGAGACCCCCCCAACATCCCTTATATCTGTGTGTTGGTGGACCTTCCCTGTCACTGGCACTCCCAGGCACCCCTTTGTCTCTCTGCTCTATGTCATAGTCCAGGAGACAAGCCATGGATTCCTTACAAAGGCTTTCTGAGACAAGTTCTGGGAAACGCTCAGGAGATCCCGCCAGGAGAGTGTCTCTGAGTTAAAAGGGCAATCTGCAGTTGAAAAAAAAAAGAGAAATGGGGCAAGAGATCAACATTATAGTTGTATCCATGTTTTGAGGCTATACAGTGATATCAACATTATAGTTGTATCCATGTTTTGAGGCTATACAGTGATATCAACATTATAGTTGTATCCATGTTTTGAGGCTATACAGTGTTTGTTTACATTTACAATGTTTACAAACATTGGAGTAAGAGAATCAATGGGTATCAATCAAACATTTAAAAGTCCCAAAATGGCTCTAGCAATCACAGATTGCCCCTTTGAAGGACTGATACACAAACTGGGCATACACAGGGCCAAATGGACTCTGAATAAACTGAGTATGTAAACCCTCAACCACATGTAAACAACATGTAAAATAAATAAATAAACAAGTCATGAATTGTTGCCCTTCATCTGGGAATCAACATGTATAAAAATGATCCCCTAGTAGGTCAGAGTATGTCCTACTAGAGTTTGTGTTTGTATGCATTCTGCCTTGTTTTTCCCTTGTTTGTCTCATACAGTTGTCACACAATGATACATGGATGTGCTGAGTACGGTTACATGCACACAATAATACGATTATTGTGAATAGTCAGATTAATGTAACAGTTCGATTTAAACGTTGACATGCTTTGCAAGAAGAAGCCTATTTGATTCTGAGTTCGGACATATAAAGTTTGTACGTGAAAACAATTTCTAAGATAAATAGAACCCACTTTACTTGCGCAAAAAGAAAGAAGCTTGCGCTGCTCGTGCTAGCACACTGTAAATCTGATTAAAGCGTTTACATGTCCTAATAATTCGAAAAAGATTGCTCAGAAAACGAGGTGTTTTAATCGGCGTATGCATACTTTATGACTGTATGCCGTACACCGATTAAGATAAGCAGAGTAAGGTGTTTACATGACTAATGCCGTACTCGGCCTACTGCCATAATCAGTTTAATATCAAATTATTAGTGTGCATGTAAACCCTCACTGAGGGTGCAACTTCTGACTATGACCTCATGCTATCATACCTCCAGCTGAAAGTTGATTCTGCCTCTGTGTCTTTAAGTAATCTGGTGTGTTAAAAACTTGTAACACAGCCACCCACAGTCCAAGACTATCACCTAACCACCCAACGGCCCTGGAGCTCCCAACACACACTTACCCACAAGCACGCACACACACACACGTACACACACTCACCAGACCTGGTCTTCGTCACTGTGCCTCTCCCAGGATGCCACACACCCATTTTAAGACCAGGGTCAGGTTGCAAGACAGCCAGAGATACCCTTTCACACCCTTTTTTTGTGAATGTCTGGTCAGTCGTTCATCCCAGAGAAATGTCAACAGGTGCTCACATCAAAAAGTTCTTCATAATAGCCTCCGTCCATCACACATGATGTAAAGATGTAACCCTGTATCCGCTGGCTTTAACAATTGTTTCCCTCTCTTGTATGTTACGTTATCTGTGTCGTTGGTCCAGAGTTAAGCTAGGGTGGGAGTGAGGCTGATACTCTCTCAGAGCCCCCGGTCCATCTGTGTGTCTTTTAAACCCGCCTGACCTCCAGGTTACCCCGTGTCTGTCTGTCTGCTGCTTCATATTCACAAAGATGTAGACGCAGCACTCTCATAGCCGCCATGCCTCTATAAACAGCCCCAACTCCCCACCTCCGGCAAATCCGCCTCTCTGAGCCAAAGGAATTGGCCACATCTGAGGTAGTAGACATAGAGCTTTTAATAAAGACGCCCTACCCCCACCGCCAGCCAGCATCTCACTAATGCTCCAGAGATACACAGAGCAGTGATCAGACACCCCCCCCCCTCCACCCTACCGTGCCGCCAGCATCCCTGTCTACGCTGTGCTCTCCTGTGAAACTTTAAAGTGTGCGCTGAACCAGCAGAGCCAGACAATGCAATACTCCCAGCATAGGAGACTTTCAAAAACCTTGGGGAGACTGTGATGACAGGCACGCACAAACAAGTACACACACGTAGGTGTATGGATAAACACACACACACAGTAGGGACACGTGGAGGAGGAATAGATTACAGTAACCCCTCCGTTAGATGCCTTGTTAACCCTGGGTAATTTGGTATAATTTAGCACTGGCTGCTGGCTCCTCTCTGAGTGCTTCAGTCCCACTGACCGCTGGCTCCATGAAGTTCAAACTCCACCAGAAGGTCAGCCAACACAACTGGCACAATACATTGTGGGAGCTGGGCCAGAACATCTTCTTTCAGTCCTAATATTACATGGTCTATTAAACAAATTTGGTTAATATGAACACATACACGGTTACTGTATATAAATACATACACCAACGCAGTATCAAATATAAACATTTGCTGCATGGGAAAAAAAACGTCTTCTGTACAGAACAGTTCTCCATATTCATTCAGTCCTGCTAACTTCTGAGGGTAGAGTCCATTGTATGACTGTGGGAACTTGGGGATAGAGATGTGGTTGAAAGGGTACAGGACTGTGGGCCTACAGTCTGTGGATAAAATACTCTTCCTGTCTCTAAGCCTCTGTCTCCTACATCCAGCGAGCAAGGCCTCTAATGATTGGCTGGCCAGTGATCCCGATAGTGGTCTATAACACATGAGGTCATTTGCATCTGCCAAAGAGAGCAAGGTATTGACCTGTACTGCACTTTTATGTACTGTGAAAGGGGAAAACCTGACAGAGTTAGGCCATCCCCAATCTCATAATTGCAGCAGGACTTTTCCCCCAGCCTCTCTGGACTCCTGGCTCCATTGTTTGATGTCCCCCAGAGCAGCCAGTGTGGGTAGTGTTTTGGTTAGGTTATTACTGTAACCTATGATGTCATCCACCACATTGAGGGGCAAGGGATCATGGGGGAAGTGAATACAGGATCAAAACAGGACCATACTAGAAGACTAGGCACCAGAAAATGACCTCAATGGACCAGCACAGCAAATAATGACGCCATTCCATGGCACCAACAGGTCCCATGGCAGTGGAGCCACACAATATCCCAGCCAACTGTACCCTCCCTGAGAGCTGTGCCCCTGCATAGTCAGAGTTCATTATGGCAATCCCACTTCATTTCTCTAATCCTTGTAAGCAGGAAATGAGTCCGTGTCACCACGGAGACCAGGGACAGAGTGGGGTGCAGACAGTCACATACACTACGCACCAGCAAACATCTGGTTATAGTGGAAACAGAGCAGAGGATGCTGACTAA
Source organism: Thymallus thymallus (assembly GCA_023634145.1). NCBI lineage: Eukaryota > Metazoa > Chordata > Actinopteri > Salmoniformes > Salmonidae > Thymallus > Thymallus thymallus. Next base: position 27,432,190 of record CM042380.1, read on the forward strand.
ACTGAACTCCATCATACTCATCAAACTCAACCTCATCATCAACGTTGCTATGACAGTTATTATTATAATTGGACCACAATACACTGAGGATTGGGCATTACGTTTCCCGGAACGGAGGAGCTCTGTGTAACAGATACTGGCAATTCTGATGCTTCTCTCTGTCATCTGTGAGCTGTCTTGCTCTTTCGGGACCTCTCTTTCCTCCTCGGTCACTTCTCTCCCTGCCCCCCTTACCCAGCGTGGCTTCCTGCAGTTAATCTCAAGCCCCCCTTCCTTAGATCCAGAAACCTGGAGGAGACAACGAGAAGCAAAAGACATTCATATTCTTTTTAAAATCCCCTCAATTATGTAAATTACAGCATACAACAAAAAACGGCACAAAGCTGGCTCTCTAAACATGTCTTTGATTGCAGTGGCTAAAATATGTTGTTGTCTCCAGTACACAAATGAGTTCAGCAATTACGCCTGTTAGGGGCCCTACGCTGAGGAAAATTCATTTATATAGCTGACATCTGTATTGCCTGTACAGAATCAGTAGAGTTCATATAAAAGTCAAGTTGAGGCCAGTATTCTCACTCTATCTAGTGTAATTAATAGTTCTCTATGTAATAGGGATAGCTTCTCTTGAGCCACTTTGATGGGAATTGATCATTGCAGTGGTGTCAGTCATTTCCCAGTAAAAGTAATGGGCATTTCCCAATACTAATCAATAAGTAGACGGGCTCCTGTGACAATATATCTGTCACTAGACTAGCGGGGCTCTGATTGCGTCTGGATTTCACTGGCGTCACACTGACCCTCTCCAACGACACAAGGAGAAGGACTGCAGTTGAACTGATGTAATGCTCTCATATGTGGTCTGACTGTACAAACTAGGCATGGACACATATTGCACAGCATGTGGCATATAGTAATTCAACACTGACAGCTTAACCACTGAAAACAACAGAGTAGCCTCAGACTGGCGCAGTGTTTAGGGGGGATATTTGCAGGGGAACATAATTAAATAGATCTAAATAGATCTAAATAGATCTAAATAGATCTAAATAGGTAAAATAAGATGATTATGACACAGCAATCAAATATAAGGACGGTTCCACCACCTACAAAATCCAACTCTAAGCCTGGTTTGTGTGTGTTTGATTGGAGGGTTGATGCACCTCATTGGAAAGGGGAGTGAATGTGGTTAGTCTTGTCTGTCTGCTATGAGGGGGGTCACCGACTTAGCTCGCTGGTAATTGATTGGGTGGGAGGATTGGGTGGGAGGGATTAAATTGTGGTTAAAATCAGTGGAATTCACCAGTTTGTCTCTGAGGAGGTGGGTGGGGTGTTTCTATCCCCACACCACAATGACCATGTTTGTCCCTCTCAGACAGCACCAGGCCAAAGAGCACCAGACGTGATTGATGAAAGTAAAAATGGAGGGAGTGGGGCTGGGGCTCGACACAGTGTCATTGTGTGACCACTCGTCTCCAGTGCCTGAGGCCTGTTTGTAAATACATTCATCCGAGTGCCATGGCACGAGCATGACGCCACTCAGTCTCAATGATCCAATGAGAGATGATGGGGATGAATTTCCTATGGGCTTTGATATCACGCTGTTTGACTGGTAGGGCCATGTGGTGTAATCTGCCTTGTCATGAGCGTATGGTCTCTCGTTGACCTTTCAGAGTGTGCATTGTACACTTGGTCTGCTGGAATCCAGGTTGGTCTTTATGAGAATTATGATTTTCAATAGAATTTACTAAAATCCTACCTTTCATACACACAAAAACATGTTCCCCAGTGATGTTCCAACTCATCTCTCACCCAATGCCAAGCAACTAATCATTGCAGTTCAGGGACCAACAGTTCGTACCCCTCAGTCCTTATGAGTTCAGATAATGCGTAAATGAAACAATATGCTCAGCTCATATACACAAATTCTCTACTTTATAATGTTATGAAAACCTGCTGTTTTTCCTCTATGATACATTTTCTCTGCAAAGTCATTTCAGCTAAATGATTGACTTGGCACTGTTGCACAAAGACACAAATCACCATGCATAATCCCAATGTGTCTAATTAATTGGGTCAAAGGTCATGCCTATCCATCATGATTCAGTAGATGATGGAGCTAGGCCAAATGCTTATCTGTGAGAAGCTCCCTATTGTCACAGTCAATCCCTCACTGATGCTGGTTGGACAGCTTTGGCCTTTGGAAATCTGTAGACCACCTATACATACACTGAATAAAAATACAAATGCAACATGTAAAGTGTTGGTCCCATGTTTCATGAGCTGAAATTAAGTCGTTTTGTCGCAACACAATGCCACAGGGATTCTATGTTAGCTAACTGGCTATGGCTATCTAACACTGGAACTTTTTTTTAATGAATGTATTGGCACCGGGGCCCGCCGGTGTAACTGCTAAACTGCTTTCTGACTGTGTACCGTACTGCATGATTGTAGCGCGTTTACTAACGCATTAGTTCTAATAGCTAGATATGTTGACTATGACGTGACCACAGTGTAGGCTGTGTGTAGTGGCTAGCGTTCATGATATGTAGGTTTCAAAAGTTGTTTTTGCTGCTGCGTTGTGCACAGAAGTCCACAAGCGAAGCGAAAAGGTGAGAGGAGGAGAGCACGTAGATAGTTGCGAGAAGGAATTATATATACAACGAGCAAAGTGATCATGCTGTTTTTATGTGGCTGCTATGAAAGTGAACTGTGTTTGCGTGTGATCAGGGGTGGATTCATTCCACCGATTCTGTTGAAAAAAGTTTCTTAAACGGAAGCACACGGAACAAAACGGGGATAAACATATCTGAATTTGTCCTATAGAAACTCTTGTTTGCGACTGTTCGACTAATGATTACACCCTAGATAAGCTAGACGCAGGCAAAGGTGTGCAAGGTGTTATTGAATGTGTCACTGTCTGTCACCTTGATTACTCAAAATTATCTCGACCGGTGCACCTACGTTGTAAACTTTCATTCATAGGTTAGGTTGTAGCAACATCATGACGGGTATAGGGAACATTTTAGTATCATTTAGTAGCCTAAACCTATTGATGTTACATTTAACTGGGTGAATGGAATATGAATGACAGTCATCCAATATGCTGTAATAGAAATCAGGACGTGCTCATAAAAAAAAACTATAATCCGCCCTCATCTTAAACGCCACCGACCGCTACTGATTCCCAGTCATGTGAAATCCATAGATTAGGGCCTAAATAAAAAAATGTATTGACTCATTTCCTTAAATGAACTGCAACTCAGTAAAATCTTTGAAATATGTTGCATGCTGAGTTTATATTTTTGACCCAATAATTTTAGACTATAAAAGTGAGGGAGTAGGCAAGCGAGTTCTCTTTCCCTCCACCGCCACAAGGCTACTGCTGGCAGGCTGCAGTAAACAGTGGCGTTGCCTGGCTGGTTGGTCTAGGCCCGGGGCTGGCAGGGAGACAGAGCTACTGTATATCAAGGGCACCTGGAACAATGAACTTCCTGCCTGTTAAAGAATGGGCACCTGGAACAATGAACTTCCTGTCTGTTAAAGAATGGACACTTGTTTCATGCTCTGAAGAAGGATATCAAAAAAGGAGAGAGAGAGGAGGGGGTACATTCCAATTGAGAGATCCACATTTCCTGTAGGAAGAGATTCAGGTGATATCACTTCCTGTTTCCTTTTCCGCTGTGTACGTGCAATGGGTTCAGCGCCATATAAAGAGGTGGGTTATCTTCTAGAGGTGGGCCATGAAAGGCTTTTAGTAATATACTTAGTCACACTTTATCCCATTTCTCACACCTTAGGGATCAAGTGGTGCATGTTCAATGTTCTTACAGAGCTAAGAGCCACCTTTGCCGAGAATGTCTGTCATCAAAGGGCCAGGACAGCCCAAAATGACCCGTAATAAACGTTGCAATAATCATTGAACTGTGACAACATGCACTTTTGTCATTTTTTAGATCAATCAATCTGTTACCCTCCCACCGAAATCAGCCTCAAAGAAATCCGTGTGAAAACCTTTGCTTTTGATGTGATCACATTTGACCCATGACCTCTAGTCAGTGAAGGGTTGCACGTGAGGCCCAGCGAGCTGTGATGGAGTCTAACACTCAGACTCCACTCCACAGTTAGACCTATGAGGTCATGGCCAATGTAATGGAGTTTGATACTTAATGTTAAAGCTGTTATGTCCTTCAAAGAGAAGCCAGTACTCAGAGATCTCTTTCGCTAACGCCATAAAAAGACAGCAGGACCTGGAGGGAGGAGAGGGAGGGGAGGTGAGGGGAGGAGCGTCCCACCTGGAGTTTGATTATTACCCCTTAGCTGTGCGTCTGTCTGTATGTCCTGCTCCCCTGCTATTTACACAGTGTGGTTCCTGGTTCCCTGTGTGTCCCCAGCTGTGTTTATGCTGCAGTGCACTCAGCACCAGGGGACAAGGCGACCCTGAGGGGGACAGGCTCCTGGCTCCACCGTTGTGTACAGAATGGATGCCTTTAACACAGACTGATGGTAAAACACATGAACAAAACTGTGAATGAGGCAAGCGATGATGTCACTGAACGTAAACACTTTAGGCCCCGATTTAATCTAGTTGGTGCCATGATTTAGAGTCTATACTGTGTTGGAGTGTGTGGGCAACATATGAGAGAATATACTGTATGAGTGAACAATACAGTACCTGGTGACAGTACTATAGGTAACAGTGAGGTATACTGGTTAGGATTCCAAGTTTGTTACAGTCTGCAGGTAAATCCTTGTTGAATGGAACCTAACGTATAATTCTAAACTCAATTTAATGGTAATTTGGACATTATGACATGTGTTTGGCCCATTTAGAACTCCTTTGGACTCAATGACCTGAACCACTAAAATAAAATAAATTCCACTGTGTCACCCTCTATCCCTACCCAGGAATGTATCCTCTCAGACGTGTCCCCAGCGTGAGGTGACGTCACACCGACATTAGTCTGTCTGTGTGTAAGCAGGACTATCATTACTAGCATTGTCCCTCGTCGTCCCCTGTCGTTTCTGTCAAGCAGCTGTGTCGCCCACTTGCAGTCAGTGTGAATCATACACCCGCTCCGCGCTGATAACGATACATTCCAGGGAGACACTGTCTTGTCTCTGTTACCTCTCCCTCTCTCCCTCTCTCTCTCTCTCTCTCTCTCTCTCTAACCCCCTTGTTTATTTCTAAAGTATTAATTATTGTCACAATGCAGTATGTAAGCAGACCAAGCTCTAACCCCCTTGTTTATTTCTAAAGTATTAATTATTGTCACAATGCAGTATGTAAGCAGACCAAGCTCTAACCCCCTTGTTTATTTCTAAAGTATTAATTATTGTCACAATGCAGTATGTAAGCAGACCAAGCTCTAACCCCCTTGTTTATTTCTAAAGTATTAATTATTGTCACAATGCAGTATGTAAGCAGACCAAGCTCTAACCCCCTTGTTTATTTCTAAAGTATTAATTATTGTCACAATGCAGTATGTAAGCAGACCAAGGTGCAGTCCAGTTGCAGTTTAACATCATAGTTTAATAAGTATACTTAATGCGAAACAACAAAACAATATATAGTACTCATTAGTACGTATTGTGCACAAACACTCCATCTACATCAATGACATTGGCGTGAATGAACCACACACAGGTGTGGGACATAACTACTTAAGTAGGATCCCCAATCAGAGACAACGCTTAGCAGCTGCCTCTAATTGGGGACTCAACACAAAACCCTCATAGAAATAAAATACTAGATCTGTCAGGCTCTGACCATAGATAAATAGAGGAGCCAAAGGCTTCTCTATGGCCAGAGCCTGACAATTATTTGCATTATCCTGGCTGGACATCCCTTTTCAAGCAGTCGTCTTGGCTACCTGTGAATGAACTAATAGTGAAACCCCTCCCAGCTCTGTTGTGGTTCCTCTAACTAGGTCCCCTTCTTCTGTTTACTCCTCAGACATAAAAACACACACTTGCTGACGACAGCACAGTGTAAAAGGACATGGCTAATTTAGAAATTACTGCTGTGTAACACGCTGTCACTTCTTAACGTAGCGACAAATACTGCCCCCTCCACCCTCACCTTTCAGCCAACCTCCCGCACCCCCCCCCCCCCCACTCCGTCACCCTCCCGCCCCCCACTCCCCTCCACTCCCGCCCCCCTCCCGCCCCCCACTCCCCTCCACTCCCGCCCCCCTCCCGCCCCCCACTCCCCTCCACTCCCGCCCCCCTCCCGCCATCCTCCCGCCCCCCACTACGCTCCGCTGCCTCTCTATTTATGAGGCCTTGTCTTTTCCTGCCGATAAAGGATTGTAACTCCCCCCGGCTCCCACTGCAAATGAGATAAGGGCCCTAATGTAATTGAGTGGGACTCTCACAGAATAGGGCAGAGAAAGAAGGCTTGCGACTGAGCATCCAGAGAGAGAGAGAGAGAGAGAGAGAGAGAGAGAGAGAGAGTGAGAGAGAGAGAGAGAGAGCCCTAAAGGCTAATTTAATAAAAAAAGACATCAGCCTAATGGAGCTTGGGCCTGTAGGACTCACAGACCACCCACCCTCGTCCCTCATCCTTCGTCCTTCGTCCCTCCTCCCTCCACACACACCTCCCTCCTCCCTCCACCCTCCACCCTAGTCCCTCGTCCCTCCACCCTCGTCCCTCGTCCCTCCACCCTCCACCCTCCACCCTCGTCCCTCGTCCTTCGTCCTTCGTCCCTCGTCCCTCCTCCCTCCACCCTCGTCCCTCGCCCCTCATGCCTCGTCCCTCCTTACGCTACTCTCCTCCACTTCATCACGATGCGCTCAGACATCCAACATGTGCCAGAGGAGAGACGGAGAGAGGGAGGAGGAGAAATAGGGGGATGAAAGACCGAGGAGGAGAGGGGCACAGAAACCTAGTCTAGTAATACAGAAACCTGGTCTAGTAATACAGAAACCTGGTCTAGTAATACAGAAACCTGGTCTAGTAATACAGAAACCGGGTCTAGTAATACAGAAACCTGGTCTAGTAATACAGAAACCTGGTCTAGTAATACAGAAACCTAGTCTAGTAATACAGAAACCTGGTCTAGTAATACAGAAACCTGGTCTAGTAATACAGAAACCTGGTCTAGTAATACAGAAACCTAGTCTAGTAATACAGAAACCTGGTCTAGTAATACAGAAACCTGGTCTAGTAATACAGAAACCTGGTCTAGTAATACAGAAACCTGGTCTAGTAATACAGAAACCTAGTCTAGTAATACAGAAACCTGGTCTAGTAATACAGAAACCTGGTCTAGTAATACAGAAACCTAGTCTAGTAATACAGAAACCTGGTCTAGTAATACAGAAACCTGGTCTAGTAATACAGAAACCTGGTCTAGTAATACAGAAACCTGGTCTAGTAATACAGAAACCTAGTCTAGTAATACAGAAACCTGGTCTAGTAATACAGAAACCTGGTCTAGTAATACAGAAACCTGGTCTAGTAATACAGAAACCTGGTCTAGTAATACAGAAACCTAGTCTAGTATTACAGAAACCTGGTCTAGTAATACAGAAACCTGGTCTAGTAATACAGAAACCTAGTCTAGTAATACAGAAACCTGGTCTAGTAATACAGAAACCTAGTCTAGTAATACAGAAACCTAGTCTAGTAATACAGAAACCTGGTCTAGTAATACAGAAACCTGGTCTAGTAATACAGAAACCTAGTCTAGTAATACAGAAACCTAGTCTAGTAATACAGAAACCTGGTCTAGTAATACAGAAACCTAGTCTAGTAATACAGAAACCTGGTCTAGTAATACAGAAACCTAGTCTAGTAATACAGAAACCTAGTCTAGTAATACAGAAACCTGGTCTAGTAATACAGAAACCTGGTCTAGTAATACAGAAACATACAGAAAGGGTTGGGGGACTCAAGGGGACTCAACAATGCAGCACCACGCCTTTCATGAAAGTCAGAACTTCTACAAAGGATGATCCTCTCATGACCAGGTACCCATTTCAGCAGGTCCACAGTCTTTGCATTAATAGAAGTACCTTCAAAGAAAAGTGAGAGGGGAACTTTCTACACAGTAAGGTTTGTGTTTTTTAGTGTCTGATGTTACAGTACAGAACATATTATATACATCTTTTATACAATCACCGAGCCCCCCCCCCCCCCCCCCCCTCGCCTTTGTTAGCTGTGATTTTTTTCCACTTGCTTATCCAAGTGCGGAAATTTGGACCAGCGTCAAAAACTCAGAAGAGGACGTGTCCCTGAGCAGTAAAACCTTTCCTCTTCTCTCTCTATACAAACTTCCTCCAATCTCGCTCACAGTGCGAGAGTGAATGTCCTCGATGTATTCCTTGATCCCAGAATGCACTTTTATCTTCTAATTTATTTCCTTTCTATCGCTTTCTTTCCCTCTGGGGTGTTTACAGAGATCACCGTTTATGGACGGTGTTATGAATGTGATGATTTCATGTACATGGGCTTGCAAATGATACAGAACATGACATTTTGATTGAGAGGTGGGCTCAATGTTTAGAGTGGTCTGTGTTATATGACGGACACAGGATGAGGGGAGCGACGGAATTGATTGGTCAGAGGGTTGTTGCATCATTGTGAACAGGAAGTAGGTGCGAGGCGCTCCATCCATGCTCTGCTCTATTCTGGACGTCTGAGTCTGCATGCCTGGCCCAGGGCGGAGTGGCCTCTCGCTTTCCTACGGGATCGGGAAATGAGGAAGAGGTTAATCTCTTCACTTTTTCCTGGGAATTTTGTTCCTTTATGCTTTTCTTGGCTTGGAGCTATAAAGGCAGATAAGCATGCATGGCTGATCCAGAGCCTACAGTAGAAGAGGCAGGGGGCTATCATTAACAACATTAGTAAGGGATTTTCAGAAAAGTAGATTTAGGAAAGTTTAGGCCGTCCGATGTTCTCCTCCAGAGAGAAAGAATAAACAGAGCAATATAAAAACAGAACATTGAAATAAAGCATCATGGGTAAATGATGACCGATCATGGTTAAAGCTAATGGTTTGGCTTCGCTGAGTGGAGAGACTGAGAGAGTGACGGCAGTGGAGATCCCCTCCACCCACACACCCACAGCCACACCCTACTGCTGTGTTCCATGGCCCTCACAGGGACCCACACTACAATACACTACAGACAGGTCCAGTCCAAACACCAGGAGACAGAGGTCTGGGGTGGAACACATCACTATGGTAATCCCAGCCTCTGAGGCGTCACACCCCATAAGGCTAAGCTAGGCAGCGTGTGATGTGTTTCCATGGCTGTCCCCATCATCGCAGCTCTGAGATGGCCCATGCAGAGCTAATTATGGCACAGCCTTGTTTGTTAGGCAGAGGGTGGCCCTGGTAACAAACTGTACTGTAGCTCTCTCCATGCATCAGGAATTCCACTGAGCTAGCTGCCAAGTTTTATTAAAAAAGGGGATTCAGAAACACAGCACACTCATGTACTTATAGATGTTATTGGGGGATAATGTTGCTCGGCCAAAAACCCACATATAGTAACAAACGCATACTGTATGTCAATGCCACACTAGCATCTAGTTATACTGCTTTGAAATATCACAGACCAGTGATGCTACCAGTCACATGGAGTGAGAGAAAGCGAGAGAGTGCGGGAGAGAGAGAGTGCGGGAGAGAGAGAGAGTGCGAGAGAGAGAGAGTGCGAGAGAGAGAGAGAGAGAGAGAGAGAGAGAGAGAGAGAGAGAGAGAGAGAGGGTGTTTAACTCAGGGAGAGAGCAAATGTATAACAAGAAAATACCCTCACATCAGTTCATTGTGCTTTGAGGCAGAGGTTCACACAATGTTTAAAGCTCCTGCAGCTCATAGAGTCAGTCACTTAATCTAATACACAGCGAGGACTGTGTCTAGTCTGCAGCCAGCAGCATCTCTGGCTTGTGATTGGATAACAAGAGGTTCTGGACTCAGTCAGGCCGCCAGGCTCTCCTCTTTTACTGTCAGCAGATCACTTTTCCTATACAATGCATTCGGAAAGTATTCAGACCCCTTCACTTTTTCCACATTCTGTTACGTTACTGCATTATTCTAAAATACACAATACTCAATAATGACAAAGCGAAAATGTATTCAAATTAAAAAACTGAATTAATTTATTTACGTATTCAGACCCTTTGCTATGAGACTCGATATTGAGCTTGGGTGCATCCTGTTTCCATTGATCATCCTTGAGACGTTTCTACAACTTGATTGGAGTCCACCTGTGGTAAATTCAATTGATTGGACAAGGTCCCACAGTTGACAGTGCATGTCAGAGCAAAAACCAAGCCATGAGGTGAAGGAATTGTCCGTAGAGCTCCGAGACAGGATTGTGTGCGAGGCACAGATCTGAGGAAGGGCACAAAAACATTTCTGCAGCATTGAAGGTCCCCAAGAACACAGTGGCCTCCATCATTCTTAAATGGAAGAAGTTTGTAACCACCAATACTCTCCCAAGAGCTGGCCACTCGGCCAAACTGAGCAATCGGGGGAGAAGGGCCTTGGTCAGGGAGGTGACCAAGAACCCAATGGTCACTCTGACAGAGCTCCAGAGTTCCTCTGTGGAGATGGGAGAACCTTCCAGAAGGACAACCATATCTGCAGCACCACCAATCAGGCCTTTATGGTAGAGTGGCCAGACGGAAGCCCCTTCTCAGTAAAAGGCACATGACAACCCGCTTGGAGTTTGCCAAAAGGCACCTAAAGGACTCTCAGACCATGTGAAACAAAATTCTCTGGTCTGATGAAACCAAGATGGAACTCTTTGGCCTGAAAGCCAAGCATCACTCTTGGAGGAAACCCGACACCGCTCATCACCTGGCCAATACCATCCCTACGGTGAAGCATGGTGGTGGCAGCATCATGCTGTGGGGATGTTTTTCAGCGGCACGGACTGGGAAACTAGTCATGACCTGAAAATATCTGTGCAGCGACGCTCCCCATCCAACCTGACAGAGCTTGAGAGGATCTGCAGAGAAGAATGGGAGAAACTCCCCAAACATACTGTAGGTGTGCCAAACATGTAGCGTCATACCCAACAAGACTCAAGGCTGTAATCACGACCAAAGATACTTCAACAAAGTACTGAGTAAAGGGTCTGAATACTTATGTAAATGTGATATTTCCGGGGGGTTTTCTGCAAAAAAAAAAAAAAAACAGTTGGGTGTTGTGTGTAGATTGATGAGGGGGAAATAAACTATTGAATACATTTTAGAATAAGGCTGTAACGTAACAAAATGTGGAAAAGGTCAAGGGGTTTGAATACTTCCTGATTGCACTGTACACACACACTTTCACACACACTTATCCACACACATGGTCCATGTAGTGTATACAGTATCCAGCCTCACAGCAGGTCACCAGGGGAAGCTTGGACGGAGAATGTGTGGTCATGAAATTACCCAGAATACTGGCAGCCATCCGTTAAAAGAGAGACCCAGAGAGCACTCTCTGAGGCACATAGAAAAACACACATAAACCCAGACATCCACGCATGCGGGTCGTTCCACCAATTAGGTGCCTTTTGAGTAGAGTAACTTGGTGATTTTTTCAAATGTATTTCACCTAGTTTTAACATTCTGTCATAAAAACATGTTTTCCCATCTCAAGAGGTGGGAAAAAATACTGTAACAGGGTTGACGACTTCACCTCAAATCATCCATAAATCCCCTTGTGACAGGGGGAATGGAAGCTAGTGTGTGCAACAGGGAGGGTGAATTGAACGTAAGCTTCACAATGACGTTTAACTTGTTAAAACATTTCTAGCCTGTCTATCTATGGGTAACAGGGTTGACTATTAGATGTACAATGTTTGTTTTGAAAAAAAAAGGAAAAAGTGAATAGTTTCACCATGTTAAAATGAGAGTTCAGTTCACGTAACAGGATTTTCCATCAAATTAATCACTAATCACATGAAATAAATAGTCATCTTCAGCAATGGCTTTGCCAAAGCAAAACAATTATTATGGCAAGTCTTTATTGATATAAAGAATCTGCTTTAATGAATGTTTACACTAAAGGGCATTTAATATACAGTACAGGATTTTAAAATTCAATATTTGTGCAGAATTTCTACTTAAAATATCAAAAGGCACTTATTTTGTGGAATGACCCACGCACATACATGCACACACACACATAAACACACACATACACGCACACACACACATAAACACACACATACACGCACACACACACATAAACACACACATGCACGCATACACACACACATCCCACTCTTCTAGTTTTAATGCTGGTCTCATTAGGACTAGCTTTGCTTGGCTTTTCTCTCTGACGGACCTCAGACCCATAAATTCTCCTTATTGAATTTGCTTCATCACAGAACTGATATCCTTATCTGTAGAACAACAACTATATTCTCTGCTCATATCATTAATTATCAGAGTGTTGTTTCACCCTAATTTTGGTCAACTTCCACTATCTGATCTACAATTTATGGCTAAATCAGAAACATGCTTTGTTAGAAATCCGCCAAATTCAATTTTACACACTAAGCAGGGAAGCTGAAGGCAGATGTTCCACCCTGTTGCTGAGGCTTAATAATATTAGTACAAACCTGAGGATATATTGCAGATCTATACAGTACCACATGCACGCAAAGCCAAAGCACACAACTAAACGTAGGCCTGTTGCAAAATGCTGTCATAAAAAGTCTGGATAGGATGGCATAGGACTTTAGAACAATAGAGTAGAGTGGCCCACAGAGAGGGAGAGATGGGAGATTTTTTTTCAATGTACATTTAGGGACCTTTCACAGGAAAGCCTGGGCTCTAGCCCTGTCTGTGTCTCTGTCTGGGAAAGGAGAGAGCAGTCGGGCACAGGCCTCGGAGTGGGCCCTCAGGCACGGATCCAAGTTGGAGGAAATGGGGGGAGGAGTCTTTCCAGGCACATATCATGACCACTAAGAGTCTGCTATTGGGGTGGGTGACTTGGTTGTTGTTTGTTCAGTATTTGAGTGCTTTGTGTTTGTGTGTGTGATTGTACATTATTTGAATGTTTTTCTCCCTGTATGTGTTAAATAAAGGTTAAATGAAAAATAAAAAATAAAAATGTGTGTGGTTAGAAAGTAGGTGGCTTTTGACTGTAGTGTATTCAAAGCTCCAGTCACAAAGCCAATGACATTCAGTATGGTTAAAAACAGCTCCCGTATAAAAGGAATATATCACTGTCACATTGACTGATGATATGGGCTTTGACCTGCCCAGACTGCCAACCGCCTTGCCCACCGGGGCTAAATTGCAGGCACAGATTCTATCCCTGATAGATTGATGGGCAGTCATGGCATCACTTGCCAGAAGGAAGTCTTTTTTTAGTCTGACGATGAGTAAATCTTTGATAGAGTCCCTGTTGTGTGTCCTTCAAAGTATCCTCTAACACAGTGATTCTCAAATGGGGGTACGCGTACCCCTAGGGGTACGTTGCGGTACTGTAGGGGGTACGTGAGATTTATAAAAAAATATATAATAATTTTTGTATTTATTAATTAATTTAAATTATTAATTTAATTTAAAAGATATACAAAATCATCCATGATTACTAAAAATATCATACGAAAATAAGTTTAATAAAATGTTTATGTAAACCACATTTTTATATAAAATGTTTATATTTTAAATGTGATTGTAAACTACCTAAATCAGAGAAGAAGAATTTGAATCACGCCGAGCGGGAAGCCAGTTTCTTTACTGGAAACAAACAGACATTTAAATGAAATCCTGGTTAAAACGTAGCAATACTACAGCGGAGAAGGGGGAGGATGAAGAAAAAAAGAAAGCCAAAGTGGAGCCAACAAAATACCGTCAATATCAGGAGGGGAATGTTCTGATGGGATTCACGGCAACAAACGGCAACCCTCCCCAGGCATTGTGTTTTTTCTGTGGGGAGAAACTAGCTAACAGCTCGATGAAACCGGCGCACCTCCAGAGACATCTCAGCACCAAACATCAGTGTCATGTTGGAAAGCCACCAGAATTTTTCAAGAGAAAACTTGCTGAGTTTAGATCATCGCAGGAAACAATGCGAAAAGTCTCCACAACATCAGCCAAAGCACTACAGGCGTCATATGCGGTGTCACTGCTCGTGGCTAAAGCAAAAAAGCCGTTCACGATCGCTGAGGACCTGTTACTCCCAGCCGCTGTTGTATTAGCTGGACAAAAATGCAGCGGATAAATTAAAAACGGTGCCTTTGTCTAATGACACCGTTTCCCGCAGAATAGAAAGAATGGGAGCGGATATTGTTGAACAAGTTGTGGGAAAACTTGGCGAAGCATTTTCACTCCAGCTTGATGAGTCGACCGATGTCAGTGGCAAGGCACAGCTCATTGCTTTAGTGAGGTATGTGGATATCGAAGACATTTATGAAAATGTACTTTTCTGCAAGAGCTTAGAGGGGAAAACAACAGGAGAGGACCTTTTTAACGTTGTGGATCATTTCTTCATTGAAAACGAGCTGGACTGGAGAAACTGCAAGAGTGTCTGCACTGACGGAGCTGCGTCAATCACAGGCCGTGTTAAAGGGCTCATGGCGCCTATTAGAAATAAACATCCAGAAGTGCAGTGGAATCACTGTGTCATACACAGGGAAGCACTGGCATCCACAAATATAAGTCCTGTGTTGCATGACGTTTTGAATGACAGCATTAAAGTGATTAACTTTATTAAGTCAAGGCCACTCAATGCACGACTGTTTCACCGCCTTTGTGACGACATGGGAGCTGAACACACACAACTGCTGCTACACACAGAAGTGCACTGGCTATCTCCAGGGAGGGTACTGAACAGGCTGTTGGAACTACAGGCGGAGGTGCACACCTTTTTGTCAGAGCAAAGATCTCCATATGCCACATTGTTTGAAGATAAAGATTGGCTTGCAAAACTGTGCTATCTGGCAGATATATTCAGCAAATTGAATGAGCTGAATGTGTGTCTGTAGGGCAAGGACACCCACGTTCTGAACCTGTATGACAAGGTGGGTGGTTTTCTGAAGAAAGCAGAGTTGTGGAAACGGGCATGTGTACAGGGGGATCTCACCTGCTTTTCTCAGGTGGATGCTTTCCTCTCCAGGGAAGATGTGGAGAGAGAACCAGTGAAGTCCATCATAGAAGAACATTTGGCCAACCTGATTGTGAGTTTTAACTCATACTTTCCTGACATGGAGGAGAAATCTCCACAGCTTAGTTGGGTGAGAAACCCATTTATTTTGTCAGAAGAAAGCAGAAACAAGCTCCCTCTCTGTCACCAGGAAAACTCTTGGATGTGTCATCTGACTATGGCCTACGGATGAAATATGAAAACTCCACTCTAACGCAGTTTTGGGTGTGTGTAAAAAAGGAGTACCCTGAGCTGGGAGACAAAGCTTTGCAGCAGCTACTGCCCTTTGGATCCACATATTTGTGTGAGGCCTCATTTTCTGCAATGACTGTGATCAAAACAAAGCAGAGAAACAGACTGGGCCTGTGTCCTCCCTGCCACCGAGGATGACCAAGATCCTCAGTGAAGCACAAGCACATGTTTCGCACTAAATTATAAGTGCAACTTAGTTTGTTGTTTATTATTACAAGTGTTTTTGAGCTAAAATGTTATAAACATCATACACTGCTCAAAAAAATAAAGGGAACACTAAAATAACACATCCTAGATCTGAATGAATGAAATAACTTTTTTCTTTACATAGTTGAATGTGCTGACAACAAAATCACACAAAAATGATCAATGGAAATCAAACTTATCAACCCATGGAGGTCTGGATTTGGAGTCACACTCAAAATTAAAGTGGAAAACCACACTACAGGCTGATCCAACTTTGATGTAATGTCCTTAAAACAAGTCAAAATGAGGCTCAGTAGTGTGTGTGGCCTCCACGTGCCTGTATGACCTCCCTACAATGCCTGGGCATGCTCCTGATGAGGTGGCGGATGGTCTCCTGAGGGATCTCCTCCCAGACCTGGACTAAAGCATCCGCCAACTCCTGGACAGTCTGTGGTGCAACGTGGTGGATGGAGCGAGACATGATGTCCCAGATGTGCTCAATTGGATTCAGGTCTGGGGAACGGGCGGGCCAGTCCATAGCATCAATGCCTTCCTCTTGCAGAAACTGCTGACACACTCCAGCCACATGAGGTCTAGCATTGTCTTGCATTAGGAGGAACCCAGGGCCAACCGCACCAGCATATGGTCTCACAAGGGGTCTGAGGATCTCATCTCGGTACCTAATGGCAGTCAGGCTACCTCTGGCGAGCACATGGAGGGCTGTGCGGCCCCCCAAAGAAATGCCACCCCACACCATGACTGACCCACCGCCAAACCGGTCATGCTGGAGGATGCTGCAGGCAGCAGAACGTTCTCCACGGCGTCTCCAGACTCTGTCACGTCTGTCACATGTGCTCAGTGTGAACCTGCTTTCATCTGTGAAGAGCACAGGGCGCCAGTGGCCAATTTGCCAATCTTGGTGTTCTCTGGAAAATGCCAAACGTCCTGCACGGTGTTGGGCTGTAAGCACTACCCCCACCTGTGGACGTCGTACCACCCTCATGGAGTCTGTTTCTGACCGTTTGAGCAGACACATGCACATTTGTGGCCTGCTGGAGGTCATTTTGCAGGGCTCTGGCAATGCTCCTCCTGCTCCTCCTTGCACAAAGGCGGAGGTAGCGGTCCTGCTGCTGGGTTGTTGCCCTCCTACGGCCTCCTCCACGTCTCCTGATGTACTGGCCTGTCTCCTGGTAGCGCCTCCATGCTCTGGACACTACGTTGACAGACACAGCAAACCTTCTTGCCACAGCTTGCATTGATGTGCCATCCTGGATGAGCTGCACTACCTGAGCCACTTGTGTGGGTTGTAGACTCCGCTACCACTAGAGTGAAAGCACCGCCAGCATTCAAAAGTGACCAAAACATCAGCCAGGAAGCATAGGAACTGAGAAGTGGTCTGTGGTCACCACCTGCAGAACCACTCCTTTATTGGGGGTGTCTTGCTAATTGCCTATAATTTCCACCTGTTGTCTATTCCATTTGCACAACAGCATGTGAAATTTATTGTCAATCAGTGTTGCTTCCTAAGTGGACAGTTTGATTTCACAGAAGTGTGATTGACTTGGAGTTACATTGTGTTGTTTAAGTGTTCCCTTTATTTTTTTGAGTAGTGTATATATATACACACTGTATATATATTATTTATATAGGTTTCTTTTATCAAACATGTTTGGGGCCAGTCATGGGCTACTTAAACTGCATGATCGGTAATTATACATTGTTTATTATTGCAAATGTTTATTATTGCAAATGTTTTTCATTTACAATGTTTAATAAATCTCATAATGATGGCACATCACTATATCGTAGTCATAGCTTTTATTTCTATCTCAAATGATTGGGGCCGGTCAGGGGGTACTTGGCTGAGAAAACATTTGATAGGGGGTACGTTATTGAAAAAAGATTGAGAAGCACTGCTCTAACACATGTCTGGCAGCGTGAGGAACCAGAAAAACCTTTTAGTGCACTCATAGCAGGACACTCATTCACTACTCCCTCAATCTTTTCCCCATCCTTGTTTAAAAAATAATAATAATGTATACAATCAGTTTTAGATAGTTTAAAAAATGTTCACTCAGCACATTTTTTCATTTTTCTCAACCACAAGTGTAAAAGCAGCTTTCCCCAGTCGACCTGGCCCACATTCACACACTCACATTACAGCTTAGTCAGAAGTGGGTCACATCAGCACTGGGAAGGGGAACAGAGGGACAAAAATCGATGGACCTTTTCCTGGAGAATAAAAATACACAAAGAAACTCTGCATGTCATTGAAAGTTTAGAAAGCAGCTGCTACTGCCGATGCCCCAGACGATGCAGGAACGTGCAACAGATGTGATTATTTTAATTATCTTTGTTAGATAGAAATATGTCACATTGTGTGACATGCTGACAATTTGTGATGATGATGACTCATTAGTCTGTGTGAGTGAGTGTTGAAGAGAGATAAAGATCGATGGAGAGAAAACTCATGATAAAGAGGAATTCATGATACTATCGTCCATCCATCATTACCAGTAAAACAGCACATGAACATCATGTGATCATAAATCAATAAACGCTGACGAGGCAGAAACTCTCATACCGGCCCAGGCTCCCCCACATCTCACAATAAATAGATGGAGAAGAAGAGAACTGGTGGGGCGGGGGGGGGGGGGGGGGGGGGACTGACAGAGAAAGGAAAATAATGAGGTTTAGAGCAAAGTAGACTGAAAGAGAAAGCGTTGGAGAGGAAGAGAAACCAAAAGACAAAAAAAAACTAACAGAAGGTGGAGAAAGAGAGGGGGTTGAAATAGATGGATGAAAGACAGAGGGTAAAAGAGTGAGCGACCGGCTAGGTGGGGGGAGATGTTGGGAGGTTACATGGTTATGGAGTCTCTATGGGCCAGTTTCAGGCTCTTTAAGTAGATATGTCCACTCTTAATGCACATATGTTTGCTCTTTATATTCAGTACTGGTTTTGGCTATAGAGTTCTCTGGCTCCATATCAAACCTGAAATGGTCACGCAAAGGTTACTATCGATAATACGGCAAGTCAAGAGGTTTTTCTGAAACCTAAGCCGTCATAATCTGTGTATAGTGTGCAGTGTAATCGTCCGTATTAATTTCACGTGTGATTGAGTCTAATGGAAGAATGATCATGATTTATTAAAGACAGGCCATTAAAGTTGTACGCTCTGAGAAGCACTTTACTCTGTGGCTGTTCAATAATGAGATCCGGTACAGACCAGACCAGTCGACCACTGGAATGGGCTGATCCCTGCAGGTGGTTCACTGGCCAGGTCTCTCTGCCCAGGCTATGGCTCAGTCCTGTCTGCCAGGGAGAACTGGATGACGGGGTGACCTTGCTGCCTGGTCTCTGCCAAGTTTGGCAGTGGGTCCGTGGGCTGTATTACCACCCAGCCCCCCTAGACAGCTGGCCACTGCCCCCACACCCGCCCCACCCTTTCACACCCATTCCAGGCCAAACGTCCGCTAGTCTCCTAGACAACCGAACGTGTCGACCTCTTCCCACAGGAAACTCCCCACCTGTTCCCTACTGGGTGGATAGTTATAAATTAGGGGGTTTATGCTGCTGGACCAAGGGAGAGAATAGAGAAAAAACATCTGAGATAAAGTGAGGTATTGCAGCATTGCTTATTAATGCAATACATGCTGACCACAAGAATGTCAAGTAATCCTCCCATGGCAGAAGCCCATCCCCTTGCACCCTCCATCAGAATTTAATGGACTATTTCAGACTACAGGCCTCCCCAGAGAGGGATTCGGGTAAGGTCAGGGTCAGGGTGTGTGCGTGCATACGTACATGGATATGCTTGTGTATAAGGGTGTCTGCGTAATGTCAGGAAGGGAATGTCCAGGGAGAAATACATTTGCCAATCCTATTGGATTTCTGCATATTAGTGGAGATTCATAAATGATGTTCTGCTGATGATGTATATCCACAGTAACGTCCAGTCTAAAACTCCCAGACCACATGGGCAGGCACCAATTACAGCACAGCATGTCTAGTTCTACAGCACTGTCATATCCTGTCAGTATCACATACTGTACTTCTCAACTACACTGAGCACCTTATCACAATAAGTTCATCTCCACCCCTCACATCTTCCTGGCTCACCCAGGAGTTTTCTCCTGGGATTATTAACACAGTGGTTGAGGGGAACCGGCTGGTTCCATGGTTAGGGTCAGAGAGGCAGGGGTTGAACAGGGGTTGGAGATAGATTTGGTGCTAGGGTTAGACAAAGGATAGAAGTTGGAGATAAGGCTGGGGCCGGGTTGTGTGTGGTTCTGTTGAATGGAAAGAGACTGAGGTCGGTGTCATTCTAAGGTGTGTTTAGTCTGGTTTTCTCTGGTCATCTCATCACTCCTCTTGCTGGCAGGGAAGGGCAGGAGAGGGCAGGGCAGGGGTCAGAAGGGTAGAAGAGACCTAAGCTCTTGGCTGTGACCAAGAGATGATCACAGGCTATGGGGGAGGGGGGGGGGGGGGGGGGGGGTCAAACAGTCAATCAAACAGCCCCAAATGACCACAATCTGAGATCCTCTGTTCAGGGGCCCCTACAGAGGCCTATTATATGGCAGGAGTGGAAGGTCACTGCTTTTCTCTGCTGACACACACACATCAAGTCCACATATACCTTCTGTCTCCAAACTCCTATATAAAAACTGATTTCGTTCCACTCTCTCTCTTTCTCTTTGTCTGGCTGATCCCCAATGCTTTTGTGGATAAAATCATATTGTGTTTAGTAGTTTGCAGGATTGGGAGGAGTTGTGTTTCTGTGGACGTTAGGATCCAGTGTTTGTTTATGTTGACTGAAGAGGTAAGAGAAAAGAGCTCTATGTTTACTTGTCTAAGTCTGTGTGAATAATGAGTAAAGATATGTGTGTCTGGATGAATCATTTGGATCTTATGGGTTTTCTTTAATGTTGATGTTTAAATTCAGCACAAATCTAGATTTCTTACATACTCATATCATCATTATTATACGTTTTTTTGTTTTGCCAACTCTAGAGCTGAAGCGATTTTCTCTATGAACACGAAACCAACTTCAAAACGTAATAGACGAACTGTTTTTGATCGCATTATACTTTTTTTTTCTGTAGCAATATTTAAATGAGCTCCCGATGCATTTCCATGGGGGAGAAAAAGGGACATAGACTTGAATGGTAAAATGAATAAATCATTATCTATGTTCAGAGTATCCTAACTTCGAATTCTTAAAAACTTGATCAACTATAACTACATTTGAATACATTAACATAAATTAACCCTCAAACAGTAACTCTTGAATCGTTCAAGCTAGAGACACCAAACCAATTTCCTCATGTTCATCCTATCTTCACATTCTTAAAACTTTATAAACTATAAACACTGATTAATTAGTATAACTTAGCAAAACACTTAAATGGATTCAATGGTAAAAAAAATCATAAAACCATAAATCCTTTAAAACAAGCTAGCAAACACACCACATTTTCTTCAAGAAATGTACTTTTATAGTTTTCATTGACATTACCCAGATTTTCTCTTGGATAAACGCTCTTGGATTGTTTTAATTCCCCACAGATTTGTTCACAACCTGTGTTCTACTGCCCCCTGCTGTTGAATGTCAGATTGGAGGTGAATGTCAGATTAAAGTGAGAAAGAGAGATAGAAAGATGAGGATTTGGGAGGCATAAGAACAGAGGAAATAGTAAATAGAAGTGAAGGGTGCACTCTTGACGTTAGTACAACCACCACCACTATCACAGTCATACCCACTCCAGGGGTCTTTCCACCACCACCACTATCACAGTCATACCCACTCCAGGGGTCTTTCCACCACCACCACTATCACTGTCATACCCACTCCAGGGGTCTTTCCACCAGCCACCACTTCCACATCCTCCCCCTCCCTCCTCTTGTCTGTCAGAGGCTAACATCAGCCTCACATCCAGCTCCAACCGTCTGTGTTTGTTTAACTATTTTCCTGGCAGCTGTGGCAATCTGAAGGGGTCAGGGGTCAGGCAGGCCAGCGAGAGGGACAAGGAGGCCTTATCAACCTCTTCAGTCACAGCAGGAGGAAGTGGTGACCTCTCTAAGGCTGTGTCAGCACCCTTCAAAGCACAGGAACAGCTCTGTGATGACGCAATGACACCTCCATTACTTCCTCCACACTCACACACACGCAAAAACACGTACAAAACAATATGAATTGATGGAATCAAAGCAAAGAAATCATACATCTATTCACTTTATTTACTTTTCTAAGTTACCACTTGAGGAAAGACTGATAAGGTAAAAAGGCAAACAAGTGAAATCAAATGGCAAAAAGACTGTTGGATACAGTAAAAGCACTATCAGCACAAAACTTTAACATAACAGGTAAGGGGTCCATCAAACATAATGACAGGCATAAAGAAAAATTCATTTGAGCAGAGACATTGTATACAATCAGTGCATACATTGTAGCTGTAACTGCTTGTTGAACATAATATACTTGTCTGCTGGTAGCATTTCATGTAATGCTAAGTAATCCCTAAGTAGAATAAAAATATCTAGATTATTGTTCACTTGTAGCTGTAGTAAATGTACCAATTGCAACTAAGTGCTGTATGGTTATGTGGTGCTCATATTGCTAGACTCCAGTGCACTTCCAATATAGATTTTAATTAGAAATCCATTTGGCTGAGTTTGTCATAGTATCTACAGTATGTACCATATGTACCATAGTACCAACGTTTATGGAGAAATGCTCCTAGGCACCAGTGAGAGCAGTTCTGAGAGTAGCTGACGGTTGCTTCTTAGAGCTATGTATTTTCAGACAGATCAACATGGAAACACACATTGACATCCAAAGACACCACGGCACACACGCGCACACGCACACGCACACGCACACAGATTTAGCTCAAAATGTAATCAACATCTTTCTCATGGAATGTGAACCGTCCATTTAACACACATCTCCTTCTTCTGTTAAACTTCTTTCAGGATGCAGAGATTCCTTCAGCCTCTGTGTAGACTCTAGAAGATCCCAGGCAGCAGGCGATAGGGAACTGCATCCGTGTAGCGCTTCCAGTCTTTGCCGTACTTGCTCTTGCAGCGATGCTCGTCTCTCACACAGCGGTGCACCAGCAGGATGGTCATGTAGACGATGTAGAAGTAAGCGTGAACGTGGCCGAAGCCGCAGGCTGCACAGTAGGCCAGCGAGCCCATCAGGTCGCCCGTGTAGTTGAGGTGGCGTGCCACGCCCCAGAAGCCGGAGGTCATGAGCTTGCTGTGGTGCAGGCCGCCGTCACCTGAGCGGTAGGCACACTCAATGAAGGTGGGCTTCTTGCCCCAGATGGAGCACTTCCCGTCGGTACGGCGGAACAGGTCCTTCTGGTGGTTGGTGGAACGGAAGATGTAGTAACCCACAAGACCCAAGAGGAGGACAGCAGCAGCATGGGCTGTGGAGAGCTGGACTGGGTTATACACCAGGTACAGGCCCTATAGAAAGAGACATGATGCCAGACATACAGGAAAACAGGAAAGACTCCATTACAGCTATATCTAGCTCAACCAGTATAATATAAGCACATCCTGCCAACTATAATATTCCATTAATTATTAATATTTTTGCAATGGCTTCTGTGTTGGGTGTCTGACTGTTTTTTTTTGTTATGATGATGTGACTTACCTGCAGGGTGTAGAGGAAGGGTAGCCACACACAGTCTCCCCAGCCCAGGTACCAGCCAAAGTGGTCATGGCAGATGTCAATCGTCTTCAGGTACCATGCCTCATTCCAGAAGAAGTCAAGAACATAGATTGCCTGGAGGAGTAGTTATTACATTAGTAGCCATTCACTGGAGGCAAAGCTTGCCTAAACTGGTTCAGTCAAAGCTACCACTCTGTAAGGTCTAGTTTAGCTAGCTCACTCGCTAACATCTAGTGGTAGAAGTAGAGGAGTGTCTCACCTGCAGCACATTAACCAGGATCATAGAGTTGGTCACATAGCCATAGAGCTCCTGCTGTTTGGCTGCGTAGGAGAGGTTAATGAGAGTCCAGGCAACAATACCAGGTCTCCCGTTGAAGAAGAGCTTGAAGTCAAACCATTTCCCGACGCGGGGATTGAACTCGATGCCCATCATGTAGTTATAGAAGATGTTGCCTGTGAATTTACTGAAAAATGACAAAGGCAATTCAGATTAAATAGGCCCACGGTGACAATGAAGTACAACATATTGTTGCAGGCAAGTTTGATATTATTGGACACGTAGTTCTCACCAGTCCTCTGCATTGGTGGGGAAGAGGTAGGCCTTGACAAAGGCAAAGGTGGACACAGCATAGCCCAGTATGTTGGTGCACCACAGCAGTGGGATCCAGTTGTCGAAGATTATGGTGGGCGAAAACCAGTGGAAGTATTGAGCGTTGGCATACCACAGGGCATGGGTGATCAGCCACGACTGTAAACCGTTGATCTCATACTTGTTTATGAGGCCTAGGAGAGAACAAACAATCGGGGGGGTGAAACCAATGACTGCATATATGAATGGACAAAGCCATCGATCACGTGACACCATTCATTCCTATGTGAAGACCCAATAGCGTATTGAAGCCAAATGAAGTCGTTTAAGATGGCATCTCATGGAGACAACATGCGCCGTTTGAGCTACTCCAGGAAGTGACGTTGCAGGCTAGCTCAGAGCTCCTGAGTGGCCAGTGGTCTAAAGCACTGCATCTCAGTGCTAGAGGCGTCACAGCAGACCCTGGTTTGATCCCGGGCTGTATCACAACCGGCCGTGATCGGGAGTCCCACAGGGCGGCACACAATTGGCCCAGCGTCACCCGGGTTAGGGGAGGCCGGGGTAGGCCGTCATTGTAAATGAGAATTTGTTCTTAACTGACTTGCCTAGTTAAATAAAGTGCTGCCCTCTCTCATTGAGTAACTCAGGTTGAAGGCTGACCGGTGTACTGCAGGCTACCATTAGCAACTAAATTATCCTTATAACTTTCACTGTGTGCGATTAAAAAAATTATTGGTTCAAGGACATACGTCTGTCTTGGATTTTTTGTTGTTGATTTACACAAAGATTGACCATGAAGAGTTTTTCCATTCACTATCATGGGGGATCCAACGCCTGCAGTACCGTGGTCAGGCTTGAACTACCGTGGCTTCAATGAGAGGGAGCAGTCGTTCTCCTGAGTGGAACAGAGCCATGTGTTTGCAGACGACTACACTTAAAACTATCTTGCACATTAAATATATGTAAATATTAATAGAAACCAATCCTTCATGCAAGAACTCTCCAAAAACATCAAATGTTTCATCTCAGGTGCCTTACCTGCTGGGGTGCGAGCTCCGTCCTGAACCCCACCTGCATAGCCAGGCAGGAACTTATGAGTGATATCAGGAACACACATGTAGAGCACCACCTGATGGAGAAACAGTGTCATTCCACAGAACTCCCATCGTTGAAATATTCTGATGCAATAAAACCATAACAAAATGTAATTTACACACACATGGCCCTACCTATGGCCTTACCTGGAAAGAGACCCAGGCGGTGTAGATCTGAGCAGCGTTCCAGGTGAAGGAGGGGGACTTGTCCCAGATGGAGCGCAGGGTGGCCTCTCCACTGTAGAGCTCTACCAGGGGCTGGCTGACCGAGCACTGGTACTGGTCACACACCATGACAAAGAAGAACACCAGGAAGGGGGCTGTGCATAGCAGCAGGATCACAGCGCTCAGAGAGAACCAGTCCACCTCCCTAACAGAGTGGTAGGTGTGGAGGTGATGAGGGGAAACGACATACAGAGTTGTAATGGTTCGAATGCATAATCATTGGAGCATTTATAATAAGTCATAATTCCTTTCCTTTCAAAAAATGCTTAATACTCTACTCAAATTTATTTGAGAGTTGTTATTATTAGGCTGTAGATCTAATATAACATAAACTCTATGGGCCGAGGACTTTGCTAGAGTTCACCTAAAAGATAAGCATGGTCGGTTTATCTTACAGGCTAATTTGAATAACACTGATTATATGATAAGAACGATATAGGCCAACATTTCAGTGACTGTCTGTCCATGTAGTGACTGTCCGTCAGTGGAGGCTGCTGAGGGGAGGACGGCCCATAATAATGGCTGGAACGGAGTGAATGGAATGGCATCAAACACATGGAAACCATGGAAACCATGTATTTGATACCATTCCACTCTATTCTGCTCCAGACATTACCACGAGCCCATCCTCCCCAATGAAGGTGCCACCAGCCTACTGTGCGGTCCATGTCCAGCACAAATCAACCCCATGAACAACATAAATCCTGAGAGACCATTTTTAAACTAACCTGAGCTTTGTATAAGGGCTACACTGGCAAAAACATGCATGTAACTTTTTACCGTATTTTAGTGGCAGCGACCCATAACCAATGACAACTGGAATCAGTGACGGATTTAGGTTTTGGCAACATTGGCAGCCGCCCGGGGCGGCATCTTGCCAGGGGCGGCACTGGGCACCTGTACAAAACTATTTGAAATGGTGACATTTGCGCGTCACGTCAATGATATCGTGTCACCGTGTGGGACTGTGGGTCAGTTAACCTTGTCGGAAGTACGAGATGGGGAGGGGGGCGGGGGTAGGTTGACCTCAGGTCTCCCCTCTGGAAGCCCGAGGTAGTAGGAGCTGGGGAATCTATCAAATAGCGCACCTCTAACTTTGTACAGTACTAATGCAATTAGTCAAATCAGTCACACTACGAAATGCTACCAAATAAACCACAATTGGAACCTTGTGAACTGATTCAAACCGATTGTTTATTTTCATAGGTGTAGGCCGTCATTGTAAATAAGAATTTGTTCTTAGCTGACTTACCTAGTTAAATAAAGGTTAAATAAATAAATAAATATTTTTTTAAAAATGTTCCTCAGTCAAATACTTTACTTCTTACTTCACTAAGATTAAGCAGCTCCCCACAAACAATCATGCCCAATGTTTTGAGCTGCTGCCCTCCACAAAGAGATATAAGATCCCACTGTTAAGTAAGAACAGCACCAGGGCAAGTTTCATTCTGACAGCCATCAGGCTGTTGAGCAGTGGGACATGGGGCAGATGTTGGCCCAATGGTCGGACAGTAGGCCACAGGCTGTTGAACAGTGGGACATGGGGCAGATGTTGGCCCGATGGTCGGACAGTAGGCCACAGGCTGTTGAACAGTGGGACATGGGGCAGATGTTGGCCCGATGGTCGGACAGTAGGCCACAGGCTGTTGAACAGTGGGACATGGGGCAGATGTTGGCCCGATGGTCGGACAGTAGGCCACAGGCTGTTGAACAGTGGGACATGGGGCAGATGTTGGCCCGATGGTCGGACAGTAGGCCACAGGCTGTTGAACAGTGGGACATGGGGCAGATGTTGGCCCGATGGTCGGACAGTAGGCCACAGGCTGTTGAACAGTGGGACATGGGGCAGATGTTGGCCCGATGGTCGGACAGTAGGCCACAGGCTGTTGAACAGTGGGACATGGGGCAGATGTTGGCCCGATGGTCGGACAGTAGGCCACAGGCTGTTGAACAGTGGGACATGGGGCAGATGTTGGCCCGATGGTCGGACAGTAGGCCACAGGCTGTTGAATATGTGTGCATTAAATATGAACTTTCCAGTGTTTTTTTTGTATTGTGTATTTGTATGCTGACTTAATTTCCATATAAATGGACATTAAAGATTAAAGAATCTGCAGTTGGGGAAACAGTGCCACTGTCCGCCCCACGGCCGTTTCGGTTTTGGTTGACGAATCATACTGTAGCTGGGGAGGGTAAAACAAACTGTAGTATATATGATGCTTCTCTATCACGCGTAACTTCTGTGTTTTTGTAATATTGCAAATGGATGTGGCAGTTTCACAGTCTCAAAACTTTAAGGGTGGCAGGTAGCCTAGCGGTTAGAGCGTTGGGCTAGTAACCAAAATGTTGCTGGTTTGAATACCTGAGCTGACAAGGTGAAAATAAAAAATGTGTTGATGTGTCCTTGAGCAAGGCACATAACCCTAATTTGAGGCAGGGGCTCTGTACTACTATGGCTGACCCTGTAGGCAGGCTGTCATTGTAAATTAGAATTTGTTCTTAACTGACTTGCCTAGTTAAATAAATAAAATTCACCATTGAAGATTGCAGCTTTAAGAATATTGTATGATGTTCAGTTGTGAACCCAGTTACCTGAGTAGAGGATTAATGACTATAGGCCTTCATCTTACCATGCTCTTCCCCACTGCCCTGCAGTTTCCTCTGTCCTCTCAGACGCCCCGCCGTTAGAGCTGAGCTTCTGGCGCCTCCGGGTGGCCTCCATGGCCACTGCAGAAGACATCTCTAGAGAAACAGAGTGAAAGTAGGGAGTCATGGTTGTGAACAGGAGAGTTTTCTCCATTTTGAATCTGCAGAGAGGTTAGATGCAGCAGGGCTTACTGGAAAAATAGTGCACTTACTGGAACGTTATGGCCTGAACTACAAAAATAACCTCGTAGGCCAAGCGTTACGATGGCGCTGCTGTTATGAGCGGTAAGCATCCAAGGCTCTGGATCTTGACAATTTTTTGATGTATTTGTGGACCGCCGTATCCTGTTGCTGTAGTGTAGTGTATCTATATTTTATTAAAATTCAATTGGTCCAGCATTGTTGTGCCAATTCAAATACTTAAGTGTGGACTCAACTGTCCACAGTAGTGGGGCTTCCATAAATAGGAAATGGCACATTGTTGTACCCTTTGTTGTACCCTGGAGTTTTGTTCACATTGAATTGACACCCTGTATTTGTACCCTGTACTGTATTTTTCATTTTTTTATGGCCCAACCTCTTTTGCACCTGCACTCACTCTTGTACAAAATAATTGTTTGTATGATTTTAAAGTAAAATAAAGTTTATAATCTTTAAATATCATTTGTTGCCATTTTTTTATGTGTCCCTCTGGTTAAACACTGGCCCCTCCTTGGCCCCCCTAGTAAAATGTGTCTAGAACCACCACTGGCTCAAAGATACCATAGAACCAAACAAACTTTTTCACCCCCATTAATAAACTACCCGTTAATAATGTTGCTCAACCCCTCCATTAATATTAACATGTATGCATGCATTCAGTGGCGGTTCTAGGTTGTATGGCTCCCTGGGCGAACCTACCCTTAATTCACCTCGGTGGTGTGCAGACCGGTTTTATATTATTCTTAACGATTTCGCGCAAACCAGAAAAAAATGCAACAATATATCTGTGAAACTATATATTCACAGTATTATGAATAAATTGTGGTTTATTTGGTAGCATTTCGTAGCGTGACTGATTTGACTAATTGCATTAGTACTGTACAAAGTTAGAGGTGCGCTATTTGATAGATTCCCCCGCTCCTACTACCTCGGGCTTCCAGAGGGGAGACCTGAGGTCAACCTACCCCCGCCCCCCTCCTTTATTTAACCTTTATTTTACTAGGCAAGTCAGTTAAGAAAAAAATCTTATTGTCAATGACGGCCTAGGAACAGTGGGTTAACTGCCTTGTACGGGCCCAACACTCTAACCACTGGGCTACCTGCCGCCCATCGTGTACTTCTGAGGGAGAGACCTTCCCAAAAACTAGAATTAGGGCGACCACTCCGATAAGGTTAATTGACCTACATTTCCACATGGTGACATGATATCATTGACGTGACGTGCAAATGAGTGATAGAAAACCGATCGCGCAAATGTCACCATTCCGAATTGTTTTGTGTGGGCGCCCCGTGCCGCCCTGGGCGGCTGCCCATGTCACCTATTCCTAAATCCACCATGCATTACGAAGTAGCTATGGTTAAAAGTGTCTATATATTATATTGTATTATTATAAACTGGGTGGTTTGAGCCCTGAATAATGATTACTATGACAAAACATGTATTGTTACTGCTCTAATTACATTGGTAACCCGTTTATTATAGCAA
This sequence comes from Thymallus thymallus, assembly GCA_023634145.1. NCBI lineage: Eukaryota > Metazoa > Chordata > Actinopteri > Salmoniformes > Salmonidae > Thymallus > Thymallus thymallus. The sequence goes on from CM042380.1 coordinate 27,461,646, forward strand.
TAAGGCACATCTGGGGTTTATGGTATATGGCCAATATACCACGGCTAAGGGCTGTATCTAGGCACTCGGAGTTGCGTTGTGCGTAAGAACAGCCCTTAGCCGTGGTATATTGGCCACATACCACACCCCCTCGTGCCTTATTGCTTAATTATACCATACATCAGAAAATCCACAGAAAACAGTCCACAAACGGGTTCTGGAGGGGTAAAGCAGACCCACAGGGATAGTAATAGCAGGTCTCTGGTTATAGGTAATAGGTTATGTTATGTCAGCTGAAACGTTTTTGGACAAAATCCAACACACATATACAACGAGTACAGTGTTTGACAAGGACACGTTTGGCAGAGTGACAGCAGTCACACATTCACATAGACCACTCAAGTAATTTTGTATACAAGACTAATTGAAGTAAACATGTACACAAGGTGGGTTTCATAAAAAGCATCCACCCTTTTACTGATGGGCCTACAACAAGCGTCAGCTGTTTTTACACCCGTAAATCCCTGAAATTGTATTGTCAATAATTCTGCACGACATGTAGATAACGGATCGAATGAATAAATAGATGTTAGATATAGGCTATCACAAAACAATTGATAAAGAATTGCCTAACGCAACCATAACGCACCTGCAGAAAAAGCCATAACTCATATCGACAATAGACCATGCCTAATGTCGAGGATCATAGACGGAAAAATAACATATAAGCAGACTGCATTTCAATAAGTCTGTCTAAAAGATAATTTCTTAAGCTACTCACCAACTTCTACGAACTATGGGGATACTCTTGGCCCCGATGTGTATGATATAACGAATAAAAGGTTCTATATTAACAACAGCTCCGCCCAAATAATACATACTTGCGAACGTACAGCCAATAACGTCTCAGTAGAGTATGCGCCGCGCTGCCATCTCGACCTCTGATTGGGTAATATGGACCTGACGCCACTAGCGCCTGATGAGCTCATGAATAGATGGGCCATTGAAAAGAATACATCTACACTCAATAAACCGACACGTTACCTGTCAGTAAAACCCATATAACTCCTCAACATATTTTGAACCAATAAGTGGACATCATCACACAGTTTGGACGAGTAGCTCTACTGTCTTCATGATGACAAGATCTGCATACAGCTGTCATATGTTGACAGAATACTACAGGATGATGTAGTTAAAATAAATACAAATATTTATAGATGAAGTAGTAAGCTACTTTTATATTGCCATTTTTTTTGTCATGAAGTCGCAACTTTACACAACCTGCGACGTTTGAGATCTACTTTTCACCTTGGTTTTCAACAATAAATGTATTTAGGGAAGCATCACAATTTTTAAGTCTGAAAAATTGACAAGTTCTAAAACGTATGAAGACTACCGGTAGATCTACTCTATACAGGTATCCTAATTATGTACAGCAGAGGCGCAGCAGCTGGTTGTGTGCGCTTCCTGTCTCTTTAATAAGATATATGTGGAGGAGGGGCAGTAGTAGCAAAGATAGACCACAGCCTGTCGTTTTTCTGTGGGACAGAAAACTGTATTGAGATCAAATGTTTAATACATCTCGTTCCATCTTCTCCCACTGCCGGCCACTCGGCTTCCTCTCACTACCATATTTGGTACATTATTTGAGGGAGTGGGGAAACGCCAAACGGATGCTTCACATGTATCCATCCGGTGAAATATCTGTCTCATTGTTCTATCTGTGGTAGTAGTACCCGGATCGAAGTGACACAACGTTGCAACTCAAGTATAGTATTGAGTCGAGTGTCACAGTAGCTCATTTGAGAATTTAGACTTAAGGTTTAAATATCAGCAAGGCTGCGTTGTTGTACCATTTTATGAAATGGGACGAAAGGTTATATTAGCTACGTGCTCCTTCAATCAACGGGCACTAGATTTTGACGGAAACTTGGAGAGAATACTGAGAAGTAAGTCCGAATAAATAATTGGGTAGCACACTCTGCAAGCTTCTCCGAAGTAAAATATCCATGAATTGAAGATGTATTGTCCATTTAACTTAAACTGTAGTGGGTTCATATACAGAGCTGTTTTAAATATCATATGGTGTTGTAATGACTTATAGACATTCCACTCATCAATCCTGCAAATCAGGACTCAGGACATAGCATTCACTTTAATAATATATTCTCATGACTAGGTATCGCGATAGCCAAGTCTCAGGAGGCTAAATACAGATTGGGACCAGAACTGGAAATATGGTATTTATTATTTACATCTCCTTCATAAAAGTTAAGATTGTAGTGATTATTGAGTACATTACTGTATACATTAAGTAGCCAACAGCACACATTTAGCTTATTAGACAAATGTAAGTCTTTGTGGTCATTTTATTGGACTTCTATAAAGCTCTGTGCATTTTCATATAATACTCATCCTATATGACCATGCCTGCTCTGAATTTCCATGAAATTTCCCTCAACCTCTTCTACGAGTCAGACACCCTGCTGCACTGCTTCCAGGTACTCAGGAAGCTGCTGGAGTCACCTGTCACCCAGGACATCATCTGCGATTGTTGGCATGTCAGTAACACTTCTCACAAGCACTTCAGCTATGTTGTGCCTCTCTTTGCCTCCTGGACTATCATACCCCACTAGACAGTGCATGTTGCACTAAGAGTTCAGTAACCTGGGCTAATGTTCTCTATATTCCTCTCAGGCCCATCATGCATCATAATGTTCCTCAACGGGTAAGCCCTCGGAAATAAGCAATTCTTAACTGATGTATGTTATGTGCATTGTCAATAGCAATTAGGTGTAATTGTTCACAATTTTTACCCTCTTTTTAAAGGAAAATCTTGTTGATCCGACCCAAGATGCTGCTGGCCAACTATGGGAACAACGGGAGTTCCTCTGGTTTTCACCATGGAATAAGCTCAGGTTAGTGATCAACATAGAATCTGCACAAGAAAGCCTTCCTTCTGAACATAATGATACTACTTTGATAAACAGTGAAATTAAAGAGATTCTCTGGTACTTTTGTACATGTTTTAGCCAGTAGTTCATGAAGTAGGGTTCACGAGCCAAATGTAGTCTCAGAAAATGGCATACTATGTCACATATGTCATTTCTTTCTCTCTCTCTCTCTCTATATATATATATATATATATATATATATATATATATATATACATATACATATACATATACAGTGGGGAGAACAAGTATTTGATACACTGCCGATTTTGCAGGTTTTCCTACTTACAAAGCATGTAGAGGTCTGTAATTTTTATCATAGGTAAACTTCAACTGTCATAGGTAAACTTCAAAAATCCAGAAAATCACATTGTATGATTTTTAAATAATTAATTTGCATTTTATTGCATGACATAAGTATTTGATCACCTACCAACCAGTAAGAATTCCGGCTCTCACAGACCTGTTAGTTTTTCTTTAAGAAGCCATCCTGTTCTCCAGTCATTACCTGTATTAACTTCACCTGTTTGAACTCGTTACCTGTATAAAAGACACCTGTCCACACACTCAATCAAACAGACTCCAACCTCTCCACAATGGCCAAGACCAGAGAGCTGTGTAAGGACATCAGGGATAAAATTGTAGACCTGCACAAGGCTGGGATTGGCTACAGGACAATAGGTAAGCAACTTGGTGAGAAGGCAACAACTGTTGGTGCAATTATTAGAAAATGGAAGAAGTTCAAGATGACGGTCAATCTCCCTCGGTCTGGGGCACCATGCAAGATCTCACCTTGTGGGGCATCAATGATCATGAGAAAGGTGAGGGATCAGCCCAGAACTACACGGCAGGACCTGGTCAATGACCTGAAGAGAGCTGGGACCACAGTCTCAAAGAAAACCATTAGTAACACACTACGCCGTGATGGATTAAAATCCTGCAGCGCACGCAAGGTCCCCCTGCTCAAGCCAGCGCATGTCCAGACAAAAATAGAGCTTTTTGGTCTAAACTCCACTCGCCGTGTTTGGAGGAAGAAGAAGGATGAGTACAACCCCAATAACACCATCCCAACCATGAAGCATGGAGGTGGAAACATCATTCTTTGGGGATGCTTTTCTGCAAAGGGGACAGGACGACTGCACCGTATTGAGGGGAGGATGGATGGGGCCATGTATCGCGAGATCTTGGCCAACAACCTCCTTACTCAGTAAGAGCATTGAAGATGGGTCGTGGCTGGGTCTTCCAGCATGACAACAACCCGAAACACACAGCCAGGGCAACTAAGGAGTGGCTCCGTAAGAAGCATCTCAAGGTCCTGGAGTGGCCTAGCCAGTCTCCAGACCTGAACCCAATAGAAAATCTTTGGAGGGAGCTGAAAGTCCGTATTGCCCAGCGACAGCCCCGAAACCTGAAGGATCTGTATGGAGGAGTGGGCCAAAATCCCTGCTGCAGTGTGTACAAACCTGGTCAAGAACTACAGGAAATGTATGATCTCTGTAATTGCAAACAAAGGTTTCTGTACCAAATATTAAGTTCTGCTTTTCTGATGTATCAAATACTTATGTCATGCAATAAAATGCAAATTCATCACTTAAAAATCATACAATGTGATTTTCTGGATTTTTGTTTTAGATTCCGTCACTCACAGTTGAAGAGTACCTATGATAAAAATTACAGACTTCTACATGCTTTGTAAGTGGGAAAACCTGCAAAATCGGCAGTGTATCAAATACTTGTTCTCCCCACTGTATATATATGCTGTGTGAGCTTCTAGAAATAATTCTGCTCATAGATTATGCATGTATGAACTACACATGGACACTATCCAGCCCAAAGCGAAGGGTTTAAAAAAATACTTAGTAGTCGCCAAAGTTACGGAGCATGTCTTTAAATATTCAATTCTAAGGTCAAAGCAGATTTGCTAAGTGGAAAAAGGACATTCATGTATTTGACTTCACACATAATAACGTGTATGCATTTTTCTGCACCTGTCATAACACCTGCAAATCTCTGTACGTGACCAATAAACTTTGACTTGAACATGGCGTTATCGTGCTTGTCTGCCGCAGACGTGGAGGAGTACTTCCTGCCCAGGAGGATCCAGGATGTGACAGGACAGGTAGGATCCATCTCTCTCCCTACCTCTCTCTCTAACAGCAGGGTGTTGATATGCACTAACAAGGACCAGTAATAAGAGGGTTATTTGCACGTTTCTTCATTTAAAGGGAAACCGTACCATTAATCTATATGTGTAGCAATCAATCTTATCATCCATTTGTATGTGAACGTTTATTAAATTCCTTTCCATTGTTCTGTCTCCTGAAGGGCACTGTCCCCGTTTGGTGACTGCGTCCTCTCCACAAAAGACACCTGCATCGGGAGTGAGATCTGTGCTGAGCTGTGGAACCCTAGGAGGTACATTCAAATTCAAAGAGTCTCAAATGAATAATAATATTTTCTGTCTCACTTTTAAAAAACGGTGCTGTCTACTTCAGTCCAACAGAAAAGTAAAAAAAGAGTATGGACCACTCTCTGTTTTTGACCTTCACCTCAATACCCCTCTTTTCTGCAGCCTCACTGGCTACTTCACTAAGTATGACTGCTCCAGTGCTGACATCAACCCCATTGGGGGGCATCAGTAAGACAGACCTGAAGAGCTTCCTGCAGTACTGTCTTTATGTCCTCTGTAGTGTCATGGCTGCACCTCCCACTGCAGAGCTGTAGCCCCCCGACGGACGGCCAAGTGTCGCAGACTGATGAGGTAACTTGTCACCTCTAGTGGAGCCAGATGTGTCATTGGGCCTACTCATAATGTTGGTCATTGTGGGTGTGGGCCCTAGCACATATGAAGTGACAACTTAGTTTTTTTCTTTCTTTCTTTTTCTAACATACTGTATGTATGATTGACCTTCCTTTATACCTATTAAGAAAAGTGGACATTTACAGGTGAAAGTCATACCATAAACCCCCAGCTATATTCATCTTGACTACTGTTGTTATTGTCCCGCCATGTTTTTCCTCTGTGGCTGTGTTGACTGTGGCTGTGTTGACTGTGTCGCCTTGTCCGTGACTGCTGTCTATATACACCACCTCACAAGCTTGGAAGATGAATTTCTCTTCAAGTATGTCATCTGTGCACATGGCTTGTTTTGTTATGGTGTAACAAACCTCTTCCTCATCCCTTGTTGTCTTACCCCTCTCGCCAGTCTGATATGGGGATGACATACTCAGAGCTGTCTGTGTTTGGCCGGCTCAGGAAGATCTCCAAGTGTGGCTCGTACAGCATGTTCTGCAAACTCATCCACACTTTGCGAGAGGCGCTCTCCCCTCTACATGTTTTGTACACTCAGTGTGAGATATCTGTTTGCATTCTTCCGCATGTATTCTGTTAACAGACACAAAATGGCAACTGTGACACCATGCTACCACGGCGATGACAACCGCTTTGACCCAAGGCCATTCCTCTACAACAGAGCCATTGATAATCAGGTGGGGATGCAACAGTCAACATTACATGATTTTGATTGTGATGCATTTGGTTGTTCTCTCCTCAACGGCTTTATCGGATTTGATTTAATCTCACAAGAATTGTGAATGTTTACTGAGTCCACTGAACATGGTATTATTATTTGGTGTATTATTTCATACACAGGTGTCCAAGATGGAGGTTGGGAATGACTACCACAACTAAGGTTCCTCCCAAAGAAGCCGTCTAAACTGTGACAATAAACACTGTAGGCGGCGCACAATTGGTCCAGCATCGTCCGGGTTACGGGGAGGGTTTGGCCGGGCTAGGCTTTCATTGTAAATAAGAATTTGTTCTTAACTGACTTGCCTAGTTGAATAAAGGTTGAATAAAAAATAAAAAAGAATAAAAACATTGCAACTCCAAACAATCTTATTGTACACACAGTGCCATCTTACTGTACAGTATTACAATTTCTGAAAATAGACCTAGGCTATTGATTGTTATTGTAGGCTCTGACAATGAAGGGTATACAAAGTGAGTATTTTGTGTCAGCAGGGTTACTTTCTAAATGTAATCTGTTACAGTTACTAGTTACCTATCCAAAATTGTAATCAGTAATGTAACTTTTAGATTACCCCAAACTGTAACGTAATCTGATTACATTCAGATTACTTTCCCCTTAAGAGGCCTTAGAAGAAGACAAAAATGTATGTTACCAATTGAATGACATCTATTCCAGGATAAATCAGTGTTAAAGTTTACATAGCTGGTCATATTATGGATGTTCAGTTTTACTTTTTGGTTTGTTATGTAGGCTTCTTCTAACCCATCACTTTCTACTACATATAATAATAATACTTTTACATTAAAAACCAAAGTCTATCAGAATTTCAGTCATTCCAATAAATGTTATACACCTTGATATTCAAGAATAGGACTTGGAAATATGGAAGTATAGATTAGCCTAATTGTTTTACCTGAGCATGACCCCAAAACTAAGGATTTATTATCCAGCCCTACTCTGTTGTTTATGATGTTGTTGTCATGGAGGACTGATTGGACTCATTGATTCGAGTTGAAAATAAATGCTCCCCTCATGTAATGGCATGCTTTGAGCACTACTGAAAAGTGCAATTTACATGTGAAAAATTGATGTCATATGCTGCATTTGCTATAGGCCTGTTTACCTTGTTGTTGGTGACACTTTGATATCTTGATAATAAGCAGCTGTTTAAAGGGTAAATCCACAGATGAAACAATAACAAAACGGTCGCCCCGCCACTGTTTTGGTAAAAAAAATGAGGGATGGGCCTGGATAAATGTAACCACTCTCAGATGAATAGACAGAGCTATGGATGCAAGGACGGTCCATCCATGTGATCAAAATGATTGTTTTAACCATTTTATGAGGCTATACAGTTTGTGGTTACATTTACAAACATTGGAGAAAAACAAGCTTATATTTTGGGTTCTCATGGAGTGTGACAGTTGAACTAAGCATTTATAAGTTATATTCTTCAAGAATCAATGGATATATATATATATACTACCGTTCAAAAGTTTGGGTTCACTTAGAAATGTCAGAAATACAGTGTAGACATTGTTAATGTTGTAAATGACTATTGTAGCTGGAAACAGCTGTTTTTTTAATGGAATATCACATAGGTGTACAGAGGCCCATTATCAGCAACCATCACTCTTGTTCCAGTGGCATAATGTGTTAGCTAATCCAAGTTTATCATTTTAAAAGGCTAATTGATAATTAGAAAACCCTTTTGCAATTATGTTATTACAGCTGAAAACTGTTGTGCTGATTAAAGAAGCAATAAAACTGGCCTTCTTTAGACTAGTTGAGTATCTGGAGCATCAGCATTTTGGATTACAGGCTCAAAATGGCCAGAAACAAATAACTTCCTTCTGAAACTCATCAGTCTATTCTTGTTCTGATAAATGAAGGCTATTCCATGTGAGTAATTGCCAAGAAACTGAAGATCTCATACAACGCTGTGTACTACTCCCTTCACAGAACAGCACAAACTGGCTCTAACCAGAATAGAAAGAGGAGTGGGAGGACAAGTACATTAGTGTCTAGTTTGAGAAACAGACGCCTATCAAGTCCTCAACTGGCAGCTTCATTAAATAGTACCCGCAAAACGGTGGTTTGGTTTGGTTTGGTTTGTGCGGTAGGTTTTGTGGGTTTTGACCCTCTTATGTAGGTTTCATAACCAGCCATAAAGTATTGCAATATATGTCACAACACTTATAAATATACATGTAATGACTGTAAAGTTATGCAAACTGTTATAACATGTTATAACATGGTTATAACCGTGTTATAAGGTGTTATTTTTTTATTTAACCTTTATTTGACCAGGTAGGCCAGTTGAGAACAAGTTCTCATTTACAACTGCGACCTGGCCAAGACAAAGCAAAGCAGTGCGACAAAAAACTACACATGAGAATAAACAAACGTACAGTCAAAGAACACAATAGAGAATCTATATACAGAGTGTGCAAATGTAGTGCAAAATGCAGAAAGTGTTATGAGGCTTCTTTGGCAGCACATTGTGTTCTGCTTTTGAGAAAAGTTCCCCTGTCAGAGACAGCCATGATGAGTGATGACACATAATGTGGATGTAGTCAGCAGTGTTAGTGTGGAGGGAAACAAAGTCTAATTTGTGTCCTCCAGTCTGGGCTACTAACAATTGCTCTATGGGTGGGAAATATGGGGAGAACAGATACGTCTGCCTCGCCATCTTTACCATTGACCTCGCTACCAAGGTAACCATCAGACCATGTTTCTGCCAATGTCAATGTGGGGGAGAGACACAGTAGATGGGCAACAAGAAATCTCAAAGTACATGAAAATCTATTTTGTGTCTTTAATTGAAATAAAAATACTTATGGCTCTAACTCTTACTTTATTGTTCTTAGAGCTATTTGATTGGTTGGGAGGAGTTCCGGAAATGCAAGTGGTTGATTGTCTACATCTTGGTCATCTCAGCATCGGTAATTTGATTGGACATTGACGTTGAGCATGTATTGTGATCAGGTGAGATCGTATTCAAAATCTGTAGTATGTCTCTCAACAGTTCATAAAGACATGGTTTATAATACGAAGATTCAAATGGACTATTACTCTTACCCTTTGTTGTCAATGGCAGAGCTTACGAGTTAGGAGACTCATTCGGCCTTCTTCCTCCTTCAAAACTCCTCCCTGATGAAGAAAACATTAAAGTGCATCAAGAGGACCCTCCCAGAGATTGTGTTTACCACCAACACTTTATTAAATCTCATATCTTCACTTCACAGCTTTACGTTTTATCGTCAACCTTAAAAAAAAGTCACTTCTGTGATCACATACATAGTTCCCTAAAACTGCACTGTAGTGTATATTTAGGGTTATATATTGATAGACGATTCACTCTTGTTTCAGTACATGTGAAACTCACAGAGGCACCCTAATATACTTGTATATTGGCCTGACTGCCATTGCAAAGGTGTGTGTCTAATTCACCTCTCCTGTCTCTCTTCTCTCCCAGTGTTATCCTGCTCCTGGCATCCTCCTCCTCATTTATTATCCTCCTCCTCATATATTCCTCCACCTCTGCCTCTTCACCATGATTGGCATGCTGCTCTTTGCTAAAGGAGATGTGCGTTCTGTTACTGTTACTGTTACTGTTGACGGCCAGTTCTCAAGCCTGAACATGCCCTTCCACCTTACCTCACTGCAGTTTTACCCACCTGCTGGTACAGGCTTTAACAGAGCTTTAACACCAACCAGTGGTAGATGTGTGGTATTACACCTGCCTGAATAGAGACTTGTACAGAAACTCCCTGCTGGTGAGTTTAAGATATATAATATCAGAGCATTTTAAGGTACAGTGTAAACCACATAGAATATCATAAAGAAACTGTTCTCTTGTGGCAGATGTCTACTAAGGAGGAGACTGGGCGTCAGAGCTGCCTTCGAGGTCATGTCCTGCCAACATGACCTCCTACACACACAAAGACATAGGCACGCACACACACTGAAGGGCCTTACATCTTGAGAGCGTGTGCGGGTGGATGCACGGTGGATGTGAGAAAAGACTACAGTGGAAATGGGGTCCAGCATATTAGACAGAGGCTCAACTTGTTTGGTCTCTCTCTGTTTCTCTCTGTGTGTTGCAGACCATACTGGTGCTTGACTCCGAGAAGTCCATTGCAGAGCGGGATGACTACTACGTGGAAGTTATTAACTGTTTCTTCATTCTATGCTACCTGATGGAGATGAGTCTAAAGATATTAGCGTTTGGATTGGGAGGCTACCTGTCATACAGAAACAACATCTTTGATGGACTTCTCACAGTTTGCCTTCTGGTAAGATATTCTGTAAATGAAAGGAAACATATTAAAGGTGCAATATGTAGAAATCACTCCACTATTTCAATGTTTCGCCTATTTTCAATTTATGTGACAAAACAAACAATGTATAGTGTGTAGATTATCATTGTTCAATCTAAACCACTGTGAAATATATTTTCAATAACCCAAAATATTGTATTTTCAGCTATTTGAAGCTGGTGTACAAAACAAAAACAAAAAAGACTCAAAAACGTATCATAACGGGGAACATAGAAAAAGTGCACATAGAATGGATCTACCGCTTCTCAGACTTGCTTTCAATGAGAATGACAGATCTATAACTGTGGTCGGGTTGCCCAAAAAGCTACATAATCCTCCTTTAAGCGTATTTCTGTCATGGTAATATAACTCAAAAAGTATTTCTCTTTTTACAGGTCCTTCAGATCACCGTTTTTGCCACCTACAGGCTTCCATTTCCTAAATGGTTGGTGTCTTCACTTCGGTCATATTTTGTCGCTCAACAAATACATTCTGTATAAGAAAATCGTCCTAAAGGATGGTGGTCATTATACACTAACAATAGTGATGAAAAAGTAACTTTGTTTACACACACACAGGTACACAAGGATGGTTAAAAACAGGAATAGAAACATGTTTCTTCCACTGCCCTCCAAGTAGAATAACAGTTCTCCATTCCATTCTATACCATGCCATTCCACAGGATTCCTCAGTCGACTTTCATGCCCCGGGGAGAACTAAGAACCCTTATCTGAAATGACCATCACCAGGAGGCATCAGCGGGAAGAGTGTTGCTGAATAGATCACCATGAATGGAGAAAGTAATACTGTAAGACTGAATAAACCTTTGTGTTGTGTGGTTGTCACAGCAACCCAGCGTCGCGTGGTCTGATGTCTCTGTGGGAGATGGCGCGTCTGGTCAACATGCTCATCGTCGTCCGCTTCCTCCGTATCATTCCTGATATCAAGGTGAGGAGTGGTGCCTGCTGGGTAGTAGTAGTGGCCATCATTTTCAACGTATGTGACGAGACCATTGTATATGTTGTATTTGGCTCCACCTATTGGCGGAAATTGTTTATTGCTTGACTTTTGCTCTATTTTGGGGGAACCGGCATGTCAAGAGATTTGTATTGTTGTAAAGTCATGCCGGTACAACCAGTGTCTTTATCATCTCTGGTTATGCATGTTGCTATTACAATATAGAAAATAGTCATCCTGGTGTTTTAATATCTCTTTTAGCAGATGGCCCTTGTAGCGAGTACTTTGGTTGACCTGGTGAAAATCCTCAGAGCTTTTGCAGGAATACTAGTGGTGAGTGACTCAAATGACACTTACTTTTTAAAAAATCTTTTGTTCTCTCATCCAACTAGTCATTTTAAATGCATCTCTAGGCATCTGTTTGCTGGACATCATGGATTCTCTATCACAGCTAACAGCTGTCAGCGTTTTGATTTTCTTTGTACCTTTTAGGTGGTGTTCTATGTGTTTGCTGTCATTGGCATCTGGCTGTTCCAGGGAGCTTGTACACTATTCACAAACCTCAAAGTAGCAATGGCCTCCTACAGTAGCTAATATGGCTCTTTTAATGTGTTTGTTGTGTGAGGTAATTGAAGTTGTTTTGTATGTATTCCCCTACAGTGTGATCTCCAATTCCAGTGTGAAGAACATCACCGTTAACTTCACCATGGAGTGTGGTTCCTACGAGCAGCTGGGCTACTGGCCAAACAACTTTGACGACTTTGCTGTGGGTACCCTCCTCTTGTCTCTCACTCAGCCAGCCCGTGAAGCAGAATCATAGGCAGAGAGCACAGGTGAGGCTTAGCTCAAGGCGAACATTCTGACTTTAACGATAGCATTCTCCGCATAGCCCTGTCTACTGTTATATGAGACAGGTTTAATAAGAATAGGCTTTGGAGGGAATGAAACTGTAAAACACATGGTTGGCATTCTATCTGTGACTCATCTGTACTGTCTCTGAATGGGAAGGCTAGTGCTGTGGGGTTAACCTCTCAAAGGGATAATGCACTGAAGTGGCCCATAAAATACTGTGGTGGCTATGTTAACATTTCAGTCTTGATCAATCAAATTAATCTTTTAAAATGTGTCTAAATGTTGAGAGAGAGTGTGCTTTCTTTCTCATCTCTCCCTCTGTTTTTCCCCTCGTCCTCCTTTACAACATCATGGTGGTGAATGACTGGCAAGTCTTCATGGATGCCTAGGCCAGATACACCACAGAGTAAGCCAACAATAATGCAAAACAATGCAGGAGTCTTATGATCTAACCGTCAGATGCTTCACTTTGTGTCCCTATCCACTAGAGGGCAGCGGTTGACGCTGAAGCACGTCAGTCCTTTTGATTTTGGGCCAAACTTTACTTTAATGAGCTCCCGCTTCATAATATTTATCTCATTTCAGTTGTTCCTAAATAAATGGCAACTGTTTGGATGTTTAAACAAGCTTTTGTACCCAACTCAGGAACAAGGCTAGTAACAGTGAACATACATGTAGGAGTGGGGCCATAAAATGTTATTTGTCACGTGCGCTGAATACAGCAGGTGTAGACCTTAGCGTGAAATGCTTACTAACAAGCCCTTAACCAACAATGCAGTTCAAGAAATAGAGTTTAGAAAATATTTACTAAATAAAAATTTAATAAAAAGTAACCCTATAAAATAACAATAACGAGGCTATATACAGGGGGTACAGGTACTGAGTCAATGTGCGGAGGTACAGGTTAGTAATGAGGCTATATACAGGGGGTACCGGTACAGAGTCAATGTGCGGGGGTACAGGTTAGTAACGAGGCTATATACAGGGGGTACCGGTACAGAGTCAATGTGCAGGGGTACAGGTTAGTAATGAGGCTATATACAGGGGGTACCGGTACCGAGTCAATGTGCAGGGGTACAGGTTAGTAACGAGGCTATATACAGGGGGTACCGGTACTGAGTCAATGTGCGGGGGTACAGGTTAGTAACGAGGCTATATACAGGGGGTACCGGTACTGAGTCAATGTGCAGGGGTACAGGTTAGTAACGAGGCTATATACAGGGGGTACCGGTACTGAGTCAATGTGCAGGGGTACAGGTTAGTAACGAGGCTATATACAGGGGGTACCGGTACTGAGTCAATGTGCGGGGGTACAGGTTAGTAACGAGGCTATATACAGGGGGTACCGGTACTGAGTCAATGTGCAGGGGTACAGGTTAGTAATGAGGCTATATACAGTGGGTACCTGTACTGAGTCAATGTGCGGGGGTACAGGTTAGTAACGAGGCTATATACAGGGGGTACCGGTACTGAGTCAATGTGCGGGGGTACAGGTTAGTAATGAGGCTATATACAGAGGGTACCTGTACTGAGTCAATGTGCGGGGGTACAGGTTAGTCAAGGTAATTTGTACATGTGGGTAGGGGTAAAGTGACTGTTCACGTTCATTATTTGTCGTGCTTAAAGAGGATGAAGACAAGATAATTGCGCATGGGGCTCAGTTTGTAAAACAGTGATTATGGGGATGTGTCCATGTAAACAGTTGATTGGGTTTTTTCTCTCCTCCCAGGTGGTCCAAGGTCTACTTTGTCTCCTGGTGGCTTACCTCCTCTGTCATGTGGGTCAACTTGTTTGTGGCTCTCATCTTGGAGGTATGTATCAACTTATGGTGGCCTGATTTGTACTTACTGTATTTTAAGTGCAAGATGTTTCTGAAAAGATGTAAACTCAATGATACCTCTGTTTTATGTAAAAGAACTTCATCTATAAGTGGGACCGGAGTGTTAACGTGTTCAGTGGCGGACGTTGAGCGAAAGGGCTACGAGACCACCGTCCAGCTCATGTTCAGGTAGGTTGCTTTTTAACTCCGCGCTGGCTCTGGCTTTTGCTGGGTGATTTTAGGCCCAGAGGTCAGTCACACACTGGGATGCCCTCACTGTCAGCGGTTCTGTCAGTTCTCTGTGAATGCAGTCAAAGTTTTTAGCTATACATCATTTATCATCAGAAGGCAAAGCCTAAATCTATTTTTGGCTGCTCACTTTTCCCCAAAATATTTGGAGATGCTTTTGTCTGGGCAATTGTGTCTGGTGAGCTTTCTGATAAATTCTAAAAGGGCATCTATTTTTTTCATGACCTAGCTTGCATATAATGCATTATACTGTATAATTTAGGACTGGGAATTGCCAGGGACCTCACGATACGATATTATCACAATACTTAGGTGCCGATACGATATATATTGCGATTCTCACGATTTTATTGCGATACTGCAATTTTGATGCGATTCGATGTTTCAAACATATTGCTCACCACATCCCAATATCAAAAATAATATTGGGATGTGTAACTGTATAATTTTTTTTTCACCTTTTTAACCGCATGTCGCTGAAATATTTGCTGAAGGTGTGGTTCATATGTTTAGCAGGGACTTCAAGTCAGAAGACCAACCCTTAATGCTCATTGTGGACTATAGCAGCCGCCTGCATGAGCCGCCTTCGCTTCAACTCATTGTGTGTCTCTTGACACAGTTTCTTGTCCTGTCTTGTCCTGTCTTGTCCTGTCTTTAAAACCCCACTGTACCTTTCAGGAGCCTACAGAGGAGGAGCTGGTCACCCAACTCCACCAGAACCATCACCTGGACCCTACGTCCAACCAGGCGCGTACCAATCCAAAATAAACAGGGCCTTTACTGGCTTTTACTTATGTCTGTGTGAATGGCAGGGACACAAAAGCACAAAAGGGACAATATTGTTAGGGCTCTCTCAATTCTGATTAGTCCTATGTTGTCACATTTTGTATGTTTTTGCACTCAAACCACTGAACAACTGCCGTAGTCACTTTGAAATGAGTCTGAAAGATTGGGTTGCTAAGCGTTTTGTTCTTGTTAAGTCTGTTATCACTTTTGTTTGATGGCATTCACTAAGTAATCAACTCATCACCTTCATACATTTTTTATTTATTTAATACAGAGTAAAAAGGGAAAAGGACTAGATTTTATTCATATATTTGTCATGAAAGCTGTTTCTTTGGCGTACCTGCCTTACAATGTAAATAGGAAGTACAGGAAACATGGTATGTATTTTATATTTGTGCCTTTAGCGACATAAAGAAATATGGGTTTATATAAATGATGAAATATGTGTTTAGCATGGCTGGAAATTATAATCTCATAAATAAATGTGTAAAACAAATTTTAGACAAGGCCTGCCCTTTTTGTATTTTGCATTGGGTAAATTCTCTCTTGGATAGCTACAGCTACAATTTCATCTTTAATAATTAATAATAATAATAATAATAATTTAATAATTACCTGACTTTTGCAATCAGTTGGAAGGTGTCAGCGTTTTCTGAGACCCTCAGGTCTTCCGACTGATATCTCCCTCGTCCACACTCATCAGGCCAGGCTAGTTAGTGACAAGCATGAATGAAGATTCCTGCTGATGCCTCCTGGTGATGGTCATTTCAGACAAGGGTTCTTAGTTCTCCCCGGGGCATGAAAGTCGACTGAGGAATCCTGTGGAATGGCATGGTATAGAATGGAATGGAGAACTGTTATTCTACTTGGAGGGCAGTGGAAGAAACGTGTTTTTGAGAATAATAGAAATGGCATGTTTTACAACGTCATAATAAAATATAACCAGAAAGATAATTACGGTGATCAAGGCATGGCACCCTGGGGTTTGTTCTGTGGTCCTATGCTTATTTTTTTATTAGTTTTTATTTAACCTTTATTTAACTAGGCAAGTCAGTTAAGAACACATTCTTATTTACTATGACGGCCTACCGTCAGTAGTACGGCGCCCCTGGAGCAAATTAGGGTTAAGTGCCTCAACAGATTTTTTTCACGTTGTCGGCTCAGGTTTTCAAACCAGCGACCTTTTGTTACTGGCCCAACGCTCTAACCTTTAGGCTACCTGCCGCCCGTTATGCTAATGGTGTACACACACTGGTGTTGACACTCCACACCACACAGACTCATGTTTACTGGAAACAGACGAGGGTAAACAGGCCAACCTCCAGAGGGCCTGACATCAAAGCTCTGACCTCCTCCTCTCCTCCCACTATTTGTTTGCCTTTCCTCTTGGTGAGTTTGGGCTCGTTGCAAGGCCTTACCACAAACCCTGTCCACAACCACATAAGAATGTAGATATGATGTAGGCTAGCTAGCCTGTGAAGGGCTATCTGGACTCTTCTCTCTGAGTCTTTTGAGAGTAGTGATGAGAGTAAGAATAATAGAATCCACATTTTGAAATTTGATTGTGCATCAGCAGTCACTCAATTAGCCCATGTTATGTTTGTTTTTTTATTGGTAAGTTAGTCTAGCGGCCAGCTATCTAAAGTTGTAGTAAGCATGGTTGAATTACTGACCAGGGTGGGGCCCATTGATCATCAGTTATCATTTCAAGAACTGCAAACATTTGCCTCCACCCTATGGCAAAATGTGTATAAATGCACAAAATTAGCTGTAAAACTGCAACTTTTTTTATCTGCCCCATGGCAACGTTAATTAGGAAATTAATTTTAAAACGGAAACATTTTCTCTACGCACCATGGCAACATATGCTTTAAACTTAAAAATGTTCTCTTCGCTGTCACGAGTTGTCACCATCAAAGTCACCCATCTCTGTTCTAGAAGGTTGAAGCTCAATTTTGCCAACATGTCAGCCATGTTCTATCTAGAGCCCCACCACTGCAGTGAAGGCAGAGCCAGAGGCATCCCAGACGAGGCATGATTGGCAATAATTAGAAGCAGTTGGTTAATGAGTCCGGCAGACTAAGGAACACCACACAATCCTGTTTACCCAGCTTGATGAGGACAGATTGGGTAAACAGAGCCTGACTGCCTGGAATGCCAACACTAGCAGGAGGGATAGGCCTAGGTGATGTGTGCTAGAGCAGGGGTTCCAAACCTTTTCACTCAGGCCCAGCATTGGGGAACATCCCGTGCCTCCCCCCCCATCTCCCCTGCACACTTCTTATGGATGCAAATTTGCAGTTTTAAAGCTTTTTGCCATGAAGTGCAGTGCAGAGAACATTTACATTATTTGATTTAACACATTTAACCAGGCAAATCAGTTAAGAACAAATAATTATTTACAATGACGGTCTACCCCATCCAAACATGGACTACGCTGGGCCAATTGTGCGCCGCCCTATGGGACTCCCAATCACGGCCAGATGTGATACAGCCTTGATTCGAACCAGGGACTGTAGTGACTCCTCTTGCACTGAGATGCAGTGCCTTAGACCCGTGTGCCAGTTTTAAAGTACATTTCCTGGAATTCTCCACATTTTCTTATGTCTTATGTGTTCATGTGATATTTGAGTCAAACATGACAACAAAATCAATACCTAGCTAAAA
This sequence comes from Thymallus thymallus, assembly GCA_023634145.1. Taxonomy (NCBI): domain Eukaryota; kingdom Metazoa; phylum Chordata; class Actinopteri; order Salmoniformes; family Salmonidae; genus Thymallus; species Thymallus thymallus. Next base: position 27,479,767 of record CM042380.1, read on the forward strand.
AAAAAATGCTGACATGTGCTAATTAGGGCGGCATGTAGCCTAGTGGTTAGAGCGTTGGGCCAGTAACCGAAAGGTTGCTGTTTCGAATCCCTGAGCCGACAAGGTGAAAACCTGGCGATGTTTCCTTGAGCAAGGCACTTAACCCTAATTTGCTCCAGGGGCTGACCCTGTAGGTAGGCTGTCATTGTAAATAAGAATTTGTTCTTAACGGACTTGCCTAGTTAAATAAAGGTTAAATAAAAAAATAATCTGAAAAGTTCTAAAGTTCTCTAAGGTCTGCAATGACAAGAGGAGGGATCCGCCTGTCACCGATACCTGCAGGTGGTCTTAAGAAGAGCGGACCAGGCTCTCTTCCAGGTACTCCGACAGCGGCGGACGAGCACTATAAGCACCATAAGCTGGGCTGTCTCTTTGGCTGAGGGTAACCTGGGAAGGGGAATGAAATGTGCAGCTTTGGGAAACCTATCCACCACAGTGAGGATGGTGGTGTAGACATTTGACGGAGGGAGACCAGTGACAAAGTCAAGGGATATATGGGACCAGGGGCAATGAGGAACAGGTAGTGGTTGAAGGACGCCAGCCGGAGCTTGCCGCGGAGTCTTGTTCTATGCACACACAGTGCGGAGACGTCCGGAACCATGGTAGGCCACCAGAAACATTGGCTGATGAACGCGAGGGTCCGATGGGAGCCGGGATGACAGGTGAGTTTAGAGGAATGCGCCCATTCCAGGACAGGGGGCCGAGCCAAATCTGGGACGAACACTGGGTCCATGGATGCTCTTCTCCTTCAAGCCAGTGCCTCCACTCCAGTGCCATCTTGAATACCAGAAGTTTCCGATTTCCCACGTCATAGTTCGTCTCAGCGGAATTGAGATGATGGGAGAGGAAAGCTCAGGGATGCAGCTTTTGGGCCTGGACAGAACGCTGTCCCCACTCCGATGTCCGAGGCATCAACCTCCACCACGGGACGGGTCCGGATGGATTATGATGGGGTCTGTGGTGAAACAGTGCTTCAGATCCAGAAACGCTCAGTCAGCAGCTGGGGACCACATGATTGGAACCTTGGGAGAGGTGAGTGCAGAGAGGGGGGAGGCCAGGGTGCTGTAGTCCCGAATAAAGTGGTGGTAGAAATGAGCAAATCCCAGGAAACATTGCAGCTGTACTCTGGATGTGGGTTGGGGCCAATCCAGGACCTCTCTTACCTTGTCAGGATCCATCTGAATGTTCCCTGCAGGGATGACATATCCCAGAAAGAAGATAGTGGAACGATGGAACTCACATTTCTCCTTTAACAAACAGCTGGTTTTCCAGGAGGCGCTGGAGGAATTTTCGGACATGGAGAACATAAACACTTGAGCCGACTGGGATAAGGCAACAGTGTCGTCGAGATAGACAAACACAAACCGGTTAAGTATGTCACAGAGCACAGGTGGTAGGCGTTCCGAAGGTCCAACTTCGAAAAGAGGATCGCCCCCTGGAGAGGCTTGAGAGCCGAAGCGAGGTGTGCTAGCGGGTTCGATTTTTTACAGTGATGTCATTAAGGCCAGGGTAGTCAATACACAGGCGCAGTGTTTTGTCCTTCTTTTCCACAAAGAAAAACCCTGTGCCGGCAGGGGAGGCAGAAGGACGTATGATCCCGGCAGCTAGAGAGTCCTCAATGTATACCTCCATGGTCTTGGTCTCCGGGCCAGACAGGAATTAAAGCAGCCCCCGAGCTGTTGTGGTGCCTGGGAGGAGGTCAATAGCAAAAGCGGCCTTAAGCCAATATGCGTGGCAGAGTGGGCTCCAACCCAGGATAGAACCAGTAGCCCAGTCGATCAGGGGGTTTTGCCATGAAAATCCCAAAACTACAGGTGTATGAGGAGATTTAATTAGTAGAAACTGTATGGACTGTGATTATCCGACACTCACAGGTTAATGGGAACCGTACTGTGAGTGACCCTGCCAATGGAGCGTCCATGGGAATGCTCTGACATCCATGGGAATGGAGAGGAGTTGAATAGAGATACCCAGCTCAGATACCAGAGTAGTGTCCATGAACGAGCAATGGGAGACTCCCTGTATGGCCCACCAGCGTACCCGTACCTACTGATGAGCCTGGTATTTTACTGGACAAGATATGTAATGTCCTGTAGTACCACAATACAGGCAACTGTTGGCGCTCAGCCTGCGTAAACCTTCACTAGGAGACAATCTAGCCCTGGGAGAGAAACACCCGGCAAGTTCCAGGATCTCCAGTATAGCGGGGTAAGCGGGGTTCTCTGGAAGCTGGGAAGGCTGAGGAAAAGCATCGCTAGTAGCGAGGTTATTGAGCGCCCGGGAGGTTTCCGTTGTGGCTTGCTCCAGAATTAGCTCGTTGTGTCTTCCAATGGTGGCTCCTTGCAGGGAGATGGCGTTGTGGAGCTGCTCGGTCAGTCATGGCCAGTTCGTACTATCACGACTCAGGATATGACCCAGATGCAGACACAGGAGGTGGATAGTTCGTTTCTCAGAATAATTATTATCACAAAGGGTCAGGCAAAGGGGCAGGTCGAGGGCAAGCAGAGGTTCATAATCCAAGGCAGAGTCAACAAGGGACAGAATGGCAGGAAGGCTCAGGGTCAGGCAGAAAGGTCGGAACTGGGAAGACTAAAAAACAAAACTAAGGTAGGCACCACACGGAAAACACGCTGGCAACAGACATACAGAAAACACAGGTATCAATACACTGGGGATAATGGGGAAAATAGGAGACACCTGGTCGGGGGTGGAGACAAGCACAAGACAGGTGAAACAGATCAGGGTCCCAAGGACCGAGTTTGGTAAATGCTGGACTCTAGGCCTTCATGCACACAAAACAGCATGAGGATTTAGGGTTACAGTAGTTGAGTCAAGTGTCTCTCTATCTGATCACAGGGCCTGTCTGATCTCCAGCTGTCAGTGCCTCCATCCCCCCACCTACATTCCCTGCAGAAGATTCTCATGGGAAACTAGCACTCTGTGTTACCTGCCAAGCTAAATTATGTCATAGCCTGGCGACCTTTTGCTCTGTGTGCTGGAATGCCAGTGATGAGAGATGTCAGTTCTACAAGCATGTGAAGAATGCAGCTGCCTACAGGGTTATCTCTCTGTTTTCTCTCTCTCTCTCTCTCTCTCTCTCTCTCTCTCTCTCTCTCTCTCTCTCTCTCTCTCTCTCTCTCTCTCTCTCTCTCTCTCTCTCTCTCTCTCTCTCTCTCTCTCTCTCTCTCTCTCTCTCTCTCTCTCTCTCTTTCTTCTCTTCTCTCTCTCTCTCTCTCTCTCTCTCTCTCTCTCTCTCTCTCTCTTTCTCTCTCTTTACTAAAGAGGATATTGGAAACAAAGTGAGGCAGTCACATGCAGTGGCAAACTGAGACTAGTTGGCTGGTAGTACTGCTCACTGAGGGTTTTGGTCGATCTTTCCCTGTGTTTGTGTTATTCCCTGTATGAAGCAGTTCGTAGTACTACCCAGCCCTACTTACAGCACGTGGGACTGACCTGTGGTAACCCTTTTTGTTTCAGGAGTAGCAGAAGATATCATAATTCACACCGCTTCTGAACCTGTATTTCCCTGCTAGAGACCTCATTATGGCAGTCGTCAGTCCTTTCTGATAACATCTTGTCATTCTCACTGACCTGAAAGGGTTCTGAGAAGCTGTTTCTTTACATTATCTCGCTCTTCTCTCTCTCGTTCTGGAATAAGAGAATTACTGCCCTTTTTGTTCCTGATCAATCAGTCAGATGGTTTGACGGACGGATCTAGGTTTGGCGCATGCAAGGAAAACGCTACCTGTCCGAATGCATAGTAACAACTCAAAAGTTTGTTGTAGGAGGAATAATGATCTGAGGCTGTTTTTCATGGTTTCGGGCTAAGCCCCTTAGTTCCAGTGAAGGGAAGTCTTAACGCTACAGAATACAATGACATTCTAGATTATTCTGTTTCCAACTTTGTGGCAACAGTTTGGGGAAGGCCCTTTCCTGTTCCAGAATGACAATGCCCCCGTGCACAAAGCAAGGGCCATACAGAAATGGTTTGTCGAGATCGGTGTAGAAGAACTTGACTGGCCTGCACAGAGCCCTGACCTCAACCCCATCGAACACCTTTGGGATGAATTGGAATGCCGACTGCGAGCCAGGCCTAATCGCCTAACATCAGTGTCTGACCTCACTAATGCTCTCGTGGCTGAAGTCCCCTCAGCAATGTTCCAACATCTAGTGGAAAGCCTTCCCAGAAGAGTGGAGGCTGTTATAGCAGCAAAGGGGGGGACCAACTCCATATTAATGCCCATGATTTTGGAATGAGATGTTCGACGAGCAGGTGTCCACATAATTTTGGTCATCTATTGTATCTGCTATTGAAACTCCAATTTAACGGCCGATTCTGTCCTTCTATTAAATCTCAAGCTGTCACCCTTATAAGTAGTATGGCATCTAGAAAGTTTAAGAATATTGAACAAACAGATTCCATTCACCCTCCAGCTGCTGATTGTGGATCAACTTTCACGTCCTAAGTCCCACCACCATAGTTAATAGAGGAGCGAGGAAGCTGATCCAGGCGCAACTGTCGAGGGGCAGGTTTCGTCTCCACCTACTTCTCACCCCTTCCCTGTTCACCTAAAGGCTTAGCTAACCTGCCTCTGTAAGCTCTAATGATACCTGTTGGCCTCGGCCCGTTCTCTCACCCCTTTCACCAAATGCGGTAGTCCTGCTTTACAGGACCTTTTGAAGCTGCCGCACCTGGTGCGATCTTAAATTTCGCTCAGGGAAAACTTGGATTTATATAATTAAAGAGCTGGATTGGGCTGGAAAAAAAGAGCATTGCAACTCTTTATGGTGAGGTATTGGTCCATTCTCACCCTCTGTGAAGCCACAGGAAGAGAATAGGAGGAGATGTCCCTACGCCCACACCACCATATAGCCTTTCCCTTTTACACTGAGACCAGACCTCCCCTTCACCACCTACTGCCTCACAACTCCATTACCACATCTTCCAGGTCCTATCTGAGGTCTCCCTGACTGTAATTACTCAGCCGCCCACCAAACAGACCGACCGACCTGGCCTACCTGGCCCCTTTCTTCCGTTCAATGGCTGCCTGCCTGCCCTGCCATACTCTGAGTGCGAGCAGATGCACCTGTCAGTCAGGCCTACCCAGCTGCTTTCTCTGCCTGGTGGAGAGGCGGAGCGGGGGCTGGTGCCCACTCAGGTGAGCGAGGCCGTTGATCTGGGGCACGGTGCACCCTGGCAGCCTCCTCAAACACCTGCCAGCCAGGTGCCACTTTATCGCCTCGCTGCCCCCTCCCTCCCTCTCGCTTCTGTTTTGTCCGGTTTCACTCCCCATGTAGGATAAGGAAGGCTGTAAACAATAATGGAGAAAGAGAGGGAAAAGTTCAGGACATTCCACTTTCAGCCTGTCTCACGCCCAGCCCATCTTTAGCAAGCAAGCAGCAGCTGGTTCTCTCTCACCCACACTCACTCTCTCTCTCTCTCTCTCTCTCTCTCTCTCTCTCTCTCTCTCTCTCTCTCTCTCTCTCTCTCTCTCTCTCTCTCTCTCTCTCTCTCTCTCTCTCTCTCTCTCTCTCTCTCTCTCTCTCTCTCTCTCTCTCTCTCTCTCTCTCTCTCTCTCTCTCTCTCTCTCTCTCTCTCTCTCTCTCGCTCTCTCTCCCCCTCTCTCTCTCTCTCGCCCTCATTCTCCCACTCTGGGTGTTTGAGGGAGAGAGAGAAGTGCATTTCTTTGATCAATACTCCAAATTGCATAACACCATAAGAATCATTTTAGTTGAAATGACCAAGCCTTAGCTGCAGATATTTTTATTGAAGTGCCCTTTTCAGTGATTGAACACTCAGTCAAAAACCCAGAAGAATACTTTTGTCAAGTTTCTTCCACACTTTATGGCGGAGCACACTACAGAGAAACTAGATGCTGTTCAAAGCACTGTTGGCTGCTCTGCCAGCTTAATGACACGAAAAGAGATTTCAGCAAACACCCCTCTCTGTATCTGGCACTGTAACTCTCCAGTAATAAATTAACTTGTGGCCAAAGTGCGGAATGCATTCTTCAGCAGCGGAAGCAATCAGTCTGCCTGTACTGCCCTTTCTCCCCCACTCAATACACTTAAAGAGCAGGCTCATTTGCATACAGGTGAGGAGAAGAAAGCAGATGAAGCAGGTCTTTAGAAAGAGAATAGGGAACGACGAGGGTGATGATTGTAGAGTAAGAAGCAAAGGTGTTTTTTATGGCGACCGAATTTCGGGGGATTTTCCCCCGAAAAGGTCAACATTGCCATGTAGACAGAATCCAGCAGCTGTCCTCTGGGCTGTCTGTTGGAGGCAAGGCAGCCATTAGTCTCTGTCAGAGCAGAGCTGCTCTGGTGAACTTCCATACTTAATCAGAGGGATCTCACCGCTAGATGACAGTAGCTGCTTCCTAGATACAAGTCCTAGATGCAACAGGTGGTGAATTCTATGAGACCATCTTACCCACACTGTTTCTATGAAGAGAATACAATGGGCTTGTAGTTTATGGAAGTTTCTAAGACCTACAGTGTTTCCAGTTTTATCAGGCATGGTGTGCAAACATGAACATGAAAAAAGTCCTGTTCCCTGTTGTTGGCTGTTGAGTCGTGCTGTTTGGTGGAGCCTGGTTAAATAGAAGGACTGCTATGAAAATTACGAGGTTATCATATGATGTCCATTATGGTCCAGTTCTTATCACCCCTACATCAGCGGCTCCTACTCCCATCCCAATGTTCTGATTTCTCAGTCATCCACCCTGACAAAGTGTCTCATATTTTTATTGATGCTGATTGACCTCCCTTTAGATATAAAACCTATCTACCCACTCTCCATATAAGGGCCTATTGTTCATCGTCCACATTATTGTGTGTGTAAAGATGAGGGGGGAGAGTTGTACTTAGTTGCGGTGAACGTGAGAAGCGTCACTGATGTGGCATCTTAAGTTTCCTGGTAATCGCTCTTGAAGGAAGTGTTCAGAGTTTCCCACAGAGACAGGACAATGAGTCTAGTCTTGGTTAGTGGAACACGGCTACCTGCCACCCCTCTCACTCACTCGCTCTCCCTCCCAATCTCTCAAATCATTCTCCATTGAAAGGGAGCTTACATATTTTCATAGATCAAGTCTCTTCGCAGAGGGCATGTAATGGATACTGCTAGAATGGAACTGTTTATATTGGCTTTAATAGATGCACAACCTTACCTTGAAAATGTCCGAAGCTGTTTCAGTGATTTTTAGGGAATATGATTTCTTAATCATGTTTTCACATTAGTTATACTGGTTATACGGTAGGTGGGGAGAGTTACAGGTAGTGAATTCAGGTGTGTTTCAAAATGTGAATTTTAGGTATTGTTCAGTGTGCGGTGTCGTTTTGGTATGACTGTAGCCTACCCAAGTGCCTTGAGGAAATGTGGAGGGATTTGTTGTTGGATTTGGCCGGATGGACGTGTGTGTTTTTGGCATATTAGTGGTCCATCCTGTTAAAGCGAAGGATTATTCTCTGCTTTAAGCCCATGTCACCACTGTTTAAGACTTTTAGTGGTTTGATGTGCTCCAATACATTTTCTCAGAGGCTGACGGAACCGCCTAAGCTGTGGGCAGCAGTGTGGTGACTAGTGGTTGACCCTGCTGACCCCTGAGGGTCGCGGGGTCAACATGCAGGGTCAAAGGAGGGGGTACCATACAATGAGGTTGACATGATAAACATGAGTTCCCAAGGGACAATGCCAACAGTTCTCTATTCTGGGTCTTTACCCCTGAGCTGTAAATTGAATACATCCATCCAACTTGATTTCATTGATGACCCTGAAAAGGAGGGAGTTTATGGGAATCAGGGGTGAAGTTGGGTGAATGGTTGGTGTGGAGTTGGGGAGCTAAGGAACAGACATCCTCACTAGAATGTCCAAGCTGAGCTCCTTGCTCTGCTTACAGCCCTCTGATATGACTTGGCTGTAAAGTCCAAACATTGTCCTGGCCTCCAACCCTAACCCTTGTGAACTGTAGTCTTCATGGCTCTCCAAGGCAGACCAGACCACCACCAGGCCAGGGATGTGAGAGGTGAAGTGGGGAAGCAATGAACATGGACGTCTCGGCGCAAAATGTTCTGGTGTGGATTTCTGATGGACGCGGACTCGTCAGATGAAGGGAGAGCTGGAAATAAAAGAGGGTGAAGATGATGTCAATGAAACAAATGAGGAGTAATGGAATAATGTCATGGGAAAGAAAGCTCCTCGTGGTCTGGATGGATGAACGAGGGAGGCGGGAGGGGAGAGGAGAGAGGAGGGAAGAGAGAGGTTGCTGAAGAGAAGAGGTTCTCCTCACTTCGTTCGTCTGCTCGATTAGCACGGTGTGCAGTATTTTAGCACCCCCCCCCCTCCTCACGCATGCCTCACACAGTTTCCATCGTTAGCGGCGGCAGTAGCCTGTCAGGCGCTCTGGTGTGCAGTGCAGGGCCCCCTTTGTGCCAAGGTGGGGAGGGGGCTGGAGGGAGGGATGGAGGGGGAAGCAGGGGCAGCCGGCGGGGCCTTGCAGCTGTCGCGAGGGTCGGCCCATGGACGCCTGTGATCAGCCAGCCGTGAAATCTTCCCTGAACAGCTCTGCATTCAGGGCACAGGCAGACTCTGACCCAACCACACACACACACACACACACCCTCTCTCTTTGACTAAACCTTCCCTTTACTAGTGGGGCTCGAATGGCGCCGACTATTAGTTGTCCCCTTTCTGTCAATAACCCCCCCTCCCGATACTATTCTTGATTCCATTATCATTTCCATTGAACAAAAGAGCCAAAACAGGCATCTAAATACACTAGTAACAAGTTAAAGGAATGAAACTTCACTTCTTTAAAAGCTTAAAAATTATAACTCTGCAGTGCATTTCATAACTTGCTAGATATCACGTTTCTCTTTCCAGAGAGATCGGATTGTAGTTAAGATAATGAATTTTTGAACTCTCTCACCCTACTATCACCAGACTGATCATCAATGGCCCAACTGTTGCATGGTATGCTGGGAAGTCTGGTAGTGGAAATGTACTGTGACCTCAGCAGGCAAATGTTGGATTTGCATAATGGGTGTCGGATGGTGATTGGTGAAACCTGGCATTCCTGGTCTTGTCTGGCTCCCCTCTCTGACACTGTGTTCAGGGGAGAATGAAGTGGGTGCTGAGGGGGGCGTGGGGCATTCCCTAAAGGTACAGAAAGAATTGGATGGAAGGAAATACATGTGTTTGGACCACTTTCATTAAGGTTACACAACAGTCACACACCAGTCTTGGAAATTGTTGATAAATTATTTATTTATGCTTGTTTATTTATTCCGTTGATGATAATGATGATTGTGACTGCGCATAAATATGAATTATCCTTAAGAACCATAACCCTTTTTCTTTAAAATTGCCAAACTCTCCGTACCCATACCAAGCAGAAACTGTGGGTGTCAGTGTGGACAGACACCTCTGCATTCCGTCAATATGATGTAGCTTAATGATGTTGTAATCTGCGCTGGCCTATGTATCTGTGTAGCTGGAAGGCACCCATCAGCTCAGGTCTGAATGGAAGCGAGGGAGGCTAGCCCACCCAGGCTGCAGAATGGTTCATGGGTGAGTCCTGTGCCCTGTGCCCTGGCTGCTTGGCTCTAAGTCGGAGGTTGAATCTTGGATGGGAACCCAGACGGCTGCTCCTGCCATATCAATGGAGGACCCCACCCCCCCCCCGCCCCCACCTCCGTCCCCTCCCCTCCTCTTCGTCCTCATCCAACCTCCTTCATCCTTTCATGTTGTGCCAGAGCAGAAGTCTGCCCTCTCCACTTGGGGTTTTATTGTGTGCCACTTCCACTTCCTGTTTTCTCTCTCTTCTCCTTTCCTGGAGACACCACTGTGTGTTTACTGACTACACACACAGCCTTTACTGCTTCTCCACTTGCGTGGCTCAACGCTTTTTGCTGTCTGAAGCTAGAAGGACAGTATGGCGTGCCTTCAAGGAAAGCCATTGCATTTTATTGCAATGATCACTCTTGGACGGTGACATTTCATATTGGACACAGTATGTGTGGTCATTGATCATGTTGATAAGGTCTGAGGTGAAATAAGGATTACCTAAGGTCAGTGGACATCTGTGTTGGCAGGACAGATCAGCCAGGGATAGAGAACATGTCTCTGCAGGCTAGAGAACTAGCCCTGGAGCTTCGAGAGAGAAGTGGATGGACCAGGGAGCTACACAAGTCATAGTTGTTTCTGAACGTTCTTCAGTAGACTCCCAGACAGGCTTATATGATTCTTATTTTCACTCCTTGTTGATACTTACTTAGTAACTTTTGTGTATCTCTATGGAACTGTCAACAAACACAGCTAGTTGACCTCCACTTCATATTGAGGCTGGCTCTCCTGCTTTCCCGAAGCCCTGTTTCCCTGCACTGTCTGTTTCACCTTTGAATCAGTCGCACATGAAGAACCTTTTGACCGGTGACCTTTTAGCATGACATTCCAATCTCTCCCAGAGCTCCAGAGCCCCTGGCCAGGTCCACATCATTCCTGAGCAGTAGGACTGCTGGTCATGGGTTATGTGTTTTGTGTGTTTGGTGAGTGGGCGGTTGCTGGTGTTTATTTACTGTTGACTCAGTTTATTTACTGCCCGCCGGGCAGACAGAGCAGAGGCCCCTGGTTCTCACCCTAAACTCCTACACCCCTACCCTATCCCAGCCCTGTATCAGGGTCTCAGACCCCAGGCAACTCCGCTTTGCTCTCCACGACTGAGTGAATCGAGGTGGGAGGGGGGTGGGGGGTGAAGTGGGGGAGTTTGAGAAAAGAACGGTTAGACATCCCCCGGCTTGTGGTTTACCTCACACTGCTCATGGGTCAAACGGGTCAGTGGAATGCTGGGATAGGTGTTTTTTGAGTCCCAATGAGTCCCAATCTATATCTTTGTTTTCTTGGAGCCTTGCGCTCTGCATGTGGTCGCATTGAAACGGCAGTGTTAAGCTTACAATTTATGTAACAGTAACTATGTTCTGGAAGCCATTCTGGATGGATCCCTCATGACTAAGGATGTTCTCCACTTAGCTCTCCCTTCTGTTGCTATGTGGTAAAGCAGAGGTAGTCACATTTAAGCATGAAGGTCCAGAGTATTGATGGTTGTCTTTCCTCCCTGGGAGTTAATTGATTGATTATTGTCACCGATTGGCCAGACTTCCTTCACCTGGAGCCCCAGGTTTGAATCAATTCCTGATTAGAATGAAATAATGGAAACCAGCATGTCAGACCTCTAGGCCTGGAACAGAGAAAGGGGATAGCATGTGATTTTGATAGATAATGTCATTTTTGGAAGCATCTGTGTGTATGGGCTTCACATGATAGCTCTGAAACTAACAAAACATCTGAATACGTGTACCATGAACTGATCTGAGAAAATAATCTCAATGTCAACAGGCTGTTTTCCATTAATGTTATCAGGAAAGTCAAAACCAAGGACTTTAAATCACACCCCCATGGGTAAACTCTTTGTACTAGTCCTGTACCTTATTTAAGATAAGGCGGTTCTTCAGACTACTGGCAGATTAGTGCACTCAACACCTTTCACAGCCAACGGTTATGACTCGTCTCCCCTTCGACGGAAAAGCCAGTCAAGCAAGGTGGGATTCTTTTGTGATATTTACACAGTATACTTAGAAAGTATACGTAGACTACAACATCTGTTGGAGAAAGGCTTTGGTGGCCCAATAGGAAGATAGCTACAGTTGATTTTCCAGTTGTGTGTTTGTTTTACAAACACACAACAGACTGTCCCTCAGGCTGTTCCGAACCCGGACACCTCTTCAAACAGGATACAGTGGTGGACAGAAAAGGAGATTTGAAGTGATAGAGGAGAGAAAGGACCCGATTGTCTCTGCAGCCTCGCATGCCTCTGGAGAGAGAGAAAGGAAAGAAAGAGACTTAGAGAAAGAGTGCGAGCGAGTGAGAGAACGCATTTTCGCTGTGCAGCTGCTCCTCTGGATGATTTTGGATTACATCAGCAGCCGAAAAAGAAAGGAGGGAGGGAGGGAAGGAGGGAAGGAGGGATTGAAAAGGGAGAACAGGGGAGAAGGGTGTGAGGCACACTCCACAAATCAGGGCTCCTTTCTGAAGGGAGCAGGAGATTGCTCCGGAGTTCTTCTTGACAGAGCTATCATTGTTAGCAGGCTGAAGTAGCTGAAGCCAGGGCTGAATAGTGCTGTGGACTGTGGACTGTGCACCCCCCCCCCCCCTCCCCTCCCCCCAACACCACCACTGCACCCCATTCCACCACCTCTGAGTTGTCTCTATAGGCTGGGTTTGTGAGCAGCATACAATCACATTCCTTAGCAGGACTGGCTCTATTTCTCCTCTAGGATTAATAGATTCACATGTTTGAGGGCGAGAAGTGTAAATAAATATTGGATGAGTTAATAGGAATTAATCCGTGTCCTAAACTAGTAGTGGTTACATAATATCTTGTGGACAGACAGAGACTACGTAAAACATCTGACCAAATTACGTGAGATTTTGGTTCTGGGTTAAACGAATTTAGTGGTTCCATTGCTGCTATTTCTACCATGTTCTCCGGTGCTCTCATGGTAGTACTGGTGGTTCTGATTCTCTTTAGAAGGATCATATGGCATACTGTCTGCCTTGTTATCGGGGACAAGATGCTTAACAGGCCCGCTAAGGCCAGAGCAGCCACACCGGCTCTTCATCATATTAATAATAATAATAGGCAGTTGAGCCATGATGATTATGATGATGATGATGATGATGACGAAGATGAGGAGGAAGATGTGTTCCTATAACTACTATGGATTTACTGAAGGCTTTCAATTCCATTCATGAATTACTTGTATGTGGATATTCTGTGAATTAGCCAATGTATTCTCACAGTGACAATAATAAGGTAATAAACGTGTCTTAATTGTTGAATGGCATGATTTTTCTCTCATTTCTGTGACTGACTGTGTGTGTGAGAGTGACTTGTGTGGACAATATGTAATTACAAAAATTTGGAGGAAATAAAATGTGTCGTGATGCTTTCCTTAGCAGACAAATGCTCCCTGAAACAGAACAATAGCTCATATGCTATTGAATTACACATGTTAATCTTTCTCCCATGCTTTCACTTAATGGCCATCTCAAGGGAAGGTTTGCTGTGATCATAGAGCTCTGTGTCATTGAAGACTATATATATTGGTGAAAAGCACCAGTAATGGCTTTGTTTGCTGAAAATGAGGCCATTGCATCACTGTGGAAGAATTGATTTTATTGTTACTTTATTTGGGGATATTTTTAGACGCTCAACTGGTCTCAAGGTCTCTGGTTTGTTGTAGTCTAGCAGGAACCAGCCAACAATGTAGTGCAGTTCCAGACAATCTATAAATAGTCAAATGACAATGGTGAATTTTTTTTTCATGCTAATAAGATTGAATGGTGTTCTGACACCTAGCCAAAATAATGATGATTTAATTTACTTCCCTGGTGCATCTGAGAAATAAAACTGCTCTAATCACGCTGTAATATATCGGCATCCCATTGAGCATCCAGTGGTCCTGTGGTTCTGGGTGTGTGGCCACTCCTGAGCCCAATTACCAGCATAAGCTTCGTTAACAGGAATCATATACTAACCCTGACATTCTGTTCCATCTCTGAACACTCACACAGTGCAGCTGGGATGTTTTGTAAGGCTGGTTTATGATGAGGAAAATGGATGTTTGATTGTTCAGGCCCTATGAAGCAAGAGCTGGAAAAATACTTAAATCAATGCATTAGCAGAATGTTATACGTGACACAAAGAGAAGTGACACATTTATGAGGCTGTGACTGTGAAAGAATGACCCTTTTCTACTGCCGGCTCTTGGATGCATTTCTTTCTCATTTGTGCTAGAATGGGACCATTGTGTTAGTCCCCTTGTTTATGACTCCTTTTTGTTATGTTACTTATAAATGAGGGCACAGCCCCTCTTTGTATGACAGCTCTGCTCCAAACGAACAACACAGTGGGGTTGGGGATTGTGATGTGGAGGGTGTGACTATACACAACCTCTCCCTCAGCAGATCCTTGTTGTTGATAGATGTTTAATGACACTTTTATTAACCCTCAAAGTCAAGGGCCTCACCTATTGGAAGGCAGGGAGATGTTATCGCTGCAATATGGGGTGGTCCATCAGTACACTTGCGCTCATTGTTCCGGCCCTTCTGTCTCTCAGCTTGGTAGGTGATGTTCCCACTGTTCAGCCGTAGAAGAGGAGGGGTGACTTCCTCCACTAGCTGTTAGTGTGTTAGGTATACGGAAAGGCTGCGACACGCATGCACACACACACACACACACACACACACACACACACACACACACACACACACACACACACACACACACACACACACACATATACAGTGCGAATGCATCTGGGCCCCATGATTGACCTGTGTGACACCCTATGAATTCCAGCCAGTGTTTGTCTTGCCAGAGGTGCGTGGAAGGCGGCCAGCAGCACAAAGTCACCCACCATGTTTACAGAGTTTCGCTTCTGCTCCAACCCAGGATGAAAGCAGGTCGGGGAGGGAGAGGGAATGGATTTACCAGTCTGCAGGGGCGTAGGCCTTCCCATTGGAATACCAAAGCCATGTCCTTTGACCCCTGCAGCCGTATTCCAGATAAAAGACATTGTCCACTTTCTTCTAGTCTTCATTCCCATATTGATAATTACATTTATTGTATCAAAACGTCTTGGAAGCTGAAGCTGCTGCTCTGTTTATTATCTATTATCTATCTATTATCATAGTCACTTTAACTCCACCTACATGTACATATTACCTCACTGACCGGTATCAACACACATTGACTCTGTACCGGTACCAACACACATTGACTCTGTACCGGTACCAACACACATTGACTCTGTACCGGTACCCCCGCACATTGACTCTGTACCGGTACCAACACACATTGACTCTGTACCGGTACCAACACACATTGACTCTGTACCGGTACCA
Source organism: Thymallus thymallus (assembly GCA_023634145.1). Lineage (NCBI taxonomy): Eukaryota > Metazoa > Chordata > Actinopteri > Salmoniformes > Salmonidae > Thymallus > Thymallus thymallus. The sequence goes on from CM042380.1 coordinate 27,494,768, forward strand.
ACACACATTGACTCTGTACCGGTACCAACACACATTGACTCTGTACCGGTACCACCGCACATTGACTCTGTACCGGTACCCCCGCACATTGACTCTGTACCGGTACCAACACACATTGACTCTGTACCGGTACCCCCGCACATTGACTCTGTACCGGTACCAACACACATTGACTCTGTACCGGTACCAACACACATTGACTCTGTACCGGTACCAACACACATTGACTCTGTACCGGTACCCCCGCACATTGACTCTGTACCGGTACCAACACACATTGACTCTGTACCGGTACCAACGCACATTGACTCTGTACCGGTACCAACGCACATTGACTCTGTACCGGTACCACCGCACATTGACTCTGTACCGGTACCACCGCACATTGACTCTGTACCGGTACCCCCGCACATTGACTCTGTACCGGTACCACCGCACATTGACTCTGTACCGGTACCCCCGCACATTGACTCTGTACCGGTAACCCCGCACATTGACTCTGTACCGGTACCCCCGCACATTGACTCTGTACCGGTACCACCACATATTACCTCACTAACCGGTACCCCCGCACATTGACTCTGTACCGGTACCCCCGCACATTGACTCTGTACCGGTACCCCCGCACATTGACTCTGTACCGGTACCACCACATATTACCTCACTAACCGGTACCCCCGCACATTGACTCTGTACCGGTACCCCCGCACATTGACTCTGTACCGGTATCACCACATATTACCTCACTAACCGGTACCCCCGCACATTGACTCTGTACCGGTACCCCCGCACATTGACTCTGTACCGGTATCACCACATATTACCTCACTAACCGGTACCCCCGCACATTGACTTTGTACCGGTACCACCGCACATTGACTCTGTACCGGTACCACCACATATTACCTCACTAACCGGTACCCCCGCACATTGACTCTGTACCGGTACCCCCGCACATTGACTCTGTACCGGTACCCCCGCACATTGACTCTGTACCGGTACCACCGCACATTGACTCTGTACCGGTACCACCGCACATTGACTCTGTACCGGTACCAACACACATTGACTCTGTACCGGTACCAACACACATTGACTCTGTACCGGTACCCCCGCACATTGACTCTGTACCGGTACCAACACACATTGACTCTGTACCGGTACCAACACACATTGACTCTGTACCGGTACCAACACACATTGACTCTGTACCGGTACCAACACACATTGACTCTGTACCGGTACCACCGCACATTGACTCTGTACCGGTACCCCCGCACATTGACTCTGTACCGGTACCAACACACATTGACTCTGTACCGGTACCACCGCACATTGACTCTGTACCGGTACCCCCGCACATTGACTCTGTACCGGTACCAACACACATTGACTCTGTACCGGTACCAACACACATTGACTCTGTACCGGTACCAACACACATTGACTCTGTACCGGTACCCCCGCACATTGACTCTGTACCGGTACCAACACACATTGACTCTGTACCGGTACCAACGCACATTGACTCTGTACCGGTACCACCGCACATTGACTCTGTACCGGTACCACCGCACATTGACTCTGTACCGGTACCCCCGCACATTGACTCTGTACCGGTACCACCGCACATTGACTCTGTACCGGTACCCCCGCACATTGACTCTGTACCGGTAACCCCGCACATTGACTCTGTACCGGTACCCCCGCACATTGACTCTGTACCGGTACCACCACATATTACCTCACTAACCGGTACCCCCGCACATTGACTCTGTACCGGTACCCCCGCACATTGACTCTGTACCGGTACCCCCGCACATTGACTCTGTACCGGTACCACCACATATTACCTCACTAACCGGTACCCCCGCACATTGACTCTGTACCGGTACCCCCGCACATTGACTCTGTACCGGTATCACCACATATTACCTCACTAACCGGTACCCCCGCACATTGACTTTGTACCGGTACCACCGCACATTGACTCTGTACCGGTACCACCACATATTACCTCACTAACCGGTACCCCCGCACATTGACTCTGTACCGGTACCCCCGCACATTGACTCTGTACCGGTACCCCCGCACATTGACTCTGTACCGGTACCACCGCACATTGACTCTGTACCGGTACCACCGCACATTGACTCTGTACCGGTTCCACCGCACATTGACTCTGTCCTGGTACCCCCACACATTAATTTGGTCCAAAGTAACGTCTAGAAAAATCAGGTAGATCGATAAAGCACACTTTCTTTAACGTCAATGTCAACTTGTCATCTCGTTGTTGTTTTAAGCGGTGTAGATTATGTATTTTGGATGTTTTCAGTGTTTTTTCCACGCTTTCAGACAATATGATTAATTACAAAAATATATATAATTTGAGCACAAAAATGACAAAAAGTAAACTTGAGCTAACTGATTAACTACGACAGCCCTAAAGGAGACGTTGAGAATGGTCTGAGCTCTTTGAAAGAGAGTTTCCTCCCCTGCAGGCAAAACATTGCAAGGCCCTTCAATGCTAAAGGCTGCTACAAGTGGTTGATAAGGCTGGGTAGCCCATAGCTCTGGGAGAGAGGGCTTGTGACTGACTGAAGCCACTACACTCCTTTTTTGTGGGTTTGGAGGATTGAGTTGTGCAGATGTGGTCAACCTGGATATGGATCTGGGTAGGGATGGTGGAGAAGGAGGGGGAGGAGAGGTGGGGGTTAGAAGGGGTTAAGGCGTCAGGCGTCAGGCGCCAGTACACACTTCCTCAAAGTAGTCAGAATTAATCTAAGATAATTCAAGAAATCTGTTAATGATTTTAACTTTTTTGCCGAGATCTTAGTCGTGCAATTTACTGACTTTACTGAAGAATCCCTACTGTTGACCAATCACCGACGAAGGGGTGTAGACTTAGGCTACTGACTTCGGCTTGCCTCAAGAAAAAAACTTTTATCGAAGTCCAAAATGAACAAAAACCTAATAAAATGCACAAACTCTTCTGAACTGTTTCAGTTGGGAAGCAAGCAGACCCTTTTAGCATAGCAGAGGGGTGTGTCTGTTGCCTGGAAATCTGGGGTATTGGATAACAAAACAAGGGTCAACACAACCCATACAGAGGGTGTTAACGGAGATATGGTGTCAGGAACCAGGAGAGATACAACACTCAGTTCCAAGAGTCACATGCTCTTCTTGTTAGTTTGTTTTGCTTTATGGAGCATTTTCTTAATGTATAGACCAACAAAAAAAATAACATTTTCAAATGATTATTTTTTTATTTTATTTTTTATTTCACCTTTATTTAACCAGGTAGGTCAGTTGAGAACAAGTTCTCATTTACAACTGCGACCTGGCCAAGACAAAGCAAGGCAGTGCGACAAAAAACAATACAGAGTTACACAGTAAACAAACGTACAGTCAATAACACAATAGAAGATCTATATACAGAGTGCAAATGTAGTGCAAAATGCAGAAAGGTTAGGAAGGTAATATTGATGAATATATTACGCCAGTTGTTATTCTCTTTGAATATAAAGAAAGTATAAATATCAATTAAAACATGAAACAGGAGACAAGATTCGAAAGCACAGTCAGTACGCAATAATAGAATGGGCTGGTGTGCTCATACTGTGTTCAGTTCATCGGTAGAATGGGCTGGTGTGCTCATACTGTGTTCAGTGCATCGGTAGAATGGGCTGGTGTGCTCATACTGTGTTCAGTGCATCGGTAGAATGGGCTGGTGTGCTCATACTGTGTTCAGTTCATCGGTAGAATGGGCTGGTGTGCTCTTACTGTGTTCAGTTCATTGGTAGAATGGGCTGGTGTGCTCATACTGCGTTCAGTTCATCGGTAGAATGGGCTGGTGTGCTCATACTGTGTTCAGTTCATCGGTAGAATGGGCTGGTGTGCTCATACTGTGTTCAGTTCATCGGTAGAATGGGCTGGTGTGCTCATACTGTGTTCAGTTCATCGGTAGAATGGGCTGGTGTGCTCATACTGCGTTCAGTTCATCGGTAGAATGGGCTGGTGTGCTCATACTGTGTTCAGTTCATCGGTAGAATGGGCTGGTGTGCTCATACTGTGTTCAGTTCATTGGCAATGTGTTGTAGGCATCATCCTTGCACTTAACCTCTAAGAAGATATTGTATATCAGTTGGGAAAGTGTTTAAATTGATCCCCCCTCTAACACTGAGTGGTCAATCGACTTGGCCATCAGCGGTGGTGAGACACAGACTAGCCCCTCTACCTATAAACAGCTGGTGGACCGCCCTCCAGTTCTCTGATTGTCTCCTTGATGTCTTTGTCATCTCACCGACCGGATCGTAAAGACACCATTAGGATTCCTGAGATGCCAGGGGATGGGGCATGTCAGAATGGACGCTCTCCAGCACCGTGCTGATGATAATGGTGCTGCGTTGTGATGCATTTCAAACGACTTCCTTCCCGACGAGCCGCATCTCCAGCCGGGTTTAAAGGAGGCCCCTGCCATGGAATGGTGCTCTCCAGTGGAGGGTTAAGCTCTGGGTCAACTGGGATGCCAAGGCCTTAAAAAATTTCAATAAAACGAATGGCCCCTAATCGGACCACCAGTGATGACAGGGTCCCTGTAGCATAGCAGGCCTGTAAATGCTTTCTTTACTTCTCCTCTACTCACAGTAAGGGGAGGCTGTGAAACACTTTAAAATGCTCACAGCTTTACCAGACAAATGTCTCAATGGTATAAGGACCTCTTTATTGAGGAATATGATCAAGCGGCCAGACGTCTTTAGGAACATCCTCACGTTCTTCTGCTTCTTCTGTTTACTTATCATTTAAAAAAAATGTGTTTTCTCATAATTGGCATGCAATTGACACTTCAAGGATCTAGAAGCCATGCGCTAAAATCACTAAAACCTCCATGAGGACAAAGCCACTCTCTTTATCTCTGTTTATCTGTTTATCTCTGTTTATGTCTGTCTGTCTGTCTGTCTGTCTGTCTGTCTGTCTGTCTGTCTGTCTGTCTGTCTGTCTGTCTGTCTGTCTGTCTGTCTGTCTGTCTGTCTGTCTGTCTGTCTGTCTGTCTGTCTGTCTGTCTGTCTGTCTGACTGACTGACTGACTGACTGACTGACTGACTGACTGACTGACTGACTGACTGACTGACTGACTGACTGACTGACTGACTGACTGACTGACTGACTGACATCAGGGTTCCTTCAGCTTGGACGGCATCCGTCACCCAGTGGCCTCATAGCCGGGCTATCATGACTTCAAAGAGACTATGGAGTGGCTAGGAGCAAGTCACTGTGAAGAGAGTTATCTGTCCACAATCCACTCCTACTAAAAGATCTGTTGTTACTCGCTGTCGTCTGACACTGGAAGTGTCGGCTCATCACCTGGCTGGAGAATTTATTGAGATTCTAAGTGACCTAAAACGGCATTATGAACTGGGAAGGTGAAACATTGAATCAGTAACAGGATAAACAGCCATTATCTCACCTCAGCCTCCTCTATGCCATGATATTTTGAATGAGTGAATTAAACTTCTGATATATTAGACTGATACAAACAGCATATTCAGTATGTGACAATCGAACCCACAACCCAGATGTTTCCAGCATCATACCCTAACCCACTGAGCCATTGAAACCACAGATTAATTCAGTGCCCAGATGTATCCGAGACAAGTCTTTATTCATGACCTGTACTAACCAATGACGCTCCTCCACCCATAAACATCCCCTTCTCTCTGTATAAACCCTCTCCATAGAATAAGCTTCCCCCCCTCACTCATGCCGCCCCTGGAGATCTTCACACATCAGTGCAAAATGTGGATTTCCCCCCCCCATCCTCCGATGCTTGTCTTTAGAGTCATGAACCAACCAGTGCTTAACCCAGAGACATTCATTTATTTTCATTTCTGTGGTTCCCCCACCCAGTGCAGCAAGGGGGCAATAGTGGGCCCCAGCCGCGGGGATCTCTGTGTGATGCTATTTAGAGCCACATCGGTTTGCGGCCCCCATTTGCATCACTGAATGCATGCACTCTAGGGCTACACCCACTCAGATTAGCCTCTCTGTGTAGGCTACCCATCTGTTCAAAAAGAGAAGAAAAACATGTACATTCCCTAAACCAACTCCATCTGCCATTGGTGTACAGCACAGGCTCATAATAATGGCTGGAACGGTGCAAATGGAATGGCATCAAACACATGGAAACCATGTGTTGGATGTATTCCACTCCAGGCATTACCACGAGCCCCTTCTCCCCAATTAAGGTGCCACCAAACTCCTGTGGTGTACAGATACAGTACCTCACATTGTTGTAGTCGACTGTATATCTTGATAAAGTAAACTGAGTTATGTTAACATTCATGATCTTAACATTGTGAAAAACTTAACTAGTATGGCCTATGGATGCATTTATGCATCCTATCACGTTTCTACTGTGAATTTCAAAATTTAATGACAACAATTTAATGACAAGGGAACTGCACACGCTGATTTGTGCTCGTTTTTTGGCTCCTCAAGAAATGCTGGTGGCCGTGACAGAAGCCAAACTTGAGTTGGCTTGGGGGTGTGGTTTGATGTGTCTTGGTGCTGCCAAGACACCCAAGAAACACCCATCTGTCAGAACTCAGCTGTTTCCGCCACTCAGTCACAACAAACAAACCTCTCACCGGTTGAATTCAATAATTACTGGCAGATGTATGGTGAGATGCCGGGAAAAAGCGTTTATTTATTTATTTTAGGGTCACAATATGAAACAAAACAGCACTCAAATGACAGCAAATTACCTTTGAATCGGTCAGTAGCCTACAGAGTAATATGAGAAGAATGAAATGGCAGATTTTATGTATAAAACTAAGTGTTTTGATAACTTTCAAATGTAGTAACAGGTGCATGTAGAATAAACCACCCTTTACATCATACCATATAAGCAGTGTTCTGATAACATAACAATGTGCACCTTCTTTCATTGTCATTCCCAGCCGATACAGTTACTGTGCCTATCTGCATTTTGTCTGGTGGTCATAACTTCCTGTGTGGTGTCCTGTATACAACTGGAGTTCCCTGATCCTGGTACAGAATACACAGGGCTTCTCCCTGCCCATATTGACTGATACCATTAAATTTAATAATTAAAAAAAGACCCAAGTAAAAGTTGTGTTTAGTAAAATGTTTAAGCCGATTTCCAGGTCTCTCTCCATTCAAAGACATCAGTATCAAGCCTGTCTGGACTTCATCACATCATCTTGCAAGTCTCCGTGTGCTGGCTCCATACATGTTTTTGTACTAATGGCAGTTAGGATAGGTAATATCTGACACACAAACATGTACTATGCTGACATTGGCATCTCCAATCCATCTGTAGAAATAGCCAGATTTGAGGCAGAGCTCGTACTGGACATTCGAGCTCTCTATAGTAATCACTCTGGATGTGTTGAGTGTCAGTTCTCTGCATCTCAGAACAAATACACACTGTTCTATTACCAATGGCAGTTAGGTGATATCTGACACACAAACAGATACTATGTTGAAGCTTGAACAGGTCAGACTAAACCTAGCTACATCTGCTCTCCCCATGGACGACCGTTGGTGAGCAGGTAAGAGGTGAAGCTGGAGGTGAGGTCTTTGACAGAGCCCCATTGATGGGCATAGCAGTGTAGATCAGCTCCTGGCCCCTCATCAAAGATACTAGTCGGTCACACACCAACACACACACAGAGCACTGATTACATTATCAATAGTGGTTATGATTATTCTGGTGGAACCCACCTGATCGCTGGAGAACACAGTGATCAGGCAGGTTCCACCAGGCTAAGATATGCCCTGGACATTGTATGTATCTAATAAGTAGAAAATAAGCAACAAGTAATATCAGTTTACATAAATGATGTCTCACAATTGGGTTATCAAATGTATCAAAGTGATATAGTGGGTTACCTTCTATATTTGTACAAATGATGATCCTGTGAAAGCTGTTGCCACTGACAGGTGAAGGTTGCTGGACGGATACTTGCCAACATATGGCTGACTGTTCCGTTAATAGGAATGCTCACAGCGAGGACAGGATGCTGAAGAGGACACCCTTGCTGGTCTTCTCCACGCTGCATGTTCAGCTGCGTACTGGACATCTCTCCAACAACTGCAGCAGGTAATGTTATGAGATGGTGTTGACTGGGAGGGCCTGTGACAGGATATGGTGTTGACTGGGAGGGCCTGTGACAGGATATGGTGTTGACTGGGAGGGCCTGTGACAGGATATGGTGTTGACTGGGAGGGCCTGTGACAGGATATGGTGTTGACTGGGAGGGCCTGTGACAGGATATGGTGTTGACTGGGAGGGCCTGTGACAGGATATGGTGTTGACTGGGAGGGCCTGTGACAGGATATGGTGTTGACTGGGAGGGCCTGTGGCAGGATATGGTGTTGACTGGGAGGGCCTGTGACAGGATTATATAATGGACAGCCATGTGGTCAATTGCATTTTGTTCTAAAGAAAGGGAAAAGCCTTTTGCTACTGCACTTCACAACCGAAATTACTCTAATAATTGTATCTGCATGGCTGTGGAATTAGGCTACTAGTTTATCAAGCTGGGTATTTTTGAATACAACTTTTCACTTAACAAACATTACCTGTCATTGTTGATGAAGCAGTCTGTCATATGGGCAGTAACTCAGGTCACTATCAGAGGCCTCATGATGGCGTGTCCTTTTCATAGGAGTCGAGGAAGTCTGGCAACAATGGAGGAGGTGTCACAAGGGTACTTGTGTTGCATGACACTTATATTCTGAGGTCTTGCCTGACAAGCTGTGAAAATAGTAAGTGAAATGTGAATAAACATTTTTTGGGAGGTCGCTAAACCATTGCAATGACATTATGATACCCACATTTGCTCCCAAGTGGCACAGCGGTCTAAGACACTGCATCTCAGTGCTAGAGGCGTCACTACAGACAACCTGCTTCGAATCTAGACTGTATCACAACCGGCCGTGATTGGGAGTCCCATAGGGCGGCGCACAATTGGCCCAGCATCATCAGAGTTTGGCCAGTGTAGGCCGTCATTGTAAATAAGAATTTGTTCTTAATTGACTTGCCTAGTTAAAAGGTTCAATTAAAAAATATACGGTACTGTGCAAAAGTTTTAGGCAGGTGTGAAAAATGCTGTAAAGTAAGAATGCTTTAAAAAATAGACATGCTAATAGTTTATATTTATCAATTAACTAAATGCAAAGTGAGTGAACAGAAGAAAAATCTAAATCAAATCCATATTTGGTGTGACCAGCCGTTGTCTTCAAAACAATTCTTCTAGGTACATTTGCAGGGATGTTGTAGGCATATAGTCAGGTGTCTGATTAAACAATTATACCAAACAGGTGCTAATGATCATCAATTCAACATGTAGGTTGAAACACAATCATTAACTGAAACAGAAACAGCTGTGTAGGAGGAATACAACTGGGTGAGGAACAGCCAAACTCCGCTAACAAGGTGAGGTTGCTGAAGACATTTTACTGTCAAAAGACATACACCATGGCAAGACTAAGCACAGCAACAAGACACAACGTAGTTATACTGCAAGGTCTCTACCAAGCAAGGTCTCTACCAAGCAGAAATGTCAAGGCAGACAGGGGTTTCCAGATGTGCTGTCCAAGCTCTTTTGAAGAAACACAAAGAAACAGGCAACGTTGAGGACAGTAGACGCAGTGGTCGACCAAGGAAACTTACTGCAACAGATGAAAGACACATGCTTACTTCCCTAAGCAATCGGAAGATGTCCAGCAGTGCCATCAGCTCAGTATTGGCAGAAAACAGTGGGACCCTGGTACACCCATCTACTGTCTGGAGAAGTCTGGTCAGAAGTTGCCTTCATGGAAGACTTGAGGCCAAAAAGCCATACCTCCGACGTGGAAACAAGGCCAAGCGACTCAACTATGCACGAAAACACAGGAACTGGGCTGCAGAAAAATGGCAGCAGGTGCTCTGGACTGACGAGTCAACATGTGAAATATTTGTCTGTAGCAGAAGGCAGTTTGTTCGCCGAAGAAAAAGTGAAGCATGGTGGAGGTTCCTTGCAAGTTTGGGGCTGCATTTCTGCAAATGGAGTTGGAGATTTGGTCAGAATTAATGATCTCCTCAATGCTGAGAAGTACCGGCAGATACTTATCCACCATGCAATACCATCAGGGAGGCATGTGATTGCTCCCAAATGTATTCTGCAGCATGACAACGACCCCAAACATACAGAAAAAGTCATTAAGAACTATATTCAACGTAAAAAAGAACAAGGAGTCCTGGAAGTGATGGTATGGCCCCCACAGTGTCCTGATCTCAACATCATCAAGTCTGTCTGGGATTACATGAAGAGAGAGAAGCAACTGAGGCTGCCTAAATCCACAGAAGAACTGTAGTCAGTTCTCCAAGATGTTAGTGCCAAACTACCTGACGAGTTCCTTCAAAAACTGTGTGCAAGAGTACCTAGAAGAATTGATGCTGTTTTGAAGGCAAAGGGTGGTATATTGATTTGAAGTAGATTTTTCTGTTCACTCACTTTGCATTTAGTTTATTGATAAATATAAACTATTAGCATGTCTATATTTGAAAGCATTCTTATTTTACAGCATTTTTTCACACCTGCCTAAAACTTTTGCACAGTACTGTATATATATTTTAAATCCTTCTGGTAGGTCCTGGGATCCATCCATGACAAGGGAATCAGTCTGGAACCCAACTGTCGAATTTGTCTAACAGAAAACAGGGTCAACGATTTATCATCCCTCAATTATAAACACAGCTTGAGAATTAACAATCTTGTTTGGAAGCTAATTCTATGCTTTACAGACGTAGACTGACTGTCTCCAGATTGGATTAGATTCAGGCTGGTGATGCTGTTACACTATGCAACCAACTGTGACATGTTTTTCTACAGCCCTGGGTTGGTTTGAGTTTGTTGCTGCTAGACATAAATTAGCTAGTACCACCATAGCTGTGTCCTTATTTGTGCCCTAGACATGGGTTGCACCTCGGAGGCTAATGTGAATGTTTTGTCTAAATTACACAAATTTAGAGTGGCAAGGAAATACGATGACATTGCTTAAGTAGAAATGAGTAGGAAACAACTTATTATAATGTCGTCAAGTTTACTTTGGAGAGATCGCAATTTTGCCATTACTGTTACTAGCAAAGTTCCTCAAAAATGGCAAGCAATGCTAACGTATGCTTGTGAAAATACAGTGATCCCCTCAATCTTAGTTAGCTGGCTAAAGCTATACTGCATTAATTATTTGCCTTATTCTGAAATGTCAAATCCGAGTTGTATTGTGGTAAGCTAACGTTAGCCAGCTACCCAGCTAGATATGCTAGCGATGATGGTGATAATGATTATCAAAATATACAGTGCATTCGGAAAGTATTTTTCCACATTTGTTACATTACAGACTTATTCTAAAATGGATAAAATCTTATTTTTTTCCACCCCAATTTACACACACACTACCACATAATGGCAAAGCAAATACAGGTTTTTAGAATTTCTCACTTTTAAAAATAAAAACGGACATATCATATTTACATGAGTATTCAGACCCTTTACTCAGTACTTGGAAGCACCTTTGGCAGTGATTACAGCCTTGAGTCTTCTTGGGTATGACGCTTGGCACACCTGTATTTGGGGAGTTTCTCCCCTTCTTCTCTGCAAATCCTCTCAAGTTCTGTCAGGTTGGATGGGGAGCGTTGCGGCACAGCTATTTTCAGGTCTCTCCAGAGATGTTTGATCGGGTTCAAGTCCAGGCTCTGGCTGGGCCACTCAAGAACATTCAAAGACTTGTCCCAAAGCCACTCCTGTGTTGTCCTGTTGGAAGGTGAACCTTCACCCCAGTCTGAGGTCCTAAACGCTCTGAAGCAAGTTTTCATCAAGGATCTCTCTGTACTTTGCACCTGACTAGTCTCCCAGTCCCTGCCTCTCAAAAACATCCCCACAGAACGATTGCTGCCACCACCATGCTTCACCGTAGGAATGGTGCCTGGTTTCCTCCAGAAGTGACGCTTGGCATTCTGGCCAAAGCGTTCAATCTTGGTTTCATCAGACCAGAGAATCTTGTTTCTCATGGTCCGAGAGTCCTTTAGGTGCCTTTCGGAAAACTCCAAGTTGGCTGTCCTGGGCCTTTTACTGAGGAGTGGCTTCCGTCTGACCACTACCATAAAAGCCTGATTGGTGGAGTTCTGCAGAGATGGTTGTCCTTCTGGAAGGTGCGTCCATCTCCACAGAGGAAGTCTGGAGCTCTGTCAGAGTGACCATCGGGTTCTTGGTCACCTCCCTGACCAAGGCCCTGATTGCTCAGTTTGGGCGGGCGGCCAGCTCTAGGAAGAGTCTTGGTGCTTCCAAACCTCTATTTAAGAATGATGGAGGCCACTGTGTTCTTGGGGACCTTCAATGCTGCAGAAGTTTTTTGGTACCCTTCCCCAGGTCTGTGCCTCAACACAATACTGTCTCAGAGCTCTACGGACAGTTCCTTCGAGCTCATGGCTTGATTTTTATTGACATGCACTGTCAACGGTGGGAACTTATATAGACAGGTGTATGCCTTTCCAAATCATGTCCAATCAATTGAATTTACCACAAGTGGACTCCAATGAAGTTGTAGCAACGTCTCAAGGATGATCAATGGAAACATGATGCACCTGAGCTCAATTTTGAGTGTCATAGCAAAGTGGCTGAATACTTATGTAAATAAGGATTCTGGTTTTTATAAATTTGCAGTATAAAAAAAAATATATTTTCAGTCTGTCATTATGGGGTATTGTGTGTAGATTGACAATCATTTTGTTTATTGAATCCATTTAAGAATAAGGCATGTAACATAACAAAATGTGGAAAAAGTCACCTGGTTTGAATACTTTCCAAAGGCACTGTACATAACTAGATACATAACCAGCATTCTATGGTCTAGCTATTGGTATACAGTACTCACCACCATGGGGACCAACAAACTCCACACCTGAACTCAAATATGGCCCCCAATTAGAGACAATGCAAAGCAGCTGCTTCTAATTGGGGACCAACACAAAAACAACATAGAAAGATAAACCATAGATCTGTCAGGCTCTGACCATAGATCACTAGAGGAGTAAAGGCTTCCCTATGATTAGAGCCTGACACTCGTTTATGTAATTGTAATCCAAACCCAACCTTCATTTACTAGTTGACGCACTGAGGTTTCAAACAGAGACTGACTTTATGACCAAAATAATCCTATTTACACTTTGTGGTCAATATTGCCACATAGACCATTTTCAAAAGGATTAGTTTATTTTAAGGGGCAGTTGCTCTTTAAAACATACTATGTATTACATATACAGTGTAAGGTTTTCTCTGAACCTGTTGGAAAATGTAGAACCATAATAGATGTATCTCTATTTTCCGATTGGAGTATTATGGAGTGAGGCGCTGGCCTTTTCCCAGAGGTTGGACTGCTGTTGTTTTCCCTCTAGTTAACTATTCTTCAGGTTGTGTTTAAATTTAATTATGAGCCAATCAATCTCATATGAAGAGAGGAGCAGGACATCTGCTAACACGGTCTCCAACCTTATCCCTTGAAGGATTATACTAAAATAATGATTAATTATGCCTTATTGTGCGATCTTCCAAGAGTTAAAACAGAAATTCCTAGTAGTCTCTTTTATATTCTGTTTTGGATGTAAAAGTATCCTGTCAAGTTTCCCACATCTTCAACACTATCCCAGTTTCAAGTACGTGAATAACCTAGCGCTCTTAGTGGAACGATGCCAGACCACCATATTACTTAGCACATTGTAAATATGGGCTCCTCTGTTCTTCTGTTTTTCAGTATTGACCTATGGGTTGAGCCGGTGTATTTACTTGGAATGAGTTGAGCCCCCTTATACTTAGCAAGAACATGAGTTGTAATTTACATGTAGTGATCTGAGTGTATCACTTCCTTTAGCATCTCCCCTGGCCCTATTTAGTTTTAAAGGCTTTGGTTCCTTTGCAAGAACATTTAAGATGCTTGCATTTTGTGAATACGTAATTATGGCATATTGTGCCTGCTGACTATAGCAGAAAGATCGGCTGTCCACTTGCATTAGGGTAAATTGATTGTGTGAGCATCTCAAGACGGCATTCATTTTGGCCTTATATTTTTCACATGGTGCTATTTGGGGTTGGAGGTTGTGGCTGCTTTTGTAGTGTTACATGATCGGTGGTGAATTCAAGCCTCATCAAAGAGAACACAGGGGATTTATGTGTTCAGAAACTCCCTCTCATGAAAGCACATTTTGTCTTCTCTGCTTTTCCCTCCATTGACTCGCATGTGGTATTAGCATTTTTGTTTCCAAATGCTAAAAGTGAGGTGTTTTGTGGAGCCCTTGTTAGGAGAATGCTGAACACTACTACTCTACATATAAATATTTATAGTGAGGATCCTTCAAGGGACATGTTTGATGTGCAGAGGAACTAGTTCATCAATTCACCAATAGGTAGCGCTCATTCCTCAAAGGAACATTGCACTAAAGTGGATGATCAGCAAATCAGTCTAAATGCTTGCATACATTTTTAATTGTAACTGCATTTGCAACATCTCTTTAAAAAAACAAATGACCCTTTTTTTTATAACTTTTGTTTAATTATGAGTTTACCTTTGTTTGTATCTTTGTTCAATCTTAAAGATACAATTCAGACTTTAAAAAAATACATATAATAATTTCTTGGTAACAATTAAGTACGTTACTTTGATTGTTTTTAATTAAAGTGGTACAAAATAAACAAAGATAGTTTCTTAGCAAAGAGCAACTTCTCAAGCAAGTATTGTGCTATGACTGTCTGGGAGTGGGGAGGGGGAAACTGAAAACTAGCTGTTATTGGCGATTTGGAACTCCTTCACCAGGCAGGCCAAAACTCCATCCCACCAAAACAGCCTGAAATTTCAGATGGCCTTTTCAAACAGCTCTTAAAGTATCATAATTTTTATTTATTTAAATATTTATTTATGTATTATTCCAACCTCATAGTTTAAAACACAGGAAAATCATGTTTATGACTGCACTGGGCCTTTAATTTAAACTTTATTTACTGAATAGTTATTGTCAACTAATGTGACTACTCAATAGTAGTTTTATGGGCCAGTTTTATGGTAGTAATAATTATGTTAGAATACTCATCAGCGTTTGGTGGTAGACCTTGGGTGATCAATCTTGGATTCCCTGGCTCTGTGCACAACCACAGGAGGCTGGTGGCACTTTAATTGGGGAGGACGGGCTCGGAGTAACGGCTGGAGCAGAGTAAGTGGAATGGTAGCAAATACATCAAATACAGGGTTTCCGTATGTTTGATGCCATTCCATTTGCTCTGTTCCAGACATTATTATGGGCCATCCTCCCCTCAGCAGCCCCCACTGTACAACACACAAAAATCTGTTTAAATTTCTTGAACCCAAACAATTTGGATGGCTCAACAAAATGGCCGTGCTTTGTAATTCTTCTCTATTTGCTCTCCAAAACAAACAGGCTGCGCTGAGGCAGGCGGCTCCACTTGGACTGCACCCTCTAACCTCTCACCTCTAACCTAATACACACAGCAGCATTCTACGTGTATTCGGTTGTACGCTGTGTGTGTTTCAGGCTACTGCTGTGTACAGTGGAACCCAGCAGTCAGAGCAGCATGTGTACCTGGGTCACCTATGGAGTGGGCCGGGGCAGAGTGATCTGTCTGACCCATTCGCTGGCCTTGCCCGTCTCCCTCTCATGGACAGCCTTATCTGCAGAGCAGTGTGTGGCTCCACAGTCCAGGATGCTGCTGCTGGCATAGGGGAATCTCACAGGGACACAGAGATCCATAACAACACACACAGACTCTGAGCTGAGACACACAGCTATCGCTATTGTGTATGACAGAATGCTTCAAATATTGCTGCTACTAAAACCCCTTGATTTGATAGTAACACAGCCAGCTCCCTGACTTAAGTGTATAAAGTCCCTTTCCAGAATCTTCCTGTGTCCTCAGAGTAGATTACAGTGGAATGGAATAGCAGTTTTGCTGTGGGCGGAACAAGTATTTAAGAAATGTAAGGTTTCCTGTCTATCAAATTCATAGTAAATTGGTTTCCTCTCTTTCCTGATCTTAACGAAGTGATCCTTTTCCACAGGTGTGAGGATTGATTTATGTTATAGTGTGCTTAAAGAATTTGACATGTTTTGCAATGGCCATCTGAGGCAAGAGTAAGTTATTTTATACTATGTTCTAACCATCGAACTGAAGGGAGTCATCTGCTTGAAGGGATGAAGTCTGCACACCTCTTTCTGCCCCTAGTTATCTAGATGTTAAAGGCTCTCAGTAGGAGTCACATTCAAATCATTACAAACTCACAGCTACTTATTTGGCACGCACTAATGGTCAGATGTGCAACAAGTGTTCATAGCTTCCTCTGCTTATGTCCCTCTGTCCATGCAGTTGCACTTGGCACCATCCAGTGAAAATGACACCTGCAATTGCACTTCTCCCAAGGACGCGGTCGCCAATATGGACACTAGAGAACATTTGCGGACAGACAGCTTGCTCTCTTGTGCACCCGCCACATGCCAACATGACGCAGCCTATCCGCCCATTATGAAAGTATGAGCAGGTGCTTTTTTTTTTTTCCCTGACTCTTTTTGGTGGCGCACATTGTAGCTGAACAGATGTACATTTAACACGCCTGGCTCTGCACTCTCCCGCCAACATGACCCCAGGGTGTGCCATATACCTACCCCCTCTACACCCGTCGCCAAATTAGAGGGGAGAGAAGAGGGGGGAGTTAGTGTAACAACGGAGGCCTTGTGCCGGGCGCATGGCAGGTCAGTGTGGGGACTGTGGGGGCTGTAGATGGACTCGTGGAGGCGCTGGGAATGATCTGGCAGGCAGGTGCTCCTTTTGTCTCTGGGACAGTACCAGCAGACAATAGCCCTGGCACTGTCACTTTGCTCACTGACTTGATACACTGGAGCAATAGCAGCTAGAGGGCCTCAACTTTGACCCCAAGGCTGTCTGGACAGACAGGGGACCTTACAGGGCTAGTGTGTGCAGCTTGAGACACACTGTAGTGTTAGCAGGAAAGAAAGGCAGAGATGGGTGTCCCAGATCCATGGTTTTATTTAATCAGTCTGTTTAATGAAGTGAGCTGCATATGATTATAAAAAAGCTAAAATATACACTACTGGTCAAAAGTTTTAGAATACCTACTCATTCAAGGGTTTTTCTTTATTTTTACTATTTTCTATATTGTAGAATACTATGAAGTAACACATATGGAATCATGTAGTAACTAAAAACGTGTTTAAAAAATCTAAATATACTTCATATTTGAGAATCTTCAAATAGCCACCCTTTGCCTTGATGACAGCTTTGGACTTTGCATTTGAGCCAATCAGTTGTGTTGTGACAAGGTAGGGATGGTATACAGAAGATAGCCCTATTTGGTAAAAGACCAAGTCCATATTATGGCAAGAACAGCTCAAATAAGCAAAGAGAAACGACAGTCCATCATTACTTTAAGACATGAAGGTCAGTCAATACGGAAAATTTGAAAGTTTCTTCAAATTCAGTCGCAAAAACCATCAAGCACTATGATGAAACTGGCTCTCATGAGGACCGCCGCAGGAATGGAAGACCCAGCATTCCCTCTGCTGCAGAGGATAAGTTCATTTGAGTTATCGTTCTCAGAAATTGCAACCCAAATAAATGCTTCACAGAGTTCAAGTAACAGACACATCTCAACATCAACTGTTCAGAGGAGACTGTGTGAATCAGGCCTTCATGGTCGAATTTATGCAAAAAAAACACCACTAAAGGACACCAATAAGAAGAAGAGACTTGCTTGGGCCACTAAACACGAGTAATGGACATTAGACCAGTGGATATGTGTCCTTTGGTCTTCCTCTGTCCAGTGTCTGTGTTCTTTTGCCTATCTTAATCTTTTATTTTTATTGGCCAGTCTGAGATATGGCTTTTTCTTTGCAACTCTGCCTAGAAGGCCAGCATCCCGGAGTCGCCTCTTCACTGTTGACGTTGAGACTGGTGTTTTGCGGGTACTCTTTAATGAAGCTGCCAGTTGAGGACTTGTGAGGCGTCTGTTTCTCGAACTAGACACTCTAATGTCTCCCACTCCTCTTTCTATTCTGGTTAGAGACAGTTTGCACTGTTCTGTGAAGGGAGTAGTACACAGCGTTGTACGAGATCTTCAGTTTCCTGGCAATTTCTCAGAACAAGAATAGACTGACGAGTTTCAGAAGAAAGTTATTTGTTTCTGGCCATTTTGAGCCTGTAATCGAACCCACAAACACTTTATTGACACTTTAATTAGCACAACAGTAGATATTCCATTAAAAAAACAGTTTCCATCTACAATAGTCATTTACAACATTAACAATGTCTACACTGTATGATAAATTTGATGTTATTTTAATGGACAAAACATTTGCTGTTCTTTCAAAAACAAAGACATTTCTAGGTGACCCCAAACCTTTGAACGGTAGTGTAGATCCGCCTCACTGTCAGAGAAATAAGTAGTATTGCTAGGTTTTACACAGTCAAGTGTAATAAATAAAACAAATGTATTATAAAGAACTGTACAAATGATACATTTGTGACATCAATATTATATAAATGTTTAAAAAAAATATTCAAACAGTAATATCAGATCTCTAAGTAAAACATTTACATTTGACATTTACAGTCTCTTATCCAGAGCGACTTACCATACTGTAAGTGCATTCATCTTAAGATAGCTAGGTGAGACGACCACATATCACAGTAAAATATACATCATTTGAACATTCCATTCCAGCTAAACAATGGATAAATAGCGTCCCCCCCCCCAAAAAAAAAAAAATCAAAATAAATATATGAATAAAGAAATCTGAGAACAGTAAAATTTACACACACAAAGGTACCAATATGCAATCATTTCTGATGAAAAAACACCAAAGTGAAAAATTGGTGGATATCGCATTTTGGAAAAAAACTATTCATATACAGAAGTGCATATAGGCCTACGGAGGGGAGTGCACTTCCTGTATTGTGCCCTACTAGTCTTCTCATCATATCCTTCCATAAACACAGGCAGGACTGTATTTATCAAACTCACTTCCAGTATGCACAGATATTCACACATTAGTTAATAATTGATACCGCATAGCAAACCTGTTCCTTTAATACCAATGCAGCTAGGGCCTTTAATGAATACAATATGTTTAATTGGAAAGTAATTGAACAATCCATCCTCTGGTTTCGTATGTCTGTATCATATGGAGCATGAAATGGGAACATGATTAAATATGACTATATGAAGCAAGTTAGAGGGGAACTCAACACACCACCCCAACTCCCGCCACCAGCAGCTCACCTCCTTGACCCTGATGCAATGCTTGACGAGTTTCCTCTCCAGCAGATATGTGGGTCAGCGGTGGGGGGAGAGTGAAGCGTGCCCAGCCTCAGACCAGTCCTAGACCAGTCCCAGACCAGTCCCAGTGACTCTCCCTCAATGGGAGGCCACCATCTCCCCAGAGCACTGACCTCATTCTCCCTTTCTATTTAAAACTCATTAGTTGCTCATACAATGACCTTTGACCCCCAGCCCCTCCCTGCTGCTGAGTTTACTGCTGTACCAAAAATAAGTTTGCTGGTGGGAGGATGGTAGCCGGTAGGGGGTGGTTGGATTGTACAGTACATCAGCTGTTTCTGTTTTGATCGTGGTCAGCCTCAGCCAGCCTCTTCAGTGTTCCATCCCTTGGGGCAAGCAGAGCAACCAGGCCCGGCCACCCGCGGTCATTTTCTATTTGTCCACGCGTCTCTGATACAATCACAGGGAGGTTCAGTTCTCAACTGCCGATCACAACAAACAAGAACATTAGTTTCATATGGAAATGGTACAGTAGCATCACAATGACCCTGTCTGGACCTCAGCAGCATCACTATGACCCTGTCTGGACCTCAGTAGCATCACAATGACCCTGTCTGGACCTCAGTAGCATCACTAGGACCCTGTCTGGACCTCAGTAGCATCACTAGGACCCTGTCTGGACCTCAGTAGCATCACTAGGACCCTGTCTGGACCTCAGTAGCATCACTAGGACCCTGTCTGGACCTCAGTAGCATCACTAGGACCCTGTCTGGACCTCAGTAGCATCACTAGGACCCTGTCTGGACCTCAGTAGCATCACTAGGACCCTGTCTGGACCTCAGTAGCATCACTAGGACCCTGTCTGGACCTCAATCTGTCTTATTGAGAATTGATTGAAAGCTTCTGACTATAAGAAATGACAGAGATTCATCTTTGTGTAACTTGCGTTCTGTTTTGTCTTTGGTCATTGTTGCTTCATTTAGCAAGTCATCTCGTCTAGGATGACTAGTGCAAATGGACAGCATAGATTAGCCAAGGTATAGCGGTGGGAGTTGGAGATAATTCAAGTTATGACATGTTTTCTTTAGCCATTGAACATGGTGGAAATATTTGCCAATACAAGTGTCTATGGAGGTTGACATCATAACTGGAGCCAAAACTGGAGTGGCTTTATTTAATCTTCCAGTTTGACAATGTAATGACTGTGAAGGGCATGAATGAGCGTGGTGCATCTCATTTTCTATTAATGTCAAGATGCTTTTGTCAACCTTTGTTTGTTGCCTAATTAAGTTTGTTTGCCAACAGTTTGTGTGAAACCATGTGGAAAGCAAACAAGCACACTTTCCCAAAAATGCCCCCGATCCCGCCCCATCCCACCTTCTGTTTTGTCTGCTGATGGCCGTTACTGTCAACAATAGCAAAGTAAGTGCAAGTTATCTTGTTATCTGCTGTGTCAGCTTTGTTCACTCATTAGGTCGCCTCGGAACTGTCCAAGAAGGTTGGCTTTTGTAAAGTAGCAGCAACCAAACCAAAAACAAAAACAAAGATATCACTCCTGAATGTCAAGAGCTGGTAAAAAGGCACAAAACAAATGTGACCACCACCACCCTCCTTCCCCGTTCCACCTCACCTCTTCCATCACCACGGCCCCACCCTCCAGTGAAGATACAAGGACCTCTTTTATGCTGGAACAAATGTCGGCCCCCTCAGTACAGTTAGCAGCAACAAAGGGAATCAAAGCTGGTGTCCATGAATGGTTGCGAGGTTCTGGCACGGTGCGCAGGAGACTGGAGCGTGGCGCTCGCACCCACCAGCAACAGATGGGGGAGCGGAGAAGGTGCCACAGGCACCAGACAGAGCAGAGGGAAGACCCCCATTGTCATAGGGATGGACAGAGAAGGGAGAGGGCTGAGGTGTCAAAGGTTAAGAGAGGAGAGTGGCCAAACAGATTTTGGAATATGAGTAACGAAATCACCTGGAAAGCGGTGAAAAGAGAGCTTGGGCCGATGTGGAGGAGCAGATGCTTGGCAGGCTCTGTGGCGGTAATGAGAGACACGCTCTGTCCACACGTTAGTCACATCACAAAACAACATCAACCAAACTCTGAATCGGTTCAATTAGTAAGCACCCTGTAGCAGTGGAATGGTATTCATGCTGCCATGCTCAGATACTTTGTTTGGAATTCATTAGGCTGGAACATGGAAATTATAATGATTCAATTATCTGTCTGCGCTATTACAGACAAGGCCCATACTTCACTCTCCAATACCATAATACATGGACTGTCATCATGCTTTTATTGAGATCAGGTATACGAAACAATCATATACATTTGTTTCAAAAAAATTGTTTAACATCTTAACATTTAAATCTCGTTTGTATCCATTGTATCCGTGTTAACAGCAGAATGGATTGATGTGTTGGTTGAATAAGACGCAGATTCATTATGGTGGCTTCAGTGGAGCACTGTGGCAGGTTCACAAAGCTATGGATGCATCCGGTCACACATTGAACTATTCCTACAGGATCAGGTTGACAGGTGAGGAGTGATTCCCAGCCCTCCCCGATTCACTGAGTGGACAGTTAAATCACAATAATCTGTTTCTTTGTTTCTGGCCAACAGAGAGATCTCCATGAAAAGTGTTCTACATAGCATGTTTTTAATCCCGCTATTCTGTCAGCTTTCTCAGTTGTAGGAGTGTAAATGAAGTGGATGTTTTGCCATTTCCTGGTTGATCAAATTCTAATAGTTCGCCTAATTTCAGTTTATGTGACTGTCACACCCTGATCTGTTTCACCTGTCATTGTGACTGTCTCCACCCCCCTCCAGGTGTCTCCCATCTTCCCCATTATCCCCAGTGTATTTATACCTGTGTTCTCTGTTTGTCTGTTGTCAGTTCGTTTTGTTTCGTCAAGCCTACCAGCGTTTTTCCCCTTGCTACTGTCTTTCTCATGATCCTGTTTTCTAGTTGTCACGGTTTTGACCATTCTGCCTGCCCTGACCCTGAGACTGTCTGCCATTCTGTACCTTGTCACACCACCCTGGATTATTGACCTCTGCCTGCCCTGACCCTGAGACTGCCTGCTATTCTGGATGTTTTGGACTCTGGTCTGGATTACTGACCTCTGCCTGCCCTTGACCTGTCGTTTGCCTGCCCCCTGCTTTTGTAATAAACTTTTGTTACTTCGACACTGTCAGCATCTGGGTCTTCTCCTGAAACGTGATAGTATGAACTGGACATGACTGACCCAACAGACTCGGACCAGCTCCGCAACGCCTTCTCCTCCCAAGGAGCCATCATTGGAAGGCACGAAGAGTTTCTTTGTGGTCTCATGGAAGGATTCCAGATTTGGCCAAACGCCATGACCAAGCGTTTAACACATTGCTGGAGCAATTCCGCGGGTTGTCTGTTAGGCAGCCTACCATGACCCTAACCTCCCAGCCCCTCAGTAACCCGGCTGGTAACCCGGCTGTTAGCAGACAGAACCTTTCTGGGAGCGGTGGTGAATTGGCCCCAGCCTACGTCCAGAGTGCAGCTGCAACGTTTCCTGGGATTCGCCAACTTTTATTGCTGCTTTATCCGAGGTTACAGCACCCTTGCTTCCCTCCTGTCTGCACTCACCTCTTCCAAGGTTCCGTTCACCTCAAACACGTTTCACAACTCGTCCCATCTTGGTTCATCCTGACCCGTCCCGCCAGTTCGTGGTGGAGGCCGATGCTTCAGATGTCAGAGTGGGGGCGGTCCTGTCCCAGTGTTCGGACCTGGACCTCAAGTTACATCCCTGCGCCTTCTTCTCCCATCGCCTCAGATAACCGGATATTTGCTTGCCTGCCACCCGGGCTCCCGTCAGACCCTGGCCTTTGTGCGACAGCGCTTTTGGTGGCCTACTATGGTTCCCGATGTCTCCACGTTCGTCGCCTTCTGCACGATCTGTGCACAGAACAAGACTCCTCTGCAAGCTCCGGCTGGTCTCCTCCAACCTTTTGCCTGTTCCTCACCGTCCCTGGTCTCACATATCCCTGGACTTTTTCACGGGTCTTCCCCATCTGATGGCAATACCGCCATCCTGACAGTTGTGGACCAGTATTCGACAGCCACCCACTTCATTCCTCTCCCCAAGCTACCCTCCCCCAGCTCATGGTGCAGCACGTCTTCTGGATCCATGGACTCCCAGTGGACATGGTCTCCGACCGGGGTCCTCAGTTCTCGTCCCGGTTCTGGAAGGCATTCTGCACACTTATTAGGTCGTCGGCCAGCCTGTCCTCCGGTTTCCACCCTCAGACCAACTGCCAGTTGGAGCGAGCCAACCAAGACCTGGAGACGGCTCTGCGCTGCCTGGTCTCTGCCAATCCCACCACCTGGAGCCAGCAACTAGTGTGGGTCGAATACGCCCGCAACACCCTAACCTGCTCTGCCACGGGTCTCTCGCTCTTTCCCTGGGATATCAGCCCCCGCTCTTCCCGTAACAAGAAGAAGAGGTCAGCATACCCTTGGCCCAGATGTTTGTCCGCCGCTGTTGCTGTACATGGAAGAGAGCCCAGTACGCTCTTCTCAAGACCACCTCTGGGTATCGACAACAAGCGGACCACCACCGGACCCCGGTTCTCCTGTTCGTCTTCTGTTTTCATGTGTCTAGGAACAAACCGATGTCTAACAGCCCTTTATCTCCTGTTTCACCTGTCTTAGTGATTGTCTCCACCTCCCTCCAGGTGTCACCCATCTTCCCCATTATCCCCAGTGTATTTATACCTGTGTTCTCTGTTTGTCTGTTGCCAGTTTGTTTTGTTTCATCAAGCCTACCAGTGTTTCCCCCTTGCTTCTGTCTTTCTCAAGTTCCTGTTTTCTAGTTTCCCCAGTTTTGACCATTCTGCCTGCCCTGACCCTGAGACTGCCTGCCGTTCTGTATCTTTTGGACTCTGATCTGGATTACTGACCTCTGCCTGCCCTTGACCTGTCTTTTGCCTGCCCCCTGTTTATGTAATAAACTTTTGTTACTTCAACACTGTCTGTATCTGGGTCTTCTCCTGAAATGTGTTAGTGACTAAACAAACAAGTACAGTGTAGAGAATCATTGTACCATCTAAGCCGCTGTGAAATACATGTCCTATAACCAAAAATGTTGTATTTTCAGCTGTTTGAAGCTGGTTACAAAACCGAAAGTAAAAGATGCAAAAACTAAACTAAAGAACGGGAAGAATAGAAATATTGCACATATTACAGATCTACCGCTTCTTAGACTTTCTATCAAATACAAATCAAATTGTATTAGATAGGTACTTTATTGATCCCCCGGGGGGGGGGAAATTTCATTGTCAAGCAGCTACAACAAAACACAGGGCAGGTGCAAAATGCCACAACGAAAGTACACAAAAGACAGATACACGGTACATGATACATAGAGCGGCAGTATGAAAAAGTATAGAAATACAAGTGCAAAAAAATAAAAGCTATAAAAAGACATTGCATAGTATGGGTGGTTGGCTGAATATGTACACTATACATTGGTGGATGTTGGATGGTTAACTATACTCTACAGGTCGATGGCAGAGAAATACTTCAGTAGCTAACAATGCGTATGATATGAGCGATGGTAATAATAGTTTACTTAATAGACAGACTGGCTAAATGAACAGGTAAGTGAACATTTTGCATGGTTAAATTAGCTGTACAGGTAAGTATACAGTTATATTTACAGATAAGTGAATACTTGCATGGTTCCACAAACTGTACAGGTAAATGACAGGAAGAGCTACTTAAATACCTAAATGTGTGTATGATATCATTTGGGGTAATAATAGAAATTCCCTTAAAAATACAGTCCTTAGTGCGCAGGGTTTAATTACAGACAACTGCACGTATTGCACATTCGATACACTTAAAGCAATGAGTAAAGGTGCAACTGACAGGATACTAATATGCATTCCTGAGTGAATGCCTACGTAAGTTAAGTCCAAGAATTACTTGCAATATTGCACGTGATATGATATAACAACTGTACATGAGTATGTATGTACAGACCTGCATGAATAAGTAGGCCCTGAGCGAATGAGTGCTGACGGACCAGAGTTACTCACGGATGGATGCATAATTGTTAAACTAGGTCCTAGCACCCCAACAGTTCCAGATCTATGTTGCCGACGGCACGGCACCCCGGTGAGGCATTATATAGTCTAATAGCCGCCGGCAGGAAGGACCTCCTGTAGCGCTCTCTGGCACACCGTGGTGGGATCAGTCTGTGACTGAAAGTGCTCCTCTGCGTCATAACCATAGCGTGCAGAGGGTGGGTGACGTTGTCCATGACGGCCAGCAGTTTGGCCAGGATCCGTCTCTCCTCCAACTCCTCTAGAGTGTCAAGGCTCATCCCCAGGACAGAGCTAGCCTTCCTGATCAGCTTATTTACCCGAGAAGCATCACCGGCTTTGATGTTTGCTCCCCAGCACACCACTGCAAAAAAGATGGCACTGGCCACCACAGACTGGTAGAAGGTATGCAGTAGTTTACTGCACACGTTGAAGGACCTGAGCCTCCTCAGAAAGTAGAGTCGGCTCTGGCCCTTTTTGTACAGGGCCCCGGTGTTACCAGCCCATTCCAGCCTGTTGTCCATATGGACTCCCAGGAACTTGTATGACCCAACCATTTCCACATCCATCCCCTGTATAGGGACTGCAGTCAGTTGTGCCTTGGTTCTCCTGAAGTCCACCACCATCTCCTTTGTTTTGCTGATGTTGAGCTGAAGGTGGTTCTGCTCACACCACAACACAAAGTCACTGATTGTGCTCCTGTACTCCTCCTCCTGCCCACCCCTGATGCACCCTACAATAGCAGAGTCATCCGAGAACTTCTGTAGGTGGCATGTTTCAGAGTTATATCTGAAGTCTGAGGTGTAGAGGGTGAACAGGAAGGGGGACAGGACCGTTCCCTGGGGGGCCCCTGTGTTGCTAACTGCCCGTTCTGACACACAGCTCTGTAGTCACACAAATTGTGGCCTACCGGTCAGGTAGTCCGTGACCCAGGAGACTAAGGGTGCTTCCACTTTCATCCTCCTCATCTTCTCTCCCAGTAGCAGGGGCTGAATGCTATTGAAGGCACTGGAGAAGTCAAAAAACATAACCCTCACAGTGCAACCTGCGTTGTCCAGGTGAGAGTAGGCCCTCTGCAGAAGGTAGATGATTGCATCATCCACCCCGATGTTGTGCTGGTATGCAAACTGCAGGGGGTCCATTGATGTACACACCAGGGGTCTGAGGTGAGCGAGGTTACACGTGGTTAGCAGATGTTAATGCAGGTGTAGCGAAATGCTTGTGCTTCTAGCTCCGACAGTGCAGTGATATATAACAAGTTATATAAAACAGTTTCACAACATATACCCAAATACACATAAAACTAAGTAAGGAATGGATTGAGAATATATAAATAATTGTCAGTGCGGTATTGGACTAAGAGGGCGGGATGTTTGCCCCCAGTAATGCAGACCGCGCCCCCAGTAATGCAGACCGCACCACCCTCTGGTGGGCAGACCGCACCACCCTCTGGTGAGCATTGTGGTTATGGGTGGTGCAGTTGCCATATCAGGCGGTAATGCAGCCCGACAGGATGCTCTCAATTGTGCATCTGTAGAAGTTAGTGAGGGTTTTGGGTGATAAGCCAAATTTCTTTAGCCTCCTGTGGTTGATGAGGCGCTGTTGCGCCTTCTTCACCACACTGTCTGTGTGGGTGGACCATTTCAGTTTGTCAGTGATGTGTATGCCGAGGAACTTGAAGCTTTCCACCTTCTCCACTGCGGTCCCATTGATGTGGATCGGGGGGTGCGCCCTCTGCTGTTTCCTGAAGTCCACGATCATCTCCTTAGTTTTGCTGACGTTGAGTGAGAGGTTATTTTCCTGGCACCCCACTCCCAGAGCCCTCACCTCCTCCCTGTAGGCTGTCTCATCATTGTTGGTCATCAAGCCTACTACTGTTGTGTCGTCTGCAAACTTAATGATTGAGTTGGAGGGATGCTTGGCCACGCAGTCATGGGTGAACAGGGAGGTGGCTGCTTTTCCTTTTATAATCCGTGATTGTCTGTAGACCCTGCCACATGCGTCTCATGTCTGAGCCATTGAACTGTGACTCAACTTTATCCCTATATCGACATTTAGCCTGCTTAATTGCATTACGGAGGAACGGAGGAATGGATTACTGCACTGTTTGTATTCTTACATAACCCCAATCTTCTTGCCCTGGTTAAATGTGGTGGTTTGCGCTTTCAGTTTTGCGCGAATGCTCCCATCTATCCATGGTTTCTGGTTGGGGCATGTTTTAATAGTCCCAGTGGGTACAACATGTCCTATGCACTTCCTTATAAACTCATTCACCATGTCTGCATATATGTCGATATTATTTTCCGAAGCTAACCTAAACATGTCCCAGTCCACGTGATCAAAACAATCTTGAAGCGTGGATTCCGATTGGTCAGACCAGTGCTGAATAGACCTGACCACGGGAACTTCCTGTTTGAGTTTCTGCCTATAGGAGGGGAGGAGCAAAATGGAATTGTGGACTGATTTGCCAAATGGTGGGTGGGGGAGGGCCTTAGTGTAGCAATGATCCAATGTGTTAGCCCCACGAGTGTGATAGTCAATGTGCTGATATAATTTTGTGGGAGCCCTATCCTAAGATTTGCTTTGTTAAAACCCCCCAGCTACAATAAATGCAGCCTCAGGATATGTGGTTTCCAGTTTACATGAAGCCCAATGAAGTTCTTTGATGGCCGTATCAGCTTGAGGGGGTATATATACAGCTGTCGCGATGATTCCCTCGGGAGGTAGAACGGTCAGCATTTGATTGTTAGATATTCTAAGTCGGGTGAGCAGAAGGACTTGAATTCCTGTATGTTATCACAGTTACACCATAGATCGTTAATCATGAAACATATACCTCCGCCCTTCTGCTTCCCGGAGAGATGTTCATTCCTGTTGGTACGATGCACTGAGAACCAAACTGGCTTTACGGAGTCAGACAGAACCTTTCCAGAAAGCCATGTTTCTGTGAAGAGTATGTTACAATCCCTTGTGTCTCGCTGAAAAGCGACTCTCGCCCTAAGCTCATCAACCTTATTATCCAGAGATTGGACATTAGCGAGTAAAATACTCGGGAGCTTTGGGCGTGCACTCTTCCTGAGTCAGACCAGGAGGCTGCCCCGAGTACCTCTTCTCCTTTGGCGTAGTTGTTGTTGTTGTTTTGGGTCGGCATCTGGAATAAGTTCAATTGCTCTGGGGAGAACGAACAAAGGATCTGCTCTGGGGAAGTCGTAATCCTGGTCATAGTGCTGCTGGTTCAGATAAGTTAGGGCTCTAATATCCAATAGTTCTTCCCGGCTGTATGTAATGTCACAAAACAATTCCTGAGCTAATAATGTACATAAACAAACGAAAATACTGTAGAGTTTCTTAAGAGCTAGTCGCGAAGCAGCCATCTTGGTCAGCACCAGTACTGGTTTAAAACCATAACACACATTTCTATGTGAATTTGGTCGGGTCGCCCAAAAAGTTACCTATTGCAGCTTTAACAATATCAGAAGTCTTTCACTTGTTTTTTCGAAAATACGGGATACACATTATTCGCAGAGAAATTACAACTTTTGGGTTAGTTGCATGGGGGGGACGTGGTGTAGCTACCTACCCCTTCACTCAGTTGGTCCGTTGACACAAAGACTGTCTGACCATGAGCCCTGTTTTAATTGCTCTGACAGCCCTTTTTTTTGCCGCGCTGTGCCTCTGCGACCAGACTGATGACCATTGTTCACTAATATCTGCCCTGGCCCTCTTATTGTCCTCTGACATATGAGTGGCACATAGCCCACAATCGATTGTGGCATCTGCACACATATACACACACACACACACACTCTCTCTCTCTCTCTCTCTCTCTCTCTTACACACACATACACTAAATGGATATGGCCGCGTAGGATGGGCGCGCTCTGCAGGGGATGAGAAAGGACGCCCGTCCGCCCTATATGATTACAAAAACAAACCTCTGATACCGCGTGTGTGTGGATGCGTGTGTGCATGTGTGCGGGAGAGAGTGTGATGGGGACATGCCACCCATGAGTCCAGCTACCACAGTCTAGTGATTGCAATCACCGGGCTAGAAGTAATTTGCCGTAACGCAGTCCTGGAAATTGAAATGGCAGTTTTGATTGTCCCAGGGGAAGCGGGAAATCTCCTCGTCTCTTTAATTGTCCTCTGGGTTTCTCTACGGGTGACTGGGAGGAGTAGTGGACAACCAACTACCAAGCTGCTCCATTGTTACAGGTTATATAACAGCATCCAATAATATCTGCTACTCCTCGTCAGCATAATGGCAGACAACACTACTTACTCACTGAGTAAATGTGAAACATTGGCCTGCCCTGGGAGCAGTTAATCATTAGGTTTGATGGGAAACTACAAGGGTAGACTATATAAACATATCAGCTATTGAAATGGCTTTTTCAAGAAGCAAATAGTTTTTTATTAATTGAGTGACAAAAATAAATAGAGTCACACACTCTATATAAATAAACTCCCAGTAATTTATTGGGTAAAACACCACCGTTTTCGGCATCACTGTGCCTTCTTTAACCAGGTTATGTAGACAAACAGTGCAATTAGTGCAACCAATGACAATAGTGAGGTGTGTGTTATAATTATTAAGTTGATTGGAATGAATTGAGTGAAACTGTAGTTTACAGCATATACAATATATTATTCTGGTGTTTTACTGGGAGTTTATAGAGGGTGCGACTCTCTTTATTTATTTTCATAGGTTACAGTTCGCCATTAGTCAGCTCCTCTACACTAAATCACTTTCTCTGGGTGTGCGTCAGCTTATGCTTTTATTAATTGAGTGACTAACATAATGTGAAGTCAAATAAGATGTTATGAAGTAGCTGTTAACTCTACTGTGGTTTGAATGTTCGTATCAGGAAGTTTATCTTTGTTGACTAGGCTTTTATGTAATGCATACAGTATGTACTTCAAAGTAGCAGCAAAACGCCCAGGATTAACCAACCAACGTTTTGTGAATCGGAAGGGGAGCAGGTGTCTACTACTGTAAACTTATAAAATCGATTGCCTAACGTTTAATTGATGACATGACTCTTAATGGCCGTTAAAATGTAATTACTTCCCTCTTTTAGACGTTGGCCACCTGTGTCCTTTTAGGGAACCAACAACAAGGGAAGTGTCTTCAGCAAACATGGTCCTACGCCGGGCGAGAGGTACAACGGGTATACAACAATCAGCACACACCTGATATTAGCACTTATACAGACAAAGGTCACTTGTATATTACAATTATATGAGTTATTAATATAATATAGCAAGAACACTATAAAGTATACAGTAGATGATATACTGTACATGTAAAAGTCTCATACCTGTTGCCCATATTGATTACTACTGTAGCCAAATGATAACGCTCACAATACTGAAAAGTTAGATTTTTCCTGATACTACTTTACTTTTGCATAATCAATAGTTTTGGTGTTGTGCAGTACTTTTTCTGAGCTCCATCTGGACATGACATCAGGCCCACCTCCCTGGGTCGGGCCCTCTGACACCCTGGCCCTGCTGACCCAGCTGGATCAGGCTCACTAACCCCCTAAAGCACTCGTTTCTCTGATTTTAACAGTGTGCTTTGACTGTTTGATGAGTCCCTCCCTCCGTCCGTCAGGGAGACATGAAGCAATATGGTCCAAGTGTCTGTGGACCTTTAAAAGGGTGTAGCCTTCGCCATAGATACTGGATATTATCACTATGTTTGGGTCAAATGAAATAACAATTGGCCTGCTGAATGTAAGGAAGTCCCTTAACCTCTGCATTATCAACATAGCCATTTCCGTGGCTGTAGCTACAGTGACTCCACAGACCCAGGAGTGTTTGCCCGACACACAAATGAATATTAACAGGAACAGGAGTGGCTGCCCGTTGAACCTCACTGTGTCTGGTTCAAAGACAAGTTTTAAGATCAAGATCATGTGACCGACCGGCAGCTAACCAGGAAAGACCACCCAATCCAGTCAGTCTCTTTGCTCACCTTATCTTCAACCAATTCCCTGTAAAGACACCTCTCCCTACCCTGCCCTCCCAGCACCTGCTCTCTGAGCTGTTGGAAAACAGGATGTGACCTTGGCTGCTGATACATAGATTTTCAAGTGCTAGTATCTGGATTTAATTTGTTTCTACAGACAATATTGTCTAAATGGGCTGTAAGGTGAAGGCAGTGTCATCTCAGCATGACACTAGTTCCTATCTGTGACTCCTACTGGCCCTGAGAAAGTTACCTGAGCCTGAGATGTCATCTAGAAGGGTAAATAATACTATCATCTCCAGCCTGAGGCACATGGCATTCTCCACCCACACCGGGACCTGTACACCCAGGAGACAGTGGCAGCAGTCTGTCATGACTTGCCCTGTTGGATGGGGGGGGGGGTTGTCAATTCAGTTACTGTCTGGGATGTTGTTACCGATGATAATTCAACATAAATTGTATCTTTGGAAGTCTACACATTCTAATAATCAGATAAACATTTAATTGTTGTGCAATTTAGATTTTTTAATATGAAGCTATTTGTGAAAAGATTAAATGTAATTTTATCTTCCTAAATATGAGAGAATTGGTTTCATAGTAGGCACTGCACAGTCAGTGGCCACGCCCAGGTGAACAGACAGACATTGGTTGAGAACTATGAAACACGCCCTTCCCTCCCCCAGTACAAAAGCCCATTGACGAAAGTTAACGTAAATTCCCGAGGATGCTAGGACTGTTGTCCTGCATTTTAAAAGGGCTAAATTGAACTACAACTCTATAATGTGAATTATAACTTGGAGATGACGATCGATTTCGACTAGACCAGCCAGAATACAGTACGAGCAGATTATGGCAACTTTGTATGAACTTTGAACCATTACTCACTAAAGAAGAAGTGATTCTATCCTAGTCGTAGCGGTTCTCAGCTGCAGTGATGAACGCGGCCTAGGACGAACACAGTGCCTGCATAGAACTGGGTTCTCCAACATATCCGCTCTACAGACACTGCAGCCAGAAAGACTCTCCAAAGGACCAGAGTCTTCTGTCTTCGAACCATCTATCGAAGCCAAAGTAAATATCTATAATTGCATTACCTTTTCCGAATGGCCGGTTATTAGAGTGTATAAGATTTTGTGTTTACGTTAGCATAGCTTCATCCAGGTCGATAAGCCTTTGTCTCTCTTCCCGCTTAAAACACTCCAACCCCTCCCCTTTCCTTTGTATAACTAGCCATCATATCGGAAAAGCCCCCTACGGACTTTTCATGGCATGATTGCTAACATGTATGATCCATCCTGTGTGTATATATATATATAATTCTGAGTGATTCTTTAGCTAGTAAATAAATCTTTTGTGTGTACACTGATTCAACTTGTCCACTAGGATTCGTGCAGATTTAGATCTTACGATCATCAGGATGAGACTGACAATGAGGTAATGATTAAATAATTGACTGCTATTTGATATAAGATCTTCAGATCTTTTTTATATCGGAAGACAGCAGCTCTATAAACACACTTCTGTGGTGCCCCAGGTTATTAATGAGTTAATTGTTGCAGGATTTAATTCAATCACGTCATCAATTAAACGTTAGTTAATCAATTTTATAAAATAGCATGTCTCACATTTAATCTAAGCCAGAGACACGACAAGTCTTATCTTGTCACCCAAAGGACTGGGTTGGAGTCGTTGACATAGCTTGAGTCACTAGCATGTTTTTGTACAAGACATACCTGGTTATTGCCTACCATTAATTGATGTATGTCAGCGATAGGCAGGTGTAGGCTACATCACATCAGGGTCAGTCCTTCCTGTCACACCAACCATGTCTATAATCTGAGACCTTAGTGTTTCCTGAGAACCCTTGGGTAAGTACCAGCTGACGGAAAGCACTATTTTATCCAAAACAAGACTTGACTTTGCCCATCTGTCAGTCAGGTGCTCGCTTCACCTCCCCAAGGTTAATTTTCAATCTTTTAAAACAATCAGTAGCGAATCTTTGTGAAGTATTTTATAAAGACACCTTTTGGTCATTGGATCAATTCATCCAAAATGTATGGAGCAAACAGAGAAACACAGAGAGGTATTTTGGGCCCCTGCCCCTATAAAACGCAGCTAGGGCAATAGCTGGTGCTGTGGGTGGCTGTGAAACCACAGTCGCCGCCGGCCTTTCAATCTTTGACCCCAGGAATGTCTTTCTTGCGGCCGCCTCACGGCAGACTCCCCCTGCCCTCAGAGCCCGTCCATGCTGTGTCTTTCTCACCTGGCCAGCGAATTCCTTGCTGAACAAACAAGGGCAGAGCTTTTTCGCTCCTGAGCTGTAGGAGCCTACTGCTCTTTATTCAGCCACCTCTCACTCCATGTCACTCTCCCGCCGTTGTCATTGATTTGTTTTCTGACTTTCTATTCTAGTCCGTGCTCTTTCATACATTCATTCATTTGAATATTGAACAGGCAAAATGTGAGTTTATTGATTGAGATGAATATTAATTCCAGAGATTAATGAAGATAGGCCTATGTTTGTAATGTTTTATTCATATGATTTATTCTAATATCAAATTGTGATCTAGAAACTTTAGGTTTTTCAAAAATGCATCCCACTGTATATTCTCAGTTTCATTCACTGGCCACTAATGGGGCGAAGTGTCATTGCTGTGGTGTGCTCGGGAGCCAACATAAAAGCCGGTGATGCTTCTCGGGTAAATAAGCTGATCAGGAAGGCTAGCTCTGTCCTGGGGATGAGCCTTTACACTCTAGAGGAGGTGGTGGAGACGGATCCTGGCCAAACTGCTGGCCATCATGGACAACGTCACCCACCCTCTGCATGCCATGGTTATGACGCAGAGGAGCACCTTAGGTCACAGACTGATCCCACCAAGGTATGCCAGAGAGCGCTACAGGAGGTCCTTCCTGCCGGTGGCTATTAGACTATATAATGCCTCACCGGGGTGCCGTGCCGTCGGCAACATAGATCTGGAACTGTTGGGGTGTTAGGAACTAGTTTAACAATTATGCATCCATCCGTGAGTAACTCTGGTCTGTCATCACTCATTCACTCAGGACTTATTTATTCATTCAGGTCTGTATATACAGTGGGGAGAACAAGTATTTGATACACTGCCGATTTTGCAGGTTTTCCTACTTACAAAGCATGTAGAGGTCTGTAATTTTTATCATAGGTACACTTCAACTGTGAGAGACGGAATCTAAAACAAAAATCCAGAAAATCACATTGTATGATTTTTTAATAATTAATTTGTATTTTATTGCATGACATAAGTATTTGATCACCTACGAACCAGTAAGAATTCCAGCTCTCACAGACCTGTTAGTTTTTCTTTAAGAAGTCCTCCTGTTCTCCACACATTACCTGTATTAACTGCACCTGTTTGAACTCGTTACCTGTATAAAAGACACCTGTCCACACACTCAATCAAACAGACTCCAACCTCTCCACAATGGCCAAGGCCAGAGAGCTGTGTAAGGACATCAGGGATAAAATTGTAGACCTGCACAAGGCTGGGATGGGCTACAGGACAATAGGCAAGCAGCTTGGTGAGAAGGCAACTACTGTTGGCGCAATTATTAGAAAATGGAAGAAGTTCAAGATGACGGTCAATCTCCCTCGGTCTGGGGCACCATGCAAGATCTCACCTCGTGGGGCATCAATGATCATGAGGAAGGTGAGGGATCAGCCCAGAACTACACGGCATGACCTGGTCAATGACCTGAAGAGAGCTGGGACCACAGTCTCAAAGAAAACCATTAGTAACACACTACGCCGTTATGGATTAAAATCCTGCAGCGCACGCAAGGTCTCCCTGCTCAAGCCAGCGCATGTCCAGGCCCGTCTGAAGTTTGCCAATGACCATCTGGATGATCCAGAGGAGGAATGGGAGAAGGTCATGTGGTCTGATGAGACAAAAATAGAGCTTTTTGGTCTAAACTCCACTCGCCGTGTTTGGAGGAAGAAGAAGGATGAGTACAACCCCAAGAACACCATCCAAACCGTGAAGCATGGAGGTGGAAAGATCATTCTTTGGGGATGCTTTTCTGCAAAGGGGACAGGACGACTGCACCATATTGAGGGGAGGATGGATGGGGCCATGTATCGCGAGATCTTGGCCAACAACATCCTTCCCTCAGTAAGAGCATTGAAGATGGGTGGTGGCTGGGTCTTCCAGCATGACAACGACCCGAAACACACAGCCAGGGCAACTAAGGAGTGGCTCCGTAAGAAGCATCTCTAGGTCCTGGAGTGGCCTAGCCAGTCTCCAGACTTGAACCCAATAGAAAATCTTTGGAGGGAGCTGAAAGTCCGTATTGCCCAGCGACAGCCCCGAAACCTGAAGGATCTGTATGGAGGAGTGGGCCAAAATCCCTGCTGCAGTGTGTGCAAACCTGGTCAAGAACTACAGGAAACATATGATCTCTGTAATTGCAAACAAAGGTTTCTGTACCAAATATTAAGTTCTGCTTTTCTGATGTATCAAATACGTATGTCATGCAATAAAATGCTAATTAATTACTTAAAAATCATACAATGTGATTTTGTATCTCTTCCTGTCATTTACCTGTACAGCTAATTTAACCATGCAAAATATTCACTTACCTGTTAATTTAACCAGTCTCTCTATTAAGTAAACTATTATTACCCTCGCTCATATCATATGCATTTTTATCTATTGAAGTATTTCTTTGCCATCGACCTGTATAGTATTGTTAACCATGCAACACCCACCAATGTATAGTACATATTCAGCCAACCACCCATACTATGCAATGTCTTTTTATAGCTTTTTTTTGCACTCCAGATATCTTGTATTTCTATACTTTTTCATACTGCCGCTCTATGTATCATGTACCGTGTATCTGTCTTTTGTGTACTTTCATTCTGGCATTTTGCACCTGCGCTATGTTTTGTTGTAGCTGCTTGACAAAGAAATTTCCCCCCCGGGGATCAATAAAGTATCTATCTATCTATCTATCTATCTATCTATCTATCTATCTATCTATCTATCTATCTATCTATCTATCTATCTATCTATCTATCTATCTATCTATCTATCTATCTATCTATCTATCTGTCTGTCTGTCTGTCTGTCTGTCTGTCTGTCTGTCTGTCTGTCTATCTATCTATCTATCTATCTATCTATCTATCTATCTATCTATCTATCTATCTATCTATCTATCTTGTTCACCATACTGTGCATTTGTGGAAAAAGCACCCAATTGTCATTCTTGAGTAAAAGTAAAGATACCTTAATAGAAAATGACTCAAGTAAAAGTGAGTCACCCAGTAAAATACTACTTGAGTAAAAGTAAAAAAGTATTTGGTTTTAAATATTCTTAAGTATCAAAAGTAAAAGTATAAATCATTTAAAATTGCTAATATTAAGCTAACCAGACGGCACAATTTTCTTGTTTTTTATTTATTTACAGATAGCCAGGGGCACACTCCAACATTCAGACATAATTTACAAACAAAGCATTTGTGTTTAGTGAGTCCGCTAGATCAGATGCAGTAGGTATGACCAGGTATTTTCTCTTTAAGTGAATTAGACCATTTTCCTGTCATGCTAAGCATTCAAAACGTAAAACGTACTTTTGGGAGTCAGGGAAAATGGAGTAGAAAGTACATTATTTTCTTTAGGAATGTAGTGAAGTAAAAGTAAAAGTTTATAAAAATATAAATTGTAAAGTCAAGTACAGATAATGAAAAAAATACGACTTGAGTAGTACTTTAAAGTATTTTACTTAAGTACTTTACACCCCTGGTCCTGTAGGCCTGTGATCAAAGCCTGTACCTGTGCACTCCTTGCCAGGACGGTAACTGTACAAGTGATCCAGCCCCTGAACCTGAACCTGCTGACTCACATGATCCTTGTGAATGTGTTGGATCAGAACCACCACAGGCAGGAGGAGGAGGCAGTTGTTGTGCCCTCACACAGCCAGACGGTCATTCCCCTTTGATCGATAAATGTTGACTGTGGAGTCATGGAAACCCATGGCACTTGAGCCTGTAAGTGCAAGTCTTTGAAACACGTCCAGGATATGATGTTAATGACCAAAGGACGTCACAGTGTTATCCATCCGTTCATGAGCTTGCATAAATTCTTCTAACTCTTCTAAACAAAGTAGGGCAGAGGTTTCTCATTTCTTAAAGTAAGTAGGACAGGGCATTACCTACTGTATACTGGAGTGTTCTAGCTCAAACAGCAGTGGGTTTGACGGTGCCATGTACAATTGTCCATATTCCTGGCTTAGTCATAAAGGAATGTTTTAGTGACTCATATGGTAAAGTATAACAAAATGTATCACATGTTGGTGTAACGTTCTGGTTAACAGACCTTCAAGTCTAGGTATTAAGCAAAAAAGTAACCCTAAAGGAATTCTTGGGCACAGGCACAGCTACCAGAGTACAGTGAAAGTAGCTGAGTTGCTCAATATTCTTTGCTCAAAGATAGGCTGGTGTTAAAATAGAATACTGCGTCATTGGATTCATATAGGGGAGAGGGGGGTAAGTTGAGCCTCCCTTGGTTCTAGGAAACCATACACAAAATATATAATTTGACCAAATATTTAGGAAGAGGTCATAATTTCATGGACTCAGTAAAGTAGGAAACCACATGGAAAAAATTGTAAGCAAGATAGGTCCAGGTCAAATGAATGTATTTCGTTAGAGGTTTCATGATCAATCAATCAATCACATTTATTTATAAAGCCCTTTTTACATCAGGAGATGTCACAAAGTGCTATACAGAAACCAAGCTTAAAACCCCAAACATCTAGCAATGCAGATGTAGAAGCACAGTGGCTAGGAAACACTCCATAGAAAGGCAGGAACCTAGGAAGAAACCTAGAGGAACCAGGCTCTGAAGGGTGGCCAGTCCTCTTCTGACTGTGCCAGGTGGAGATTATAAGAGTACATGTCCATTAAGGTCAGATTGTTCTTCAAGATGCTTGTACTTTCACCAAAGAAGATACTTTTAAGATTGTTGCCTTGGGGTAAGTTGGGCCAACTGTCTTTGTGCTTGTCTCCACCCCTCTCCAGGTGTCTCCCATCTTCCCCATTATCCCCAGGGTTTTTATACTTGTGTTCTCTGTTTGTCTGATGCTAGTTTGTCTTGTCTCGTCAAGCCTACCAGCGGTTTACCCGTACTCCTGTTTTTCTCTAGTTCCTGTTTTCTAGTTTTCCCGGTTTTGACCATTCTGCCTGCCCTGGCCCTGAGCCTGCCTGCTGTCCTGTACCTTGTGACACCACCTTGGATTACTGACCTCTGCCTGCCCTGACCCCGAGCCTGCCTGCCGTTCTGTTCGACACATTCCTGCACGGAGTATTGGAGGAAGTTAAGGATGAGTTAGCAGCCCGGGAACTCCTGACGGATCTCAACTCGTTCATTGCTTTGACCATCTGGATCAATGGGCGGCCACGGGAACATAGGAAGGAGAAAAGGCCCGATTCCTCTCGCCCGCCCAAGGATTCCACCTCGCCTCCGAGGCATCCCGGAAGTCCCATGCGTCCCCATTGCCGAGAAAACCCAAGGCTACCCGAGTTCTCCGAAGTCTGCTGATTCACCTCTTCCCGAGCCGATGCAACTAGGCAGAGCTAGGTTGTCTCCAGCCGAACGTTTACAAAGGCTTCACACAAAGAGTTTATTGCGGGACTACTGGTCATTTCGTGCCCTCCTGTCCACTAAAAGACCAGGCTCACCGGTAGGGGGTGAGTACTCTGGTGGGCCATACAGTGAACATTTCCTTTCCCTTTACTCGCATCCCTTTCCATGCCATCCTGAAGTGTGGGGGAACCAGTCAATATCTCTCCGGGCACTCATCGACTCTGGGGCCGACGTCCGAGCTGATGTCCCCACACAGCCCCTCTCCATTCCTATGGACGTTAGAGCGCTTGGTCACCCACAATACCACCCCCATCAACCTACGAGAGTCTGGGAACCACAGCGAGGCTATCCAATTCATGATAACTAAATCTCCTCAGGTTCCCGTGGTATTGGGATTCTCTTGGCTCCAGTGACACATCCCCTCATTGACTGGACTTCTGGTGCCATCATGGGCTGGAGCCCGTTCTGCCATGCCCATTACCTGAAGTCAGCGCAGCCTGCCCCGGGACGTCTTCCTGGGGGCTCGGATGTTGCCCTGGACCTCTCCGCGATTCCCGCGGAGTACCAGGACCTCCGGGAGGTTTTCAGTAACTCTCGGGCCACTTCACTTTCTCTTTGTCTTCATTTTCACTTTGTCGGCCTATCTTCCGGTTTCCACCCTCATTCCAACGGCCAGTCAGAGCAAGCCAATCAAGACCTGGAGACAACTCTTTGCTGCCTGGTCTCCGCCAACCCCACCACCTGAACACCCTCCCCTGCTCTGCCACTGGTCTCTTGCACTCTGAGTGTTCCCTGGGTTATCAGCCCCCGCTCTCCCCAGAACAAGATGAAGAGGACGGCATACCCTCAGCCCAGATGTTTGTCCGCCACTGTCGCCGTACCAGGAAGAGAGCCCGGTCAGCTCTTCTCAAGACCACCTCCGGGTATCGACGACAAGCGGGCCGCCACCTGACCCCGGTATCGTCTCGGGCAGAAGGTATGGCTGTCCACCCGAGATCTGCTCCTCCGGGTGGAGTCCCGCAAACTTTACCCCCATTTTCCATGACTCCACAATCAACATTTATCGATCAAAGGGGAACGACCGTCTGATCATTAGCCCCCCTTCGTCTTCTGTTACCCCGTACCCTCTGTATACACCCCACTTTTCATGTGTCTAGGATTAAACCTCAGTCTCACAGCCCTTCATGTGTCTAGGATTAAACCTTAGTCTCACAGCCCTTCATGTGTCTACGATTAAACCTCAGTCTCACAGCCCTTCATGTGTCTAGGATTAAACATTAGTCTCACAGCCCTTCAAGTTGTGCCAAGAGACCACTTTTTTTGGACAAGCTAAGTTTTCAAAACTGTAATGTTTTCCAGGGATACACAACATCCTGAAATATATTGTGGCGAGCTCGGCCAGAAGAAGATGGCAAGAGACAGACTTTACCGGAGAGTTCCTGTGCCCCATACACCGCACGACTCCAGGAACGTCACATTTTATTCACCCTCCTTCAACTATTAACAATGAACACATCCTCCGGCCATGCAAGGCTCGGTCACGGTAGGCATTTTAACATTCCCCCCTACCCCCATAACCTGAACTAAGACAACTTAAGGAAACATAAACACATAACATTAGCTTAACTACTAAAACGTAAAGACATAACACAACCATTTTAAAACCAAAACATGAGCTACCCACAATCCCTAGCGCTCTTCAGCTACTATGCTGGCCAGATCGCTACAATATAGATATCTTTGTTAGAAAGAATACTATATTTCCCTTGACAAAATGGTGCTGAATGTAAAACAATTGCTCAATTTACCCCACTCTAACCTACTGTAGTGTATAACCATGAATTACATTTCCATATCAAAGGTGAGTATCCGGAGCGATCAACACCTCCTATCTGGAGTGACCACTGGATCTTTCTTTCGGTTTCTGTCTTACAGATTTCCCTCAATGATTCCACTGTTGTGTGAGACATGTTGTATCCAAGTCCACCTCCCATATCAGAAGTCTGTTATCATTAACTAACCTCTATAAATGCTTTTAAAACTCCCATGCAAGTCACTCAAGCAGGGACAATTGACTTCACATGTGCCACCTAGCTGAAGAGTCATTGATTGACAAATCACAAGCTGCCTGGGAAGTGACTCTGTTCTCAATGTCTTCTGCAACGCCTCAGTCAATTCAGTTGGAGTAAAATACCTTAGGAATAGCATATTGAGATACATTTGACAGACAATGACTGCAAAACAATTCCACAATGCACCCAAACATAACATTTGATCCTTAAAATCACATACATCTCAAAACTGGCATTGTTGATTAACATTTTGACTAATGACCACTATAGATCTTATGAGTCATACATACAGCATTGTTCTGCAGATGAATGCCAAAGGTAGTTGTTCTAGCATGTTATAGGCCAAAACAGGACAAGGTCCTCCGCTCTGCACAACATATGGTGACATGGAAATAAAGTATGAATTTAATTGGTTTGTATTGAATTGACTGATATACTTCAACTGTTTCTTTCCAATGATATGATCTGTTCAAAGAAAGTCTGTTCTAACTATTCCGGCCTTGACATTCACATCCTACTTTGATAGGATGTTTATTTGGAGAGAGCAGTAATGTGACGTGCGGGTTTGCATGTTATTCAGTCAGAGTGCCACTCATTCTAAAAGTGAAACTTTGGTCCTGTTTTTACTGTGGGCTGAATAGGCTATATTTTGTTAGTTTGGTCGGTGCAGCTGCCCTTAGCTCAGGCTTGATAGCGTAAGGCCTTTCATCCTCCCACGCAGGCAGCGATACCACGGCCCTTTGTTCTCAAACTTCCTTAACCCTCTCAAACACCAATGGCCCTGCAGAGACCAGCTCTGCCCTCTACTAAACGTCAAAACGAAGATAGAAGATAGAAAAAACGGTTCTCAATTACCTCCGTCGTCCGGAAACAAATATAATTAGACACGTTCATGCATAGTGTGTGCCAGCTAACTATGGGGCAAGTTTAATCCTTGTGGCAATTTCTCCTCGAAGCTCTCTTATCTTTCATTGAGTATTTGAGGTTAATTGGGATAATCTTAGATTTTTTGAATGAATAGTACCTGTAATTGCAGCTGTTTGAAAGTTTTTCCTGAATCTGAGTTAACCAACCACTAGGCACACCATTTCAACGTGGAT
The DNA here is from genome assembly GCA_023634145.1 of Thymallus thymallus. NCBI lineage: Eukaryota > Metazoa > Chordata > Actinopteri > Salmoniformes > Salmonidae > Thymallus > Thymallus thymallus. Next base: position 27,536,977 of record CM042380.1, read on the forward strand.
AGTTGGGTAATATTTGGTTGAGACTTTGATCAATCAGATTGCAACCTATATTCACCCACTCATAAACACAGCCAAAAGGTAACTGCATTTCCAATGTGTTATCCCTGCGCTTTCAACCATTCAAAAGCACACAAAAGTTAAATTGGGAATTCAATATCAGATATTTGTTTATACAACAGATTATTGTGTTATCGCTGTGCTTCATATAATAACATAACTAAATGACCTGGATTGCAGTTGAGATTACATTAATAGTACATAGTGCATGTGATCAATGCTGTTCATGTTTCTGTGCAGATTATTACAGCAATTGTGAAGATTTCTACAGAGCTGCAACCTTTGCATGATATCTTGAACATGAACGCGTTCTATGATTACATAAGAAGACATTTATAGTTACAGTAGACTAACCTCAAAATGTGGCCATGGATGTTACTCGTTTTAAAGGCCCAGTGCAGTCAAAAACGTTTTCCTGTGCTTTCTATATATATTCACACTATGAGGTTGGAACAATACTGTGAAATTGTTAAAATTATGATAATTCCCTTTCAGTGTAAAACCATTTTAAATTAAAATAATCACAATAGAGATTATTTGATATTGAGATAAAAACGGCTGCATTGGACCTTTAAGGTTGAATGTTACATTAGATTGTTAACTTTAGGCTTTTTACTGTATTACAAAAGTCATATTGAATTTGGTTTTGTTTGACAACGAATCCAAATATCAACATTTAAAGGAGACGTATCTACTGCTTGGATAGCTACAATTAGTTCCAATTTGTTAACTTGTTGACAAGTTAATAGGCTTTTTATTGTATTGTGTTTGGTTGTCAACGCAACCATATATCAACATTTCAAGGAGTTTTAACTTCTTAATCAAATCAAATCAAATTGCATTGTTCACATACACATGTTTAGCAGATGTTATTGCGGGTGTAACGAAATGCTTGTGTTTCTAGCTCCTAGTGAATAGTGTTCCATTATTAAAGTGGCCAGTGATTTCAAGTCTATGTATAAGGTGCAGGGTTACGTAACTGAGTGGAAGCCGTCTGGTGATGGCCATTTAACAACCTGATGGCCTTGAGATAGAAGCTGTACTGACCTCGCCTTCTGGATGATAGCGGGGTGAACAGGCAGTGGCTCGGGTGGTTTATATCTTTGATGATCTTTTTGGCCTTCCTGTGAAATCAGGTGCTGTAGGTATCCTGGAGGGCGGGTAATTTGCCCCCGGTAATGCGCTGGGCAGACCGCAACACACTCTGGAGAGCCCTGCGGTTGTCGTACCAGTTGTCGTACCAGGCGGTAAAAAATAATTAATATTAATTTGTAAATAAAGTGGAATTAAAGCAAGACTAATTTGTAGATAAAGTGGAATTAATGCCAGACTAAGTCAGTGGTGCAGATCGAACTATCCAAGCAGAAGATACATCTCCTTCAAATGTTGATATTTGGTTGTGTTGACAAGCAAACACAATTGAATATCACTAAATATGATTACATTTGAAATCAACCGGAGCTTGAAACCCCAGGGTTATTGTATTGTCTATTGTTTGTTGACTTCTGTGTTGAATATAAACAATAGCTGTTGATGACTTTGCAAATTCTATTTAGGCTTAAATAGCATCATTGATGATATATGAGGGATAAAGTTAATTTCATTTTCTCTGTTAAACCTTCCCTTTGAAATGACTTCGATAGCAACAGTGAATCTATTTGGTTTTTAAAGGAGATCTCTCAACATTCATTCTCACAATAGTCAGTAACAAACATCCTAGCTAAGCAGGACAGAGCTCAGTTAAAACCTTGGATGAGAGACACAAGGGTAGCTGTAGATAGATCAAATCTCCAGCCTATTGCCCAGCCTGATAGTGGATATACCTGTATATATGTACAGTGGGGAGAACAAGTATTTGATACACTGCCGATTTTGCAGGTTTTCCCACTTACTAAGCATGTAGAGGTCTGTAATTTTTATCATAGGTACACTTCAACTGTGAGAGACGGAATCTAAAACAAAAATCCAGAAAATCACATTGTATAATTTTTAAATAATTAATTTGCATTTTATTGCATGACATAAGTATTTGATACATCAGAAAAGCAGAACTTAATATTTGGTACAGAAACCTTTGTTTGCAATTACAGAGATCATACGTTTCCTGTAGTTCTTGACCAGGTTTGCACACACTGCAGCACGGATTTCGGCCCACTCCTCCATACAGACTTTCTCCAGATCCTTCAGGTTTCGGGGCTGTCGCTGGGCAATATGGACTTTCAGCTCCCTCCAAAGATTTTCTATTGGGTTCAGGTCTGGAGACTGGCTAGGCCACTCCAGGACCTTGAGATGCTTCTTACGGAGCCACTCCTTAGTTGCCCTGGCTGTGTGTTTCGGGTCGTTGTCATGCTGGAAGACCCAGCCACGACTCATCTTCAATGCTCTTACTGAGGGAAGGAGGTTGTTGGCCAAGATCTCGCGATACATGGCCCCATCCATCCTCCCCTCAATACGGTGCAGTCGTCCTGTCCCCTTTGCAGAAAAGCATCCCCAAAGAATGATGTTTCCACCTCCATGCTTCACGGTTGGGATGGTGTTCTTGGGGTTGTACTCATCCTTCTTCTTCCTCCAAACACGGCGAGTGGAGTTTACACCAAAAAGCTCTATTTTTGTCTCATCAGACCACATGACCTTCTCCCATTCCTCCTCTGGATCATCCAGATGGTCATTGGCAAACTTCAGACGGGCCTGGACATGCGCTGGCTTGAGCAGGGGGACCTTGCGTGCGCTGCAGGATTTTAATCCATGACGGAGTAGTGTTTTACTAATAGTTTTCTTTGAGACTGTGGTCCCAGCTCTCTTCAGGTCATTGAGCAGGTCCTGCCGTGTAGTTCTGGGCTGATCCCTCACCTTCCTCATGATCATTGATGCCCCATGAGGTGAGATCTTGCATGGTGCCCCAGACCGAGGGAGATTGACCGTCATCTAGAACTTCTTCCATTTTCTAATAATTGCGCCAACAGTTGTTGCCTTCTCACCAAGCTGCTTGCCTATTGTCCTGTAGCCCATCCCAGCCTTGTGCAGGTCTACAATTTTATCCCTGATGTCCTTACACAGCTCTCTGGTCTTGGCCATTGTGGAGAGGTTGGAGTCTGTTTGATTGAGTGTGTGGACAGGTGTCTTTTATACAGGTAACAAGTTCAAACAGGTGCAGTTAATACAGGTAATGAGTGGAGAACAGGAGGGCTTCTTAAAGAAAAACTAACAGGTCTGTGAGAGCCGGAATTCTTACTGGTTGGTAGGTGATCAAATACTTATGTCATGCAATAAAATGCAAATTAATTATAAAAAAATCATACAATGTGATTTTCTGGATTTTGTTTTAGATTCCGTCTCTCACAGTTGAAGTGTACCTATGATAAAAATTACAGACCTCTACATGCTTTGTAAGTAGGAATCGGCAGTGTATCAAATACTTGTTCTCCCCACTGTATATAAATGTACCTTTATTTAACTAGGCAAGTCAGTATGTGTCTGATAGTGGATATACTGTAACGTTGAAGATCTGACGTTGTTTTAAAGGTACAAATTCAATATATTTTATACAAGATTTGCCGATGTTGAAATTCGTTTACCATGATGACAATCCTGACAATGTATTTTCCACTTAGACAAATTACGTTGAAACAACGTTGATTCAACTAGTTTGTGCCCAGTGGTCACTAGTTAGTAAGATTTGATTGGAGGGGTTTTAGGGAGTAACACAGGAAGTCATTGTTAGTCTGTCTGTTTGTGTGCATATGGTGTGTGAACAAGAGAACCAGTGTGTGAGTGATTGCTATGTGTTTACACTCATATAGACCTACCAAGACCTTTTGGCTGCAAGTGTTTTGTGTTAATCAGAGAAACTGGGGAAAGATATAGGGGAATGGATGGGCTGCTTTCAGAGACAGAGCAGTAGCCCCTTACTATGGGGAGGGGGAAGTGCCATGCAGCTTGAACAGGGGTCAGGGGGTGGGGAGAAGATCAAGGGTAACCCAGGACATATTGGAGGTCAATGCTTAAACACCCAGTCTTGCCTGGCAACCAACCTAGGAATGTTCTCACAGACCGTGCAGGGGAAGTTGGGAGCCCCCAGACAATTGGCCAAGAGTTAATATTGTCCTTCCGGGTCAAAGGTTAAATGCAGGAAGGTCAGGGAGGAGTGCTGCAATGAGCTGGTGTTCTGCGGCAGTGCCCCCAGTTGTATAAAGTGAGCTGAAGAACTGGCTATAGAAGGGCCAGAGTAAAGAATAATGTTCCCCAGCCATTGGAACACCCATTGGGCAACAGCTGGCCATGGAGTCTAGTTACCCGATCACACTCAACAGGCTAGTGGTATCAGCCACGCACAGACAGATGTTCTTGTCAAAGTCAGCCTCTCACTTCTGTCAGACGGTTTAATGCATGAGAAGCATATTGACTTCCAGGATGAGCAGACATTGGATAGTGTAGGACAGAACAAGGCATTATCATTAAGCTTGTCAGCATGTAACTGTTTGTTCTTCCTCAGGAAGTGTGAAATGTGGTATATTGACATGTGACTATGAATGTGTGTGGGTTGTGCTGTACCTCATGGTCTACAAACCATGAAAGGATTTGTCACCGTGCCAACTGAACCAGTCATTCATTTGATTAATTAATTCAACAGTTCACTCATCAAATTAGAATTTCATTCATCTACATTATTAGATTGTGCTTGAGGGAAAAAAATATATATTTCCTTGTCTGCAGTGGAAAACTTTGAGAGCCCGTCCCCTTCTACAGGGCTCATGTTACCCTGTGAAGCAGGAATGCATGAATGGCGCCCTCCCCATATCTGACTAGCTCCTTCATTCACAAATATTTAGGAGATAAGTCAACTGACCTCCACTGTTCAAACAGGGGCGGATGGAGGAACTTCAGGCAGACACAAGGTTGACATATTACTCTGTTAAAGTTGCCTGGATTAACAATACAATATAAAGATATAATATTAAGGTTAAATTAAGGTTAAATAAAAATAAAAATATATCAAGGGACAAAGAGAAGATATGGGCAGAGAATTGACTGCATCTCTTGTATTTGAACTTTTCATCAATACAAAAACGTATATTTTGCACAAGAGTAAAACATGTTTGCATGTCTATGCAGATGTGTCCTTCAAATGTTAAGATACATTTGCTAAATCTTTTTGACCCAATGACCAGTCATTGCTAACAGTGGCAGCTGAAAAAAGGAATGTTTTACTTTGAGGAGTATTTGCATCCATCCATTCTATTAAATCAAACATGCACCAAATACAACAGGTGTAGACCTTACAGTGAAATGCTTACTTACAAGCCCTTAACCAACAATGCAGTTTTAAGAAAAATAAGTGTTAAGTAAAAAATAGATAAGTAAAAAATTTAAATAAATAAATAAATAATTAAAGATCAGCAGTAAAATAACAGTAGTAGTAGTAGTAGTATTATATACATCAAGCAGAAACAAGCTGTCTCTTTAGAGCAGTAGGCATGATCCTTGTATTCTTACATAGGTAACATATGATAAAGGTGTCTGTCCATTTCTTAAAACCAGCATGAGAAATCATCTAGAAAGGTGACCCATTTGCAAACAGACAGCCTGAAGAAGACTGAACCTGGTTAAATGACAAATGAGGGAGGCTCCTGGTCAAGCAAATACAGTGCTGATCCTCGGTAGACCCTGCCTTCACAGATGACACCAGGAAGGTGCCAGGCAAGCTCCATATGAGAAGTCCTGTTGCTGAACCTGGCCTACCTTTTGGGGCCCTGTATACACTCAGAGAGCCACAGCTTCATGTCCTGAGGTAGGGTAGAGACGCTGAGGGCCTCACACACCCCCACCCACCACTGGCCTCTTTCCCATCCATCTTCTCAAGGTCACTTGAAGGTCTCCCCTGTACCTCTGTAGACAATACCACCATAGGACTGATGCTCAAAGTCTAAGGCACTGTATCTCAGTGCAAGAGGCGTCACTACAGTCCATGGTTTGAATCCAGGCTGTATCACATCCGGCCGTGATTGGGAGTCTCATAGGGCGGCGCACAATTGGTCCAGCGTCGTCCAGGTTTGGCCGGGGTAGGCCGTCATTGTAAACAAGAATTTGTTCTTATCTGACTTGCCTAGTTAAATAAAGGTTAAATAAATAAACAAAGACATATACTGTATATATACTGTATGTGCTTCTCACAATGGTGTTATAACTTGTTCAGGTGGTTTGCAATTTTATACAATTTTATTATAGTGATGTGAATTGTCCAACTAGTTCATTTGAATGGAAGACTATTTCCACCATGTCTCCACAGTCCACTGTTACTGTGTGACAGCTGGATGTTTAGGGTTCATGGTGAACTAATACGGAACCACAGTCTCTCCTCCAGGCCTCCCAGAAAGAGAAGGACAGTGTAGTGGCAGACATTCTGCAATGGTCTTACACTAAAAGGGAATTATCATCATTTTCACAATTTCACATCCTGTCAGGTTCCATCAGCACTGACGGCGATGTGATGTGACATCTAAGAAATATTACTAGAAAGAAAGCTGCAGTCACAGTTATCAATATTGACATTTACTTCCCAGAGTTTCATTGTGTGTTTCACATGTTGCCATACATGACTGGAGAAGTAACATGAGGACATTACAATGTGCAATGTCGCTGTCTATTCTAAAACACCCTGAGACAGAGCTGGGGTGTTGAATGTTTTGTTCTTATCACAGAGGAACAGAAGTGCACCCGTCGTCAATGTTCTAAGGCAAGCCATTGTAACATGGGCTCATATGCTTACATTAAATGCTTAATGTAGCTAATATTGCAGATGGGGATGTCTGGAGATATTAATCCCTACAAAGATTCGCCTCGACTTCATTGGTTTTTCGTACAGACACCATTAGCTAAGATGCATCATGTATCCCAACTAGAATGGCCAAGTCAAATTTCAAGTTTCAAATGTTAATGTCACCTGCACAAGAACAGTGAAATGCCTTTCTTACAGCTCTGAACCCAACAATGCAGTAACCAATGACAATGTAATACTACAAATAACAAGGTAGAACAGAAAAAACACAAGAAATACAAATAAGAAATAAGAAGAACAGGGGAAAGTATGTAAGCATGGTATTTACAGGGTCAGTCAGTTCCAGTAGCATACAGTATATACAATGTGCAGGGATACTGGTGATAGAGGTAGATATGTATAAGGGTATGGTGACTAGGCATCCGGATATATGATAAACAGAGATTGTATGTGAGTGGGTGTGCGTGTATGTCTATGTGGTAAAGAAGTTGTGCATTTGTTATCGATATCACAACATGGTTTCTTTAGGGCAGAGTTGTAAAAACAGCCCCCGCATTTCCCTGGCTCTGCGGCACTTTGCAGCACCTGTCACAAGGTGCTGTAAAATGGGTTTGGCAATGCTAACATTCCCACGTGAAACCCTGCAATAAACTAGATCAAAATCATTGTCAATGCTATTTCCTCTTGGTTTGTTATCTCGGAACTAAGAAAGGTGATTTTCTTCATCACCATCATGGGAGTCCATATACAGCTAGGTTACCAGAATGTGAAAGTAAACGTGTACAGCTGGACTTTGTCTCGTTGTAATGGAGATGTATTATTGTCATAGTAATATTTACCTATTGTTTGCATCAAATTACAATGCTCATTGCATATTTTAAATTGCCTACCATAAGGTCCAAGCCTACAAAAATGGCTTTGTCCAGGGTAGGACCACTGCAGCTATGAAAAGTGAAACAGAGAGAGGAAGAGCATGGTCAGGGCCTCGTGGAGTCTCCTGAAGCATTTGGAACCCAAGCGCAGTTCCTCGTAGCTACCCCTAGGTGGTGCTTGCATTCCAACTCAACAAAGCTGCAACAGAGGGTCTGGCTAGGCTGGAGTGGCGAGAAGAGGGCAGCAGACTGAGATATCCAGAGGCGGAGGTAATGACCAGCCAGACGGGACCTCTCCGCTCTCCAGCCACTATAAATAACCAGTGGGGTTTTCTCTGTGCTCTCCTCTGCTTAGGTCTAAGGAGCGGGGTCATTCCTCTGTGAACCTTGCCTATGCAAAGTCGGCAGAAAAACGCTAACATCCGTTTTTCAGGAGAAACAGAAGTTAGGTTGAAAATACTGTATCGCTGAAAAACGGATGTTAGCGTTTTTCTGCCGAGTGGGAACTCCGCTCAGGCAGCTTTCTACGCCTGCTATGTTAGGTTACTGTGACCCTACATGGGAGACGGAATTCACTTCACAGGATGGTAGAGATCCCGTGCTCTGTGGAGGGATCACATTTCACATGACAGGGATATCTTTCGTGAACACACACTGCTGCTACACAATGCTTCAAAGCCCCCCCACTCCTATTGTCTAGAACATGTAACTCCTCAGGTATTCCTGAGGTTTCTAAGTATGTGTTAATAGCACTCGGACGCTACTGAACAAAATGATCAGCTACTGTAGATCTTGTGGTGGGCCATGTGGATGCGTTGGAATGGAATTACAGAGCATTCTATTTAGCCGAATGTGCAAAACTAAAAGCGTGTTATCGGTCATGACTATGACTTCAACATTCCAACAAACAATATTCCTAACATTTCACTAAGAATATGAAAAGGGGATCCACTCGACCCAAAGCAGACCATAGGAATTTACTTTTTATGAACCTCAAGCCCTCTCAAAATCCAACGTTTTGCTCTTCATATGAATAGACTTTCCGCCAGCGCAACTTTAAGCAGGGTCAAATCCGATGGAATTCCAAGCCTTGATCTTTCATCAGGGAAGAATATCTGGCTGGGAATTCTGCAATTACCTCAGTCTGTTTTATTTTTATTTTGTACACACATGCTACGCTTTTGTTTGAGGCGGAGTATCTATTGTTCTACTTAGCTCATCTACGCTGTTTATTCCTCATGCTTTTAGTGGTTTTTAGTAGTTTTTAGTAGTTTTTAGTAGTTTGTAGTAGCGGTGTATGTTTTTCTTTTACCTGACTTTGTGTGCATCTGCGTGTGCGTTTGTGTACACGCCCACGTGTGTGTGTGGTGCGGTTATGCATTCCATGGGTGAAGCTTCTGTCTGGCTCCATATAGTCCCCCAGCCCCACATAGTCCCCGAGCCCCACATAGTCCCCCAGCCCCACATAGTCCCCGAGCCCCACATAGTCCCCTATCCCCACATAGTCCCCTATCCCCATATAGTCCCCCAGCCCCATATAGTCCCCGAGCCCCACATAGTCCCCTATCCCCACATAGTCCCCTATCCCCATATAGTCCCCCAGCCCCACATAGTCCCCGAGCCCCACATAGTCCCCTATCCCCACATAGTCCCCTATCCCCACATAGTCCCCTATCCCCATATAGTCCCCCAGCCCCACATAGTCCCCGAGCCCCACATAGTCCCCTATCCCCACATAGTCCCCTATCCCCATATAGTCCCCCAGCCCCACATAGTCCCCGAGCCCCACATAGTCCCCTATCCCCACATAGTCCCCTATCCCCATATAGTCCCCCAGCCCCACATAGTCCCCGAAGCCCCACATAGTCCCCGAGCCCCACATAGTCCCCTATCCCCACATAGTCCCCTATCCCCATATAGTCCCCCAGCCCCACATAGTCCCCTATCCCCATATAGTCCCCCAGCCCCACATAGTCCCCGAGCCCCACATAGTCCCCTATCCCCACATAGTCCCCCAGCCCCACATAGTCCCCCAGCCCCACCTGCTTCCCCCGGCTAGTTGCTCTGGGTTCTCATGGGACGGTAATCTACAACAAAGGCCTCCCAGCCCACACACTAGGCAGGGTAATGCTCCCACATAAGCTCTCCCCCGAGCCATGTGCTCTGGGCCCAGCGTTCAGCATGCAGCCTGCCTCGCGCTCTACATGCTCACACATTAGAACACAAGAACAACCCGGGGAGAGATGGGAGAAATCTTTCTGCAGACAACAGAAGGGGGATGGGGAAATGTTAACGTTTTTTTGCTCTGATGAAAACCACAGAAATAGTTTAAGGATGTTTTGTCACTCATGAAAACTTTCACACTTCCTGCACAGGCAATGTAGCGTATGCTCCCTGTGTGGGGGCCCACATTGTGAGGCTTTTAGCTCTTTGGTCAACATTGAGGGAAGGCAGATATGTTATTTAAAGCATATAATAATAACATGTTTGTCACGGTTGGTAGGCAGGACCCGAGGTGCAGAGCTGTAGTAGATAGACATTCCTTTATTTGGTTTTACAAAACAAGAAAAAGGAGAGGCCGCAACCATGAACTGATATGCAACTAGCACAAACAATAACCCACACTAATGGTGGGAAGGCCCAAACCTTAAATAGGATCCCCAATTAGAGACAACGCAGAGCAGCTGCCTCTAATTGGGGATAGCCAACAAACAAACATAGAGATGGCTAGAGGCATCCCCGAACACAAGCCCTGATAGTCCCCATAAGACAAACATAGAGATGCCTAGAGGCATCCCTGAACACAAGCCCTGATAGTCCCCATAAGACAAACATAGAGATGCCTAGAGGCATCCCTGAACACAAGCCCTGATAGTCCCCACAAGACAAACATAGAGATGCCTAGAGGCATCCCTACAGTCAGACCCTGACAATGTTTGTATTTTCTTATCCTCAACCACCAAGCAAAACAAGTATCAAATGTTTTTAGTCAGTGTCTCAGCAGTACCTCAGAAATCATCTCTACCTCCCTGGCCTTGAATAGCCTCCTTGAATAGACTCATTGAATAGCTTCCTTGATCTGATGCTGTTCTGGTTTCTTTTCTTCTTTATCTTCCCTTCACAGTTGATTTTTGTTCTGCACAGGTCTATCTGTCTTCACAGTTGATTTTTGTTCTGCACAGGTCTATCTGTCTTCACTAAGACAGCAGATAGGAATATGTTTTAAGACCATCACTTTTCATTTAGAGGGAATATTATCTTCAAATCTGTCTATTTTCAAGTGTCTGCCTGCACAAAGTGCCTCTAGAGCCATGGAGCGTATGTCTTTGTAATCATTCGACACAAAGATTATTCTGGTTTTTAAGCTTCCACCCACATCAACCCTATACATTCCTTCCTCCTATGACAGCCGAGCGGAGCGCAGTCGTAATTTTTTGGGGGATGGTGGGTTTATTACATAAGCAGGCTAGACGGTTGGGAAAGCGAGAGGGCTCCCATTTCGGCTAAAACTAACCGGAGGAATTTGATTTCTGAAAGACTACCTTGTGTGTGAGAGGTCCTACCACCCCTTTACTCTGCACCCCCCTCTATAAACGACAAGGAGGAAGGTGGGGGTGCACAGTTTCCCTGCTCCACTTGTCATCTTTAATGTTGGGTAAAATCACACGCGTCTCAGACTTCAAGCTGTTTGTTTCCGTGGAAACAAGGGGAATTAAATTGCCATGCAGATTTGGACAAGGTGAGAGTGTAGTCCATCAGAAGTCTGGTCTAAAGGCCCTAAGGGTCACCTGACCTGGGACTGTGTGGCTGAGCTGCATTCAGGTGAATCTCTCTCAAGTTCTTTGGCCTTTATTCAATTGTATCAACAAGGGAAATGTGTCAATGACATGAAGTAGACATGAATGTTTTGCAATTCCTAAGATGGAAGTTGTTGCACACAACTCTCACTTTCAGTTCCTAGTTCCTGGAAATTGACTGCACACTGCTGACAAAGTGCAATTGACATATGAGAGAGTTGCATTGTGAATGAGTGAGAAGGGAGAAGAGGAACTTTTGCTGATTGGCCAGTGAAAGAGGGTCCCTTTGATTGGCCGGAGCTGATTTGTTAGTTTGTTGCACAACCTCTAAGATCTGGATCTGTTGCCACGTGTGCGCATTTCCTGAAGGCCTTTAGGTCTCCCTGTTGAAATCATTCTCTCATACACTAGCAGAAGCACACAATTTTCTTTGAAAATGATTGTAGAATTCAGAATTCAGAAAGAAAGAAAGAAAGAAAGAAAGACAGAAAAATAAATAAAGAGATGTGTTGAACAGGAAGCCTATGTGATCACACTGGCTTTGTTTCCTCCCCCTGGTTGCAGGCAGCAGACGCTGAAGGAGATAACGTTCACGGAGAGTCTTCTTTCTCCCACACCTAACAGTGGCCTATTATCCTACAACCACACCCTGCACCTTGCATCCTCGCTTGCTCGCCCACCTCCTACCCGATAACACTATCTGCCTGCCAGGGAGAGGTGGTGCCTCAATCCGAAACAGCCTGTGCACGCCTGCTAGTGTACAGACATGATCTGGCCGTTACATCGACACCCCATACCGTCATAGCACTGAAGCGAGACCAGAAAGAAGAGCTTTGTTTTCAACTGAACACAAAAAAGAAGGAAATCACATTTCTTATTACTCAACTTTTGCAGTGCTTTCTCCAAACCGTTAAACATTAACATAAACTTCCTTCTCCTGATCAGTCCCTTCAACACAGCAACACTCCAGAATGATGATTCTCAAGAGGTGACCTAATCAGCGTGACCGCTAACCTCTGGGGGTCAAGCGTAACCATGAATGAAGCAGACTGGAGTTATTCTAATTGTGCAGCAAAGGGCTCGGGGGCCTCACCCCAGACACCCCACTGCAAAATCTAGCCTGACTTGTGGTCGAAACAGTCCATTGACTCTGAATGAGTGGGACAGTGCTGGTGCAGGAAGTGGTTCAGTGGGGGTTTGAGAGAGATGTGAGGCTAGGCTCCAGTGCCTGTAGGCATAAGACATGGAGCTCTGCCTCACAGAGACAGGCTTGTTGTGGGTTGTGGACGGTGGCTCTTTGTGTCATTTGGCACAAAGGCTTTGACAGAGTAGATACTTTATAAGGAGGTCGTTACACATCCTAGTGACTGACGTGAGGTTTTGTCTGAGCATATTGATTTAATTAAGTGAAGGTCTCTAGTGGAACCCTGCCAACAAACCTAGATTTATGATTGAATGTGGCTCAGAATTGGGCTAGTGGTGACATAAGGTGAGTCATGAAAGAGTTTGTGTGTGTGGTTGGAATGAAAGGCAGGCAACCTGCCACGCTCCAGGGCAGGGATTTGAAATGAATGATACATGTTCAAGTGGCGTAGAAAGCGGATTTTCATTGCCTGAAAGGTAGAGAGGGACTTCCAACTGACCAATGCAATGTTTTCACCATAGTCCCTCCAACATATGGAGTAGGAAAAGGCATGGCAGCGGCCTGCGTCGTTGGCCCCTCTGCCCGTATTGTGAATACAGAGGCAGTGTTCATAGGGAAGGGATTCCAACACAGAGACATGTGTGGTCCCCTCCCTCTGCACCCCCACCCCTCATCTGGAGAGCTCCGCTCACAGGAGCCCTGTGCAACAATTGCAGCTTTCATGGGGTCTGTAATGACAAAATGAAACACAGTTGTGGGACTTAGTAAGTGTAATCACTTTCAGAACCCTGGGAGGATGAACTCATAGTGCATCCCCCTAATACGCTACGTAGGGAAACCAAATTAGCCTGGTCATCTCCTTCTGTTGCAGAGAATTTATCATAAGTTAGGCGCATGTATGTTTATCACCGTGAAAGTCTCATATTACACTCAACATGTCTTCAATGGCCAGCTCACTCATGGTTTGAGTGCATACCAATCAGTGTGGTCAAGCTGTTACAATGCAGAACTCTAGGCCTGAAACATGCGTCGTCAGGGGACTAAGTGATGCAATGATTATTTGGGCTGCCTGGCATTGAGATCTGCCAAGAAATGTCTTTCCTGCTGATGTTGACCTGCATACTGTAAATGAAAGGACCTTCCCTTTTTCCTTCCTGGTCCTGCTGGAACTATTAGGTTAAATAACTTTTTCGGCAAGCCAGGAGCTCAGGGATGTATTGGGGGTCATAGAGCAACAAACTACCAGATGGTAAAAAGAGACAAGATGACAACAAGAAGGTATCAAACACCTGAAGAGAAACAAAAACTGATATGGGATGTGTGATCTTTGATATGCGATGTGTGATCTTTGATATGCGATGTGTGATCTTTAGCCAGCCATTTGCACAGTTGTATTCAGAGATGTTTCCATCTGTGAAAGTCTTAACAACAAATAAGAAGTCAGTCCTCAGAGATGGGAAGAGGATGAGACAGAAAGAAAGAGAAGAGGAATAGAAATGCAAGAGGGGAGAGAGAGAGAGGGAGGGAAAGAGAGAACAAGCCCTTGTCCAGACGGCAAGCACATGCTCATGTAACAGGAGCGGTGAATTCCACAAGGCTTACTGATCTTTCACTTCCCATTAGGCGGGGGGGGAAAGAGAGTGGCTGGGTGGGGGTGGATGACAAAATCTGATCAAATATCAAACGGGGTAGATCCACCGGCCCTCTAAAAGCCCTTGGAATGGCTGATTGGATCTGATTTCCCAGAGGAGGCTCCTTGTGCTGCTGGCCTGGGTCCTGGGCTTGGGCCTGGGCAGAGCCTGGGCAGCATGTCCCATGGAAAGACGACGACCCAGGGACATTAGCCTCAGATTTAACCCTAGTGTTTGCCTTCAGGAATGTAACACAGCAGCTGCCACATATGATCCCTTCTGGGGTTTTTTCCTTCTCCATCTCATTCATTTCTCTCTTTGTCTCTCTTTCTGTTATCCTGCCAATCGTCAGGACCTTCGGTCTGTCTCAGGGGCGGCTATTATATGATGTCTTTACAGTAGACGCTCAATAGATGCTATATCATGCTACATGCTAGGATGGCGGCATCCCTCTGCTGCAGGAACCTGAACATAGAGGCTTGAGGGTTAAACGTACTGTATATGCTTTGTCATGAGCAAAATCTAAACTGAAAGTAAATGGGTAATTCAGTGTTTTTTCTGTTTTATCTGATATATCTATGCCGTGGCTATGATAACAGTGCAATATACTGATTATATTGGTCTGTATGATACTGATGGTACGTAACGTTTACTGCCAACTGCAAGGCTGACAGTACTGGGAAGTACAGTTTGTCCTTTTTACCATTTGTTTCTCAGGGACTGACAAAATTAATATTATTAGGGAATGCTTGGCAAATCATAACTTAATTCAATTAGGTTTCCATTAAGCCATCTAATTTAGTTCCGGAGTCCATTTGATGGGACAGTTTTTCTGTTTAAGCTGGCTTAGAGTGTGATTGGCCAAGGCTCAAAGCCACTGTCCAACTTCCTTCATAGAACCATAATTTATAGAACTGTCTGGCCTCTGTAATACTGTCTTGTGACCTGCGGCATCTGACAGGAAACGGAAGGCCGAGCACACCCCCAATCACATCGACAGGGCTGTAGTGGATACGGTTGAAAGCTTCAAGTTCACATCACTAAGGACCTATCATGGTCCAAACACACCAACATGGTCGTGAAGAGGGCACGACAATGCCTCCCCCTGAAAATATTTGTCATGGGCCTTCCGATCCTCAAAAAGTTATACAGCTACACCGCTGAGAGCATCTTAACTGGCTGCATCACCCCTTGGTATGACAACAGCTCAGCATCCGACCCCAAAGCCATAAGACTGCTGAACAGTTAATTAAATGGCTACCCGGACTCTATGCTTTTCACTCCGTATCTACATGTACATTACCTCAATCAATCACCCCAACTACCTCGTACCCCAGTACACTGACTCGGTACCAGTACTCCTTGTATATATATAACCTCGCTATTGTTATTTTATTGTGTTATTTTATTGTGTTAATATTTTATTTTTTATCTATTTTTAAATGTTCTTACTTTTTAACTGCATGGTTGGGAAAAGGCTCGTAAGCAAGTCTACACTTGTTGTATTCGGCGCATGTGACAAATCATTTTATTCCATTTCATACGACAAAGGAATCTTGGCATTCTTTCAAACCTGATTCACTGTGCATCATGCATACTTTACTGACTGAGGTTCAGATCGAGACGTGTTTTGTTTTTGAACACACACTGCTTGACTTTGGGCTTGACTGAAAGCAGAAAACCGATCCTGGGGCAGCACTTTAAATGTAATGTCACTCCTGTCCTTGAGTCGAGCTGGATGGCCTTGTGTTTAAGAGCTAAAGGAAAACTGTTTGGAGCACCAGGAAGTGGAATCTGATGACATCCTGTGAGGTGACAGGAAGAGGGGGGAAAGCAACTTTCACCCAGAGAGGAACTACCACATAAAAATAGCTTGTTCAGTTGCAGGTTTGGATGATATTTTTAGATCTCTAACAGATTATTTGAGCATTGTTTCATTTTTTTGGTCTCTTGCAACTGCATCAGTTTATGCAATGTATTAGCAGGTGATGAGATTCTACAATATTGACATTGGTTCATTGAAAAACATTTCTATCGACTGGAATCTGAAGTCTTTGAGTAGTCTGGGTGGCTGGGGTCGGGCTTGAGGATACAAGGGCCAATCAGCACCCTGCCATTGACAGAAATAGCATTAGGAGTCCTTAAGGAAATCACATGAAGCTCTAAGTGGGAGCCCACGACAGACACGCTGACCGTATCAGCTCTCTCGCTTCCTCTACCCATCCCGCTTTGTGGATGGGAGTTCCTTCCCCTCTCATAAAGAAAGAAAATATCATTTTGAGTTTCTGGAGTGTACATAGGGAGGCCCTAGTCTAATGCACCAAGTGTACATTGGCACCCTTTCAAGTCTTTGTTTGATGGAAAGGAGATTTATAACGATTTGTTACTGCAGGGTAAACTGATATAAACTTGCATGATTGCGAGCATGTGTACGTGTCTCTGTGTGTACATGTTTCTGTAGTGCGGCTGTGTGTGTGTACAAGCATGCGTGGTGTGTGTATTTTAGCAATAGGGTTCACATTGCATCAATCGCAATGTACTGTAACTGCTGCAATATGGAGCTTTTCCTTTTAAGATTTCCAGTGAAAGAGGAAGGGAACATTGTGTGTGTGCACTAGCCTCACAGACCGGATATCTCTGCGAATTCAAAACAAAAGACCTTGGGCACACATATCTGACGGTAAACCTCCTCTTTCTTCCCGAAGATGACAGCTAGACTCAGCCCCCTAAACAAGACTATCATTTGGGGGAGCCATGCACTAAGCCTTGGAGCAGCTTTGGAGTAGGGCTACTTCTGCATGTTGGGGAGACGATTCATTATGAAATATAGTGGCCAAAGTTTAGTGGCCAAAGTAGTGGTAGTTTCTCTGAGAACGTTCCCACTGTAGCTCCATTTCTGCTTCTGCTGATACATTATTCTCTCTGCTGAACAACTGCAGATGATTGGGAGAGGGATACGTAGTCAGTTGCACAACTGAATGCATTCAACTGAAATGTGTCTTCAGAAATTTAGCCCAGCCCCTCTGATTGCTAGCTAACTCCATGGGCGGTACAGTCAAGCTTGGGGTGTTACTCCGGGAAGACATTTTTTTTATCCCAGGTATCAGTGCAGAGACTAGAGTCAGCATGTAGCATACTGGTACTTCAAGGTATTTTACCTATTGCATCTAATTTCCTTTACTGGTGTAGAAAGGTGATCATCCATGAAACTAAGGCAATATGTAACCAGCAGTGTGATCATGGCACCTGATATGATTTATTATTTAATGAATAGACAACCAATGGATTTCAGCAAGATGATCTCACCAGGTTGCAGTTAGTCTAGTTAACTTGAAATTGCACAGTGGCCTCTCAGTGACTCTTGTCTTTGAAATACCTGGTTGATTCAATAATGTTGCTAGTAATGACTTAGCCTCTTGTTGTGTCAGTGAAAAAAGGTTGTCTAATTCACTGGCGATGGCGGTGCACAGGCCCCTGCAAATAGCGTGACATTCCTGGAATAGTTCTACTCGGCTAAAAGTTGTCAAAGTGGCTGTTCTATTTCATTACAGCATATCTAATTTGTTGGTGGTGAAGGAGCTTTTTCCCTCTAAGCTTAGATTGCTGTTTTGAACTGGGAGCCAGAGATGATCCTGATTGGCCACAACGGCATTCTAGATCCTCTGACCAGCACAGCATTAATTACAATGTCTTCATGTTATTTATTAAACAGTTTAAAGTTGTTGTTTTTTACAGTGAACTATTTCTCGTGATGTCCTGTGTTCACACACTGGCAAAGCAACACAAGCATTTTAAGAGAATTGTATACCTATTTTCTGCATTTAGAGTCTTATGAAGTTCATTAATTATACAGAAAGACTTCAGTCGTTCTAGGTCCTTCATCTATATTAAAACACACGTTTTTCAATTACCTTGAGAAGAGAAAGCGAGAGGGAGAGAGAGAGAGAGAGAGAGAGAGAGGGAGAGAGAGAGAGAGAGACCCTCTCCTGGATTTCATGGAAGCCAGTTTACATTGATAAAAGCTTCTTTATCTGGAAAGATGGATTTATGTGCTGTATATGTCACATTTTTCAGAGAAGCTATTACTATCTCATGCACTCTGACAGTGTTCCCTGTTACTACCGGAACTTACAAAACGTATAAAAGTGACCTGTTAATGTGTTAGAACAGGCTTTGTTTACATACGTTCTGAATTTCAGCTTGGGTTAGTCATCGGAAATGTTTTGACAGATAGTCCGTTGAGCTCAACAGCTTTTCAAGAGAGGCTTATTCAGAGAAGCCTGTAACCTTTCCCTCATTCCAAAGTTAAGGTTTACCAGGCCAATCCCCTGGTAATTGACTTGGGTGTGGGAAGGAATGAACCAACAGTTTTCCATACAGTCAGGCTGTCATAGAGGATAATACACATGAAAGGAAGGGGAAGAATTATACTTTATATTCAGGACAGGAAGTACTGAGTCTTGTGTTATTGTACACAAGGAGCTGCATGGGACTATTTTGGAGTAATGAACCAACAGAGACAGCTGCTGCATGTGGATACCTTCATGTAAAACTAATCACAGTCAACCACTGGGATTTCCCCCTAAAAAAAAACTGTTACACAAGTCATGGCCAGCCAAAGGTTGCCTTTCAAATTCTATTCAAAACCATGCAAATCTATGAAAATAACTTTCTTTGGAAACTAGCCTGCAGGGATAGTGTTTCGTAATCAAAGTAGTTTCTAACTGTTATTTTCACTTTTAGCGATTTGTCTGACTCTCTGGAAAGAAGAAGGAGCGCACCTGAGCGCCATTGGAGATTGACTTTCAATAGCATTCCTCTGGTATACCTTTAAACACTCAAATCTTATAAGCTTTTGAAAGGCATTAAAACTGTGTAGAGTCCTACTGGATTGCCCAAGGGTATTGTACAGGTAAAGATGTATTTTACTTAAATAGCATGGATATTCTTTTTTTTATGTTTAGTGTTCCTATAATTTCTCTACAAATGGTTTCAATGTCTAAACAATAATTACTTGCAAGGAAGGTTTGGAATCTGGAGAACTTGCTTTAATCACAGTTCTCACAGGGAAATTTGTTTTTTTATGACATGCCGTGACTATAGGGATGCGGTGCGGTGCAATTGGTTATAGCAATATTTGGTTGCGTCTGCGTTAGATTTGCTTCAAGCACCCTGGAATGTGAGCAGAAGCGGGTTGACACACCCATCCTGCACCATGTCACCATAAGTCATAGTAATAGAGGCCCCTATCGATCTGCCAGGGGTTATCCACGGGCGGCCAAGATCCACATACTCCTCCCCGTAGACCACTCAACCCTTATCACCCCATGGTTGGGTTCACAGCTCTCTACAGCTAACAGCTGGTTTGGCCTGTCTACACCACATATCTCACTGCTTTATCATTTACTTTTGAGGCTTTTCCACTTATATCCATAGTTAGCAGTTGAAGGGGTTTCCTATGTAAATATTTAGAGAGAATTACCTGAAATTGCAAGGCCACCTCCACGATCAGATCCCTAGAGCATAGTATGTACACCCAGGTTTTTCTGCTGATTCTAGATCAGCTTAAACCTACTAGTCCATGCATTTACAGTGTCATCTATGAAAAAAGGTTGAGCTCTTACCTAGTCACCTGGTGTTGAAGAAGGGGTGGAGGGTGGGAGCATGTAGGAACATAAAAAGTTGTTTATAATCCATTCAAGACAGGCAGGAGAATATATGTCCATGGTTATAAATCATAGCTTTATTTATTTGGAGACAAATCTCAGAGCACCTATAATAATACTAACACTTCCGACACCCATCAATCAGGAAGATTTAGAACACTGAGACTCTGACAGGCCTTGTAGGTAGTTAGCACAACCAATAAGAAAACAGAATCTTGCTTAATGTTGACACATTTTCTATTTAGCATATTCAAGCAAATTTAATTTAAACTCAATCTCAATATGTTATGATCAGATTCAGCATAATGAATCCTAACTCAGCGTCGTGTAGACTATCATGTCTGAGTTATTGCTTTGAACTGGTCCAATGGCTCTAACGGCAAAGCTATTTGGAACACCCTATTTTGAACATTACCTATCCACAACCTCCCTCACTCTGTTGTCTTACCAAACTCCCCCTTTGCCCACCTCCTCTGTCTCTGCCGCCTGTTTCTAAGGCGTGCCACCCACGGAGCAGCCTGCCTGGCTGTGACTGGGATGCCAGTGGGGCGAGGCCTGGGATGCCAGCGGACCTATTAAGTGGGACTGTGCCCTGCTCCTGGGAGCAGTTGGATCCACACTGGCCGCATCCTGCCTGCCTGGCTCCATCTGATAAGAGAAGTAGAGCCTGGGTTGTTCTGACTGGGAAAGGGAACACTGGAGAGCCATGATGAGGGAGGAGTGCACTGCATACCACATCTGGGAGGGAGGAGAGAGAGAGGGGGATACAGAGAGAGAGAGTGAAAGGGAAAGACAGAGAGACAGATAAGTTGCAATTAGATGGTTAGGATTTCTCAAGATCAGCTGCAAAGTACCAAGGTCAAAGTCCCAAGGTCTCATCTGGGTCCGTCTTCGGCCCTAAACGACCCCCCGTGACAGGACAATTCTGGACAGTTGAAGGAAGGAGGGAACCAAGGAGAGCCATGAACACTGTGAACTGCTTCCTCCCAGTGGGGTTGTGAGCGGACATCTGCACAGTGTCCCTCCCTGTGGAGGAGCGGGACGGCTGGGCCTTTGATGGACCCCGCCATGGCTCCCAATTACATGTAATGGTGAATAATTGCCACAGGAGGCTGAGGTCTGAGGGCTTCGCTGTGGTCCTACAGCAGCAGTAGGATAGCAGCACTGGGGCCATGTTGTGCGGTAGACCTCCGTAGATACGTGATCGGGAAGGCTGCAATTATGATTGTGACACAGCCATTAACATGTCCAGCTCCCTTTCTGAGGGCCGAAGAAAAACAAAGGGGTTGGAGGCTGGGGCAGTAGGCTGGGGGCTGGAGGCTGGGGGCTGGAGGCTGGGGCCTGGAGGCTGGGGCAGTAGGCTGGGGGCTGGAGGATGGGGGCTGGAGGCTGGGGCAGGAGGCTGGGGGCTGGAGGCTGATTAACTGCTCTGTGCTTGTTCGCTTAACACGTCTCTGTGTCTTCCGAGCTGCAATGGGTGGAGCTCTCTCTCTCTTTTTCTCTCTCTCTCCCTATCTGTCTCTAACACTCTGTGCCACCCATGCCGACAGCTGCCCACTTGGCAAGTCCCATGTCATGCGGTAATGAGTGGAGGGGTGGGAGAGAGAGCAGGGTAGGGACAGGGAGGGGGGGACTAGGTCCAGCTGGCTCTTCCTAGTCTAACAGGCTGAGCTTTGTGAGGCCAGACAGCTGCATAGAGAAAGGCCGTGTGTGGTTTTATGGATGTACCAATGTGTGTGTTTGTGTATTTGTGCGTATGTGCATGTACAGTGTGTGCTGTATTGTGTCTTTAAGCGTGCCTATATGCATGCATTATTGTATAAATGTCAAGTGCATGTATGTGTCAGAATGTCACATGTGAATGTCAACTTCCTGGCTTGTGTTTACCTGATACAGGTAAAGTCATTGTTTGTTTTCAATGTGAACTTACATTATATATTTTGTTAACATTTTAGTAATTCAGCAGACACTTATCCAGAGCAGCTTACAGTGCATTCACCTTAAGATAGCTAGGTGGGACAGCCACATATCTCAGTTATAGTACGTATATTTTCCTCAATAAAGTAGCTAGCTGCAAAGTCAGTGCTAGTAGGTGGGGAAAAAGTAATGTGCGAGTGTTAGTTTACGAGAAAAATAATTGTGGTGGGGGGGGGGGGGGGGTGCTGTGGGATTATTTAAGATACTCTTTGATGTTTTCAGGAAGATGGTCAGGGACTCTGCTGTCCTAGCTTCAGGGAGAAGATGGTTCCACCATTGGGGTGCCAGGACAGAGAAGAGCTTTGACTAGGCTGAGCGGGAGCTGCCCTCCGCCCTCCCGTAGGGGGCCAAGAGACCAGAGGGGGCAGAACGGAGTACTCGGATTGGGGTGTAGGGTTGACATGGGAGAACTTGGGAAGGTTAAACACCACTGATGGTTCACAGTGTCGAAGGCAGCGGAGAAGAGTCAGCTTTGGCTTTGCAGAGAGCCTCTGTGACACAGAGAAGAGCAGTCTCGATTGAGTGACCTGTCTTGAAGCCTGACTGGTTAGGGTCAAGAAGATTGTTCTGAGAGAGGTATCGCGATAGTTGGTCAGAGACAGAACACTCAAGTGTTTTGGAAAGAAAAGAAAGAAGGGATGAGAGTAGTTTGTTTTTCTGTAGTTTTTTACGTCACAGGGGTGGAGTATTGGTTTCTGAAGGAGGTGAGTGACCATTTAAAAAGTCAGTGGTCTGGGATGAGTTACTGAGGGAAGTGAGCAATGGGAGAAGGTCTCCAGAGATGATCTGGAGAAGGGAGGAGGGGATGGGGTCGAGCGGGCAGGTTGTCGGGTGGCCGGACCTCACTAGTCGCAGGATTTCATCTGAGATGTGCATGTACTCATGAGACCTGATCAAAAGCAGTGCATTAAGTAGGGAATAGGGTGCCTTTCAGGATGCAGACATGCAGTCTTCCCAGTAGTGAGTGCCTTGCCTTGGCGTTGCCACTCTGTATGCTCAACTCCTTAATGCAGGAGCCTGGTTGGAGGAGCCACCACTGCCTTGCCCTTTGCCTGTTTCACTCACTATCAGCCTCCATGCCTTGTCTTGATGCCAGCTGAAAAACATACACCACCCATTGGCTTCATGCCGGAGAGATCAGATCTGCACTTCACCC
Organism: Thymallus thymallus; assembly: GCA_023634145.1. Taxonomy (NCBI): domain Eukaryota; kingdom Metazoa; phylum Chordata; class Actinopteri; order Salmoniformes; family Salmonidae; genus Thymallus; species Thymallus thymallus. Next base: position 27,560,052 of record CM042380.1, read on the forward strand.
TGGAGGAGAGCTTAATTGACTGACTGTTCAGCATCTATCAACAATGAGTGACTGGAGGTTATTGTGGAATGTCTGTCATAAAGAAAAGGCTGTAAACCTACTACTGCTGAGTAATATCATAAACAACATCTTCATATGCATGCAATGAATGAAGATCGTTGAAAGAGGAGTGGGCGTGCAGACTTATTCTGAAGACCTGTACACAGCCACAGATAAGAAGACGCTTTCGATTTGTTGTCCATGTACTCACATGCACATCTCAATTGTGTGTTTGTTTCGGGATTTCTTTGTGCATGATATACTGTTCTTCGTGTCTATATTGCTCTCAGTCTTATTTTGTCTGAATACAAATAAACCATCGTTTTAAAACCTGGACTAATTTTTTATTTTAAAATTGAACCATCAGTCCCTGACAATCTGCCAAGCATGATTAGGGGCCAAACAGGAGGCAACCAGGGTTGCAAAAGGCATCATGACTGTTAACAAAAGGCAGTCATTTTGATTCAATCCCATTATATTGCACTTAAAGGTTTGCCCTGTTTGTTCCTGTTTGGAGGCCATTTTAATCTCCTTCATGAGCTTCAATAAAAACATCTGTTTGTCATCTTTAAATGCATTTAACTGCATCATAACATGGCGATAAGAGGAACAGGCCATATGGTATTTTTTCTTGTAGATATATACAGTAGAGTAGGCTATAAGTTACATCCAGTAAGTTCTCAATAAATACTTCTGTCCGTCAGTCGTTCATTGGCAGCCAGTGGAAGATTTTCTCGCGTTTTCAAAAGGCCCTAAGAAGGCTCTGTTTCGAATAGTTTCAGGCCATAGTAAATACCTCACTTGCAGAGACAAGCTCCCATCCCTGATGATAAAGTAGAAAATAGCTATAAAGCATGTCCGCCTTGCCCCAGATTTGGGAGAACTTGTCCTATAAAGATCAGAGAGACCCTGATAAACATTGCTCTAAAACATGACTCAGGGGGTTTCTACATTTCTGGTGTCATCCAACAATCAATATATGTGGAGCATCCCTAAGACCTTTGTATGATTCACAATCAACTATCTTCTGTTTTACCCGGACTACAGAGTGAACACGTTCAGGAATTTCATACGCAGTACTTGCCAAGTGTGATATATTAGAGACAGCTATCAGAAAGAACCGTGTGATTATTTTATGTCATATTCATGGAAAGCATTGTCATCCTCCTGTTCAAACGAATGTATTTCTAAAGTACGGTTCAACAGATATTTTAGCTGAGTTGGAACAAAACCACAATACAGACGTCAAAACAATACATTAAAACACCTCTTTAGAACGTCTCTCTCTAAAAATAATGAAAGATCATTATTAAGATCAAAATCATTAACCAGCCATGGAGTTTGATACTGTGACTAATTCAAAGCCACACTGGGAGAAAAAAGCCAATGTAAGTTTGTAAATGATCAGGGACCTGGACCTTGTGTTTTGGCGCAATCCTGGACAAAAGAGAGAGGTGCTGTAGCGAGTCCCATTGGAGCCCCAGTCCGGCAGCCAGCAGCAGTGGCAGCGTGGCCCAGCATTAAGGAGCTCTTGTGATTGATAGCTGCGATTGTGGCTCACGCCTCGGCACACCGCTCCATCGGGATATTCATTCCTACTTCCTAGGGCCTTTGTGTTCCCGAGTTGAGGAAGGAGGAGAGGGGGCCAGTGGGGGGCGAGGGGCACCCGACCCGGAACATTGGCATGGCGCGGAGCTCCCCAGAAGAGTGGCTCTACCATCTGCCACAGTAATTCACCACCCGCATGCCAGAGCAGCCACGCGGCCTCTTACGCAACGTGCCAGCGGCCCCCCGCACAATGTGCAGAGACAAATAACGCAAGCCGGATTGGAATTTCTAAAAGAGGGTCTTTTTCACTTCGGGAGCCAGCAGTGCAGCGAAATCACCCCATTCAAGAAGTTTGTTTGTATTGCACCCCCACTAGCTAAACCCCCTTACAGCCGATGTGAGGTGATACCAATAAGAGAGCCTTCAGTCCTCCTCTCCCCTAAAACATTCTCAATAGCACTGTTCCCTTTCAGAGCCTGAGCCGAGGCAAAGTTCTCTTAATCTAGTTGATTCGTTTATCAATTAATTGTATTATTTTTTGTCAGTCTCTCTCTGTGAAGGTTTCAGATGGTCTACTGGTTCATTAAAGCCTGCTATCCCTAGATTTACTTAAATATACACATTCTACAGTACTGTGAATTTCCACCGAAGCATAGAATGAGATACCATGGCTTGTGTTTGCAGAATAAAGGTACCCATAGGTGAGCCTCTTTGTCAAAGAAGAGGTGTTAAAGCATTCACATTGCATGTGTGTCAAACTAAATGTTACCCCCGGTTTCACATCAAAGCAGTCAATCATAGAACCAATCAATCATTGTTTTCAACTTGTGGAAATGTACAAATTAGGTTTTTCACTTATCCTGGAACCCTGGGCTTTCATTGATCCCTCTCAATCGGGTACTTTTTCCACATCTTTTCATAATGACTCTTTCTATCTGCATTATAGTAAGACCTTGACACACCACAGAGGCATTGTCTTTGTTGCTATCCATAAAAAATGTCCAATATAAAACTAGGTATGTTAATCTAAAGCGGTGTAATGATAATGACATTCAATATCTAGTCAGTCCAGTGGTTGGCTTCTACTGGGCGGGTTCACTGGCCATTAAAGCCATGGCTATAGTTCCAGCCCCTGATCACAGAGATCAGTAATTGGATCTTCTCAGTCAAGCCAAGCCATGGTTATTTACCCTCACTGGTGCATGGTGATGGGATCCAGACATGTGACAGGAAGGTAAGAGGAACCACATGTGCTGCCCTGGCCCTCGGCCACTCGGCAAGGTCAGGGTCACTCCAGGCCTACCCTTCCAAACTCAGGACCATCTCACCTCAGGAACGCCAGAGAACAACCATGGGGAAGTTTAGCAGTTGTTGAGTCCAAAGTCCACCCTCATTCTCTGGCCTCAAATACCTTAGCAAGAGGACGGTCTTCTTGAATGGCAGAGTTGATCAATAACCTTTTGTGTATCAAGTTTAGCCATATAGAAAGTAGAGGTTAAATTATTTATTGGAAAATTCGACCTTTGTTAAGAAAGTATATTGTCCCTACAGTACTTGAAACATGCGCGGTAAAGACCAAAGAGTGTAAATCTTTAGATTATAGTTTTTTTGTTGATTAATAGGTAATAAAACAATCTGCCCTTTGATCGTTACAGGTGTTATCGCATCAAAGGTGACACAAATATATACTGGAGGAAGACTTCCTGTTGAATATACTCCAACATATGTAGGAGACAGGGGTCACTGGTGTGATAAGCATGCAAGGGTTAACTTCTTCCTTGACCTTTGTCAAATCTCTCCTGCATTGTTCAGAAATGTAGTGTTGAAGAGGCGCACCCTTTTCTCTGTGAAGTTACATGATCCCTCTCAGCACGGAACTATGTGTTCACATGACTCCCCATACCAAAGCACACCCACGCAAGTCCCATCAACTCTATCCACATTTCCCCCTTAAGTAAAGTGTGTGTGCGTGCGTGCATGTGTGCGTGTGTGTCTAAGATGAGCATTGAGTCTGTAATTAAATATATTGAGATAATTATTCACACATGCTATAACATATCACACACATCCATTGTAAAGACAGAAAGAAAACACCAACATAGAAATCAAACATACTTGTATGCATACTTTATGTATACACCACTCTTACTTGCGTCAAACTATCTGCCATATGGGCCTTTCAACAGAAGGTTCTGATGGATGAATAGAGCTGCGTCTTGAGAGAGCTGTTGCATACAGGCCATCTCAGACTTGATCCCTTTCAGTCGGAGAACCTTTGCTCCCTAGTCTGCCGTGTCAGTCAACGGTAAAGCCTGATGAGCTAGAGGTAGTGTCAGGACTCAGGACCTTCAGTTGCATATGCTGGTCACAGGTTTGTCTGTCTGTCTGGCTCTGTGTGGCCCTGATACCTTTCCGTAGCACAGCGTCTCCACCGAGTTCCTTATTCTCAACAAACAGACATATTTTCTAATCTAACTTCGTCTTTTATGTGGTCCTAAAGAGCTGTCGGAGTGACAGTGGGCAATCTCCATTTGTCTTGTTTTGGTTTTGTCTGCGCTCCGAGAATCGGAAGGATGTGCTTTAGGCACTGCTGTCATGGGGGCTCCACAAAGAGAAGGTATTTAGCAGAACTCGTGGCCCTGCAGCTCCTGGGGAATCAGCGGTGCCCATCAGTGCAGGCCCTCATGGGAGCACTGGTGCAGAGCGGCCTGGACGGCTGCGCTCGTCTGCTGTTCCACCAAGGGAGGCCAGTTGAGCACAATTTCTCATTTACAACTGTGACCTGGCCAAGATAAAACAAAGCGACAAAAACAACAACAACAACAACACAGAGTTACACAATGGATAAACAGACGTACAGTCAATAACACAATAGAAAAGCTATGTACAGTGTGTTCAAATGTAGTAAGATTAGGAAGGTAAGGCAATAAATAGGCCATAGTAATTATTAATAATAAAAATTACAATTTAGCATTATCACTGGAGTGATAGATGTGCAGATGATTTTGTGCAAATAGAGATATGGCTTCAGTCAGTGGGTTCACAACACAGACAGGAGAATCATAGCTGGGTGATGAATTGTGGAATATGCTGGCTCCGGCTTGGCACAGGATGTAATATAGGCTGCTATGAGACCTCTGTATTGAGGTTGCAGCATTTTTTCCCTCTTTTACATATACCTTTCAGGATGGCAAGTCAGAGCCTAAAAGGCTGTAACTGCTCTGCTTTAAATGACACTTGTGTTGACATTGGGACAGGGCCACTTCCTGCTCATTTACATACAAGGTGATAAACTGTACGGTACCTGAAATGTTACCTTATGTGTGTGAGTGTGTATTAGCATGTATCAGGAAACAGCTCTATGAATATGAAGGTTGGAGCCATGTGTGACTTGGACACACATTTCAACTGACATCCTTATTTACTTCCTCTCCGGTTAATATTTACAAATTAGCATATTTTCGTGACAGAGTAAAGAACAGGTTAAAAAATATATATTTCAATTGGCTTACCTTTCACAATAAACCTCTGAACACAAACTCATTGAAGAACCCATTTGGTCACATGGTATAAGAAAGCAATGTGTTTATACTGTCATTTCTCTCTCTCCCTCTCTCTCTCTCTCTCTCTCTCTCTCTCTCTCTCTCTATAGGAGTGGGTCTTAACAAGCCCCTGAACAACACAGAAGCATGACGCATGTGGCGGCCCCAGGAGGCCCTTCAAAATGCTTTAGGAGGCCCTTTAGCTCTCTGTGTTACTTGTCCTCGTTTTATGGAGAAGTTTCTGCAGGTAGAGGGAAGTCTGGAACTAGCCCTTTGTGTGCATTGATTCAGTGTTTGGGTTATTGTCACCAGCACCAGTCACTAAGAATAGAATGTTATAACAAGTCTATACCTGGCATGGCTGGGTGAGTATGACAAAATTAGGCAGGAATTCTGAGAAATATCAGACTTTTAATCCAACAGACAGGCGTAATGGGAGTTATAATGGTCTATAGCACAACTCTGCTATCAAATGGACATGCAGACGGTTAATAGCCACCCTAATGGTCCCCACATGTGAGCCAGTCACTTTTAATCATTTTAAAGCTGAAAACCAGTGTATGAGTATTGTATCATTACAACTCATGAATGCATACCTGTCAGTTAAGTGTTATCAAAATGTCCTCCTATGTACCATCAGTCAATGACCTTAACCGTTTACTGTATCTGTAAATCAACATTGCAGTGCCAAACATTTGACAAACAGTCCTCGCGTTGAAATTGGCTTGTCACACCTGAAGTCTTAACAAGACCTCTGACATTCTGTGACATTTTCCCTCCAACTTAATGACTCACTATGAATTAGTATCCTCCAACTAAGGCTCTCATCACCTTTATTCCTGACGTTAACATTGGCACAGACATCAAGCACTATGACAGCCCTCGTCTGGCCCTGATAGATCCTGGTGGAATGGAAATGCTAATTCATTCCCATCCACCAATGCGCTATCTATGCCATTTGGCAATGCTATACTGTTGTTACTTGTGCTAATTGTCAGGTCTTGTCCCAAATTGCATTGTCAGTTCTAATGGTTTCTTTGGAATGAAAATCGAGTGTAGGCTATTGTGTTCCTAGTTGGGCAATGTGGGGAGAATTTGAGGAGTTGGGCTCCGGAGCTGTTTTCACAAGACCATTCCGATTTGTCTGAATATAAATACAGCTTTAAACTCCCGCAATCAACTTGTACTCCCCTTTCTCATGTAGTGTATTTTATTTCTGCAATAATTCTGCATTGAGGTGCTAGCAGTAAACGTTTAACAATCCTGGTGTGGCGATTGACACCTTCGACACTTTCAGACTACAAATTTCGCACATTACAGTGTGGCCAGAGCTAACTATGGTATTTGTCAGGAACCTGTGAACATTTAGGACTTAGGTAAGAGAAGATTCTGCATCCTCCATAAACACAGGCCAATTGACAAGCATGCTGGCCTCTGACCACATTTCTCCCGCTAGGCTAGACCATGTTATAAAAATAAGAGGTCCTCGTCTTCCTATTTTGTGTCGGGGGGAATGGGGGAGGGCAGCCTTTTGAGGATGAAGGTTGCGCATGCATGTTTGGAGGGAAGGAAGGGGTGTTATATATAGCTATTCCCATTGTCTGTGAGCACTGTGGAAGGCAGGAAGGAAGAACCTCCTGAACAACAAATGGGGCACCAGTCCGACCTGTTCTGACCATCCTCCTCAGCTCGGTGAGAATAACTAGGCCAGTGGACCTAGGCGGTTCAAGAGTGCAGCTCCTCGCACCATGTAACGGATAAGCACCACCTAGCCAGGCCCTCTCCCCATCGTATGATTAGGACTGCTTAGCGCCTTAGACAGTCATTGTATTGTATGCTAATATTGTACTGTATGTTGTTCCAGACTTATTTGTGTTGATCTTCACGCTCGTTGGGCAAATGACTTCCTCACAGCCATCGAGACAGAAACGTTTCATTGTGTTCATAGTATACTTTCTTTTTCTGATGTTTTCCTGTCTATGAAGATCAAAAGTAGTAGAAGTAGAAGATTATTGGTTGTGTGTGGAATCAGCACACACTATGAGCTTATTTACACTTGACATAGTTCCGGTAAAAGGCAGTTTCACCTTTATTTAACTAGGCAAGTCAGTTGAGAACAAATTCTTATTTACGATGATGGCCTACCTACAGGGTCAGCCCCTGGAGCAAATTAGGGTTAAGTGCCTTGCTCAAGGACACAGCAACAGGTTTTTTACACTTTGTCAGCTTGGGTATTATGAACCAGCAACCTTTCGGTTACTTGCCCAACGCTCTAACCGCTAGGCTACTTGCCACCCGTAAAGTGCAGGCAACTTTTTCATCATAGTTTAGATTAGTTATTGTTTCATTTTAGTTCTTGCTTTAGCACTAACACCCATTATTCAGCTAATCAACTCATCATAAAGCCTTTGATTAGAATCAGGTGTGTTAGATGCTACAGCAAGCATAAAACAAATGTGCACCCCTTTGGGTCCCCAGGACCAGGGTTGAGAAACATTTTTACATTGAAAATACTTGGAATCTGCCCAAAACATCAATGTGACAAAAAACTACTGAGACCAGGTAGTAACATTACTATCTAACTACTGCTCCCATGTTTCCTAGGTAAGCCTGGCCTCCTGGATGTCAGCCAATGGAAACCAGGAGTGGTTTTCCCGATAACTTTATTTGAAACCTTGTCTTGAGATCTAGTAAACTGTGACACACTATCTGTCGTGGTCTGTGTGAACATTAAACAAATCATATAGACATATGTTAATATAGTAGTCCTTACCCTCTGTCTTCCTTCCTGTCCACCCAGTACGTACATTTAAGAAAACTCAATCCATTGAGCCTAGCTGTAGTAAACGTTAAAGATAGTGAATGATAAATGAGTAAGTGAAAATAAATGATAGTCCGACAATTGAATATTTGTGAAAGGCCTCCATTAAGGCCTCCATTGACCACACACACACACACACACACACACACACACACACACACACACACACACACACACACACACACACACACACACAGAGAGAGAGACCCTTCCTCACCCCACCAACCCAACCCCCTCGTCCACAATAATCTCAATGGGACAAGTTTATTCTGCCTGCGGCCTATTACCAATGCACGTTTCTGTGAAGCCCTGGGACAATGTGTGTCAACACATGAAAGTAAAGCCTGGGCCTGCCAGAACAGTGGGGCTGGGGGTCTGAGGGGTGCGCTGCAGATCACCCCCTCTGGAAGGGCGCCTGCACTTGAACTGTCTCCATTCATGGGAGGGGAAGCCCTTCTTTCATGTGTCCCCTGGCAGGGCGGCCGGGGCTGGCCTTTAATTCTGCTGACCCCTCTGTGATGTCCGACATTGTTGCCTTTCCTTCCATCACTGCACCCCAGTCAGAGGGGTTGACTTCTTTTTTTCTCCCAGAGTCCCCTTCTCCTTTCCCTTCAGTCTCTCTCTCTGCCCCCCATATCGTTAAGCCCTGTCCCTCCTCTCCCAGTCTCCGCTACCCCTCTCCCCCTCTGTCCCCTGCATTTACATCCCCCAACATTCCACAGGTCTTCCTGCCCCCCCCCCACCCCCCCTCCTCCCGGTGTGTTCCTCTGGGTTTTAGGAGGTGGGGGATTAGGACTGTGGCCTTGCGATTGTTTGAGGGGTGGGATTTCAGAGAGGTTTTGTGGTGGAGAGGCAGACAGTGGATAGAGCCAGGGGTTAGGGGTCACAGCAGGAGGGCATAAAGAGAGAAATGGAAGGAACTACTGGTTTAGACAAGTGTTGTAAGAATCCTGAAGGCAACTGGGCGATAAAACAATGATTATATCAGGCAGCTACTGTATTATACTGCAATGCACTTCATATATTTAGAAATTATGTGTTTGTACATTATAGAGAATTATCATTTCATGACAGACCATCTGATAACTGATATTATGCAGCTGTTCATAGATTTCCTTTTGACACGTTCTACTGTTTGACAGGAACTTCCATGGAAGTAACTCATTTACCTCAGACCATGACTTGTAAGTTAGAAACCACAGCCTGTGCTGTTCTACCATGACAACTTGGTTGAATTACTCACCATATTAGTTAGACTGTAATTCCGTCTCTGTATCAAAATCACTGGTGTATTTTGCCTATCCTTGAATAACCAAGTATGGATGGCTTCATGCCTTTGTGACACATGCTGACTTACTGTCAGTGATTCTCCATGCCATGGTGACACACTGATGGTTTATGAGGGTTGGCATCAGGGTTCTGTGACTGAATTGCCAACAGTTTACTTGTCACTGGAAGAATATTGTAGCTGGTTAGGGATTATTACACAAGGAAATGTTGGAGTCACTTCCCAAAACTTCAAGCACGGGAATTGAAACTGATGGAAAATTAGTGTTGTATGAAACTGTCACCCTCTGAAAGTGACTTTCTTCAGGCATTGTGTGTTCTCTCTTTCCCTCTTTGTCTCTCTCTATATCTCACTTTCTCCCTCTCTCTTGTCCACAACTGCCTGTTTCTGCTTGAGTAACTATCAGTGACCAATGGACCACATGCATTCTTGATCGTCCACACACATCTGCCCTCCTCTACTCACCCCTCACACACACACACACAATATCTCCCCCTTTCATGTGTTGGGGCCCTGGAGTACCCCTAAGCTGAGAGGAGGAGGGGGGGATCCCCTGCTTGAGTGTGGGACCAGCAGCTGTGTCTAGAGAGGCCTTCCATGAACTCTCGATCAGTGATGTCACGAATGGGGCCCTCAGAAACACTTGGGCCACAGGGGCCACCAAGAAACCCTGTCATCTTGCCTCTTTTTCTGAATACAGCACTCTACAAAACACTAGTGCCTAAATCGTGTTAAGAATTCAAGAACACCAGTGCCATTGAGCTTAGCTGTGGTTAAAGTAAATGATAGTGAATGATAAATGACAAGGTGAAAGTGAATGATAGTCAGACAATGGATTAAAGCTACAGGCGCCGCCAAGAAACCCTGCTGTCTCTCTGATTACAGCACTCTGGAATGCATGCTTCTCTAGGGTCCACTTTCCAACAACCTTCACCAGCAGCTGTTACCAAGGCAGACTTCATTCTGGTATTCTGGTCTCCCCAGCCCAGCAAGATGTCTCTCTGCCTCTGTCATCTATGGTTCAGGAGGACAACAGCAACACATTCTGAAAAGTCCTGTGATTTCTGTTTTACATTGTGTAAACACTTACTGCTTGGACCTGACCCAGCAGCACCAGACAGACAGACAGACAGGAGCAGACGGACAGTGTGCAGATGTTGTCACTGATTTACACACGACAGCTGAGGCCCTCTGGATCACAGGGACAAAGCAGCAGCAGTCTAAACTCCACCAGCTGTGCAGATCTGTGGAGGGAAATAGGGGACATATGAATGTATGGATCACGTCTATATCACTCCCTGCAGATTTCCCCACATGCAGCTCAGGGGTTCGAACCAGCAACCCTCCGGTTACTGGCCCACCGCTCTAACCTCTAGGCTACCACTGTGCCCTAAGTATTCTAACATGGGTTGGGTTCTTCCATTCCTCTTCGATCTTCCTCAAGGCAGTAAGCTACTTACGCTGAGGTTGTTGCCCTGTTGGACAAGAGACTCTTGTAGTAAAACAGATCAATCTGTCTGGAATAAAACCATGTGACTCATAAATGTTTTTTAGCTTCGATTGGTCTATTGTCTTGCTTCCCACCCTCAGTTAAAAGCTTTGTAGATGTCCCAATAAACTTGGGGTGACTGAAGGGAGTGCTAACAAAGCAATGGCATTGCCATCTGTAATTTGAACCCACCTTGCAGAAACATCTCCCTTAGAGAATAATTACATTACATTATGTCTGAAAAGTCTATGAGTGAATGTGAATGTGACTTTAGGCCTGAGACCTTACTGCGCTTGGTGTTGCCGAGCAACAGTGGCTGGTGTGAATCTGGCCTGGACAGAGTCCTTTTTTCACCCCTGCCTAGATAGATAGACAGACAGACAGACAGACAGACAGACAGACAGACAGACAGACAGACAGACAGACAGACAGACAGACAGACAGACAGACAGACAGACAGACAGACAGACAGACAGACAGACAGACAGACAGACAGACAGACAGGGTACAACAACACAGGCTGTGGTTTCTAACTTACAAGTCATGGTCTGAGGCAAATGAGTTACTTCCATGGAAGGAACTACTGCTTTAGACAAGTGTTGTAAGAATCCTCAAGGCAACTGGACGATAAAACAATGATTTTATCAGGCTTCTACTGTATTATACTGCAATGCACTTCATATATTTAGAAATTATGTGTTTGTACATTTTAGAGAATTATCATTTCATGACAGACCGTCTGATAACTGATATTTTGCAGCTGTTCATAGATTTCCTTTTGACACGTTCTACTGTTTGACAGGAACTTGGTTGGTTGTAATGAGAGAGGTTTTGATTTGCTACACCTTACAAACTTATTGTGTCTTTTCTGTAGAAATTGAACTGTAATTGAATGAGTAGGTCTTTGTATGCATGCAATATTTATTTATCTCTCTCTCTCTGTCTGTCTCTCTCTCAAATACACATGTGCAGACCTCTTTTATGACAGCACATACCAGCAGAAACATTATATATTGAGAGAATGTTTTTTCTTTGGGGTCCAGTCCAGTAATTTGGCAACAGAAATCTATGAGACACAGCCTCTGAGATTCCCCTGGACGGAATTACAAGAGCTATAGCCATCCTGTCCTGCCAATTGGGGCTGGAGGTGGGGAGGGAGGCGGCTTGGGGCTGGAGGTGTGGAGAGAGGCGGCTTGGGGCTGGAGGTGAGGAGGGAGGCGGCTTGGGGCTGGAGGTGTGGAGGGAGGCGGCTTTGGGCTGGAGGTGAGGAGGGAGGCGGCTTGGGGCTGGAGGTGTGGAGGGAGGCGGCTTTGGGCTGGAGGTGAGGAGGGAGGCGGCTTGGGGCTGGAGGTGAGGAGGGAGGCGGCTTGGGGCTGGAGGTGAGGAGGGAGGCGGCTTGGGGCTGGAGGTGAGGAGGGAGGCGGCTTGGGGCTGGAGGTGAGGAGGGAGGCGGCCATAGAGGGAGTCCAGCAGCATTTCAGATGCAGCATTAAATCCAATTTAAATCACATCCCCCTTTTCCACAGATTTTCCGCATCCAGGTCAGAAGCAGACATACAATGAACTCATTTCCAGCCGCCACAGGGAAACGGATGAGGAGGGGAAGTATTCTGATCTCACTTTCACTGCAAAGGAAGTGGCAGGCAGGCAGGCAGGCAGGCACCACAACCACAGATCAGAGCAGGCTGCTGGCACAGGGCCAGGGCCCAGGGAGCTCCATGCTGGACGCATTGCGATGGATATATGGATGGATGATACCAAGGAGGCCTTTGTTTGGGCCCAATGGGGGAAGGGGGAGGCAGGGGCATTCCTGTCTGAGATTACAGGGGCATGGTGCCTTCCCCAGGGCCAGGCCTCTGTGGGACTGGGGAACAGCTAGGGGCATGGTCCACTGTCAGACTCCTCAGTATTTGGGAACAGTGACCCTTTACGGAGAAGGTCATGAGGGGACGCAAGCCATGGAATTTCACCGTGTGTGTGTGTGTGTGCGAGCGTGCTTGCGTGAGTGCGTGGTGTGAGCCACTGAGTGTTCCCTCAAAATGAATGAGAATATCCCCCATTCAGCTGAATCAGCAGGCTGGGTGACAGCAGTTGAGGTTATCAATGGAGTACAGAGTAGAGGGACTAACCTCTGCTCAGCATCCCACCACTGCAGGGTCCTGAGCGGGTCGAGAGAGTGGAATTGTCACGATCCCTGTTCCCTGAGTCTGTGTTTGTGTCTGTCTTGTTTGTTTATTGTCCGTCTCATGGTACCGGGGTCAGTTGCCTGGTTACTGATGAGTGGGCGGGGCTACATTCATCCGGAGCCTGTCATGTTATTCCTGAGCACTACACACCTGTTCCAGATCTGCGGTCATCACTATTTAAGAGACGACCTGACATCCAGTCCCCGCCGGATCGTTAAGTCACCTAGTATGTGTATCTGCGTACCAGCCATCTGAGTTATATATATTGTACCAGTTGTTAAAGTTGCTTCGTCGTATTATACCCTGCTCAGTAATTCCGTCTGTACTCTGTTTAGGAATCCTGCCTGGATATACCCATCATCACGCCGCATCCTACTCACCTCTTCCTCCACTCACCTAGGATACGGATTCGAACAATCACGGACCACTTATCTGCCACCTACCTGGATACTCAGCCACCAACCTACCAACTCCCTATTCAACCACATCCTCTTCAACAATTCCCTATTACCACTCTTCAATAAATATCACCATATACTTACATTGCCCGGTCTGCGTTTGGGTTCCTATCACAAATCCTGACAGTACGATCCGGCCTCAACATGAATCCAGCGGACCTGGACAATGTTCGTCAGGCTGTTTCACACCAGGGAGCCATACTGGGTCAGCATGGTTCAGCCCTCCAGGAGATCATGACGAATCTGCAAGGTCTATCGGTTAGCATTTCCGCTATTCAGACCCAACTCGGCATCCCAACTGTTCCACCTGTCGCTATACCAACACCTGCACATTCGGAGGCCACCCCAAGTCCTGTCACTGATCGAGAACCCTGGGTACCCCCTCCTGAAAGGTATGATGGGGATCTTGGGCACTGTCGATCGTTCCTAATGCAGTGTGGTCTGGTTTTTGAACAACAGCCCCGTACTTACGCCACGGATATAGCCAAGATTGCATATATGGTCGGTCTGCTTCGTGGTGAAGCCTTGAAGTGGGCATCTGCAGTGTGGGGGAAACAGGACCCGATTACTAATTCGTACCTTGCCTTTACCGATGAGATGAGGAAATTATTTGATCACCCGGTCCGTGGTAAGGATGCATCCAAGCGATTAATGTCACTGCGCCAGGGAACACACAGTGTGGCCGAATATGCAATTACTTTTCGCACACTAGCAGTGGAGAGTGGGTGGAATGAAGAATCCCTACAAGCAGTTTTCGCCAACGGACTGAGTGAACAAATCAAGGATGAATTAATATCCTACCCCGAACCTTGTAATTTAGACGAATTGATCACGTTGGCTATGCGGGTGGATAACAGGTGTAGGGAGCGCCGGAGAGAGAAGCGACGAGTAGAACTCACGGCTCAACAACCAATCAGAACAACGGGACCCGAGAGAGGAGCGAATTGTTCCCCAAACCATTCATCACGGGAGACGACTAAAGAGATGAGAGAATCCGATCCTGAACCCATGCAACTAGGTCGTTTTCGCCTTAATGAAAAGGAACGCCAGCGCCGGAGAGACAACAATAGCTGCCTATATTGTGGTGATCCGGGACATTATCTGGCGTCCTGCCCACACAGGCCGGCAAACCGGCAGGCTTGTTAGACGTGGGGAGGATCCTAGCGAGCCAAACTACCGATATCCCCTACTCCCGTTCCAGAACTCTATTCCACGCTACTATATCCATTAAAGGTCAGTTTTTTAAATTTCAAGCATTAATTGATTCAGGTGCAGATGACAGTTTCATCGATGCAGAGTTGGTGAAACAGCTGGGGCTCTCCACAGAAATCCTAGAGGAGGTCATTGAAGCGAATACCTTAGATGGCAGGTTACTAGCCCGGGTCACGTCTAGAACTGAACCGGTTCAGTTGTTACTGTCAGGCAACCATTCGGAGGAGATCAGTTTCCTTATAATCCACTCTCCTCATATTCCTCTCATCTTAGGTCACACCTGGCTGGTCAGGCACAATCCCACCATCGATTGGAGGACAGGCCAGGTAACCAGCTGGAGTTCTGCATGTCATGCTAACTGTTTGAAATCTGCATGTTCACAATCTATGCGCAGCCAGGTAAATGACACTCAGCTTCCTGACTTGACCCACGTGCCAGTGGAGTATCACGACATCGGTGAGGTATTCAGCAAACAGCGAGCTCTCTCCCTACCACCTCATCGTCCCTACGATTGCGAGATTAAGTTGATTCCTGGCTCCACTTACCCCAAGGCCCGACTCTACAGCATCTCTAAACCGGAACGGGAGGCTATGGAGAGTTATATTAAGGAATCTCTGACGGCTGGTCTCATCCGCCCTTCATCCTCACCTTTTGGAGCTGGATTTTTCTTTGTGGGTAAGAAGGATGGAACCCTTAGACCTTGCATAGATTATCGGGGATTGAATGATATAACTGTAAAGAACAAGTACCCTTTGCCCTTGATGAATACAGCTTTTGACTCACTTCAAGGTTCAACTGTTTTTACCAAACTTGACCTTCGTAACGCATACCATTTGGTCAGAATCAGGGAGGGGGATGAGTGGTTGACAGGCTTCAACACACCCATGGGTCACTTTGAGTATTTAGTCATGCCATTCGGACTAACCAATGCCCCTGCTGTTTTCCAGTGTTTGATCAATGACGTGTTGAGGGACATGATTGGTCAATTTGTTTTTGTATACCTGGATGACATCTTGATTTTCTCCAAGGATCCCTCTGAACACATACAGCATGTTCGACAGGTACTACATAGGTTGCTTGAGAACCGGTTATATGTCAAAGCTGAGAAATGTGAATTCCACGCACTCACCACCTCCTTCTTGGGATACATAATCTCCGAGGGACAGGTTCGGATGGATCCGGCGAAGCTTGAGGCGGTTCTGGAGTGGCCGAGGCCAGACAGCAGAAAACAGCTGCAGAGGTTTTTGGGGTTTGCAAATTTCTACAGACGGTTCATTCGTGACTATACCCGGGTGGTTACACCATTAACTACTCTCACCTCCAGTGCCAGATCCTTCACATGGACCCCGGAGGCTGAACAGGCATTTCTGGATCTTAAAGGACGGTTCACCTCAGCACCCATTCTCTCCCAACCAGATCCTGCCCGGCAGTTTGTGGTCGAAGTGGATGCTTCAGACGTGGGAGTAGGAGCAGTCCTGTCTCAACGGTCCATCGAGGACGGTAAGCTTCAACCCTGTGCTTTTCTTTCTCGCCGTTTGTCCCCAGCGGAGATAAACTACGATGTAGGTAACCGAGAGCTGCTTGCGGTCAAGATCGCCTTAGAGGAGTGGCGCCATTGGTTGGAGGGGGCAGAACTACCATTTGTGGTCTGGACTGACCACAAGAACCTAGAATATGTGCGATCTGCCAAGCGACTTAACTCACGACAAGCCAGGTGGGCTCTATTTTTTGGACGTTTTAATTTTTCCCTAACCTACAGACCCGGTTCTCGGAACATTAAGCCTGATGCTCTGTCCCGCGTGTTCAACAAGGAGGAGGAAGTATGTCCACAACCTGATACCATCATACCTAAGAATTGCATCCTCGGGGCTGTTATGTGGAGGGTTGAAGAGGAGGTTAAGACTGCTCTCCGGAATAATCCAGGTCCAGGTAATAGTCCACCGGGTTGCCTTTTCGTTCCCGAATCTGTCAGATCAGCTGTGTTGCAGTGGGCACATTCCTCTAACCTTACATGTCATCCTGGTATAGCCCGAACCATGTCCTTTCTTAGGAGACGGTTCTGGTGGCCAACCATGAGAGAGGATACCAAGACTTTTGTTTCTGCCTGTCCTACCTGTGCACAGAACAAGGGTTCCAACCAGCCCAGTGCTGGGCTCCTGCGTCCTCTACCCATACCTCGTCGCCCCTGGTCCCACCTGTCTTTGGATTTTGTCACTGGTCTACCGACTTCAGAGGGTAACACAGTCATACTTACCGTGGTTGATCGTTTTAGCAAATTTGCTCACTTCATTCCCTTACCTAAGCTCCCCTCAGCCAAGGAGATGGCGGCCCTGCTGGTCAAGGAGGTATTCCATGTCCACGGTCTTCCTTGTGACGTCGTGTCCGACCGTGGTCCCCAGTTTACATCAGCTGTGTGGAGGGATTTCTGTTTAGCCATTGGTGCAACCGTGAGTTTGTCTTCTGGATTCCACCCTCAGACCAATGGTCAGGCGGAGAGGGCTAACCAGAAGATGGAGACGACCTTACGGTGCATGTCCTCATCCAATCCCACATCCTGGTCCTCTCAGCTTCCCTGGGTGGAGTACGCCCACAACACACTCACCACATCAGCCACAGGTATGTCCCCATTTCAATGCCTCTACGGCTACCAACCTCCCCTGTTTCCGTCCCAGGAGAGGGATCTGTCCGTGCCATCCGTCCAAAACCACATCCGTCGATGCCATCGGACCTGGCATCGTGCCCGGGAGGCACTACTCAGGGCTTCCGGCCAATACCAACACCAAGCTAACCGTCACCGTGCACCTGCTCCATCCTACACCGTAGGAGATAAGGTATGGTTATCCACCAAGAATCTGCCCCTTAAGACTGATTCTCGAAAACTGTCCCCCAAACACATCGGCCCGTTCGTGGTAGAGAAAGTAATCAACCCTGCGGTGGTCCGATTAAAACTTCCTCGTACCCTCAGAGTTCATCCTGCTTTCCACGTGTCCTGCATTAAACCGGTTCGCCTCAGCCCTCTTCTACCTCCGCCACCTCGACCTCCTCCTCCCCGCATCATTGATGGTAGCCCCGCCTACACGGTGCGACGAATTTTGGACTCTCGACGCCGGGGTTGGGGGTTCCAGTACCTGGTGGACTGGGAGGGTTATGGTCCTGAGGAGAGGTGCTGGATTCCCCAACGCCAGATCCTGGATGCGGGCCTGATTCGTGAGTTCTACCGCCGTCAGCCTGGGGCTCCAGGTGGTCCACCCGGAGGCGTCCGTCGGGGGGAGGGTACTGTCACGATCCCTGTTCCCTGAGTCTGTGTTTGTGTCTGTCTTGTTTGTTTATTGTCCGTCTCATGGTACCGGGGTCAGTTGCCTGGTTACTGATGAGTGGGCGGGGCTACATTCATCCGGAGCCTGTCATGTTATTCCTGAGCACTACACACCTGTTCCAGATCTGCGGTCATCACTATTTAAGAGACGACCTGACATCCAGTCCCCGCCGGATCGTTAAGTCACCTAGTATGTGTATCTGCGTACCAGCCATCTGAGTTATATATATTGTACCAGTTGTTAAAGTTGCTTCGTCGTATTATACCCTGCTCAGTAATTCCGTCTGTACTCTGTTTAGGAATCCTGCCTGGATATACCCATCATCACGCCGCATCCTACTCACCTCTTCCTCCACTCACCTAGGATACGGATTCGAACAATCACGGACCACTTATCTGCCACCTACCTGGATACTCAGCCACCAACCTACCAACTCCCTATTCAACCACATCCTCTTCAACAATTCCCTATTACCACTCTTCAATAAATATCACCATATACTTACATTGCCCGGTCTGCGTTTGGGTTCCTATCACAAATCCTGACAGGAATGAAAGAAGTGCCTCTGAAGCAGCTTTGGGATTCTCACCATAGACACTGAACCTGGGGAGGTTAAAGCTTCAAATAATCAATCTGTATCAATATGTCATATTTCCATCAGGAAAGCTTACCTTTACTGTGTCACATTTCAACCCCTGTGTTGACTGACATACAGTAGCTTGCAAATAAAACCTGAGGTATTTTAGTGGATACCTCGTTAGATATCCAAAGGGTGAAACAAGGCTGCTATTTCTTCTGTCCGTGGGCTAATCAAGGAACTGTGTAAAGTGCTTTTTGTGTGAGAGGAATTTACAAGTCTTTTTGCCTTTGTATCACACAATTTCTTCTACTTTTACCACTGAGGGGCAGGGGGTGGGAAGCAGAGAACAAATCTGTTTGTCATTTAAAGTGGTGGTAGTGTTTTTATAAGTAGGCAGTGACTGGAAAGGTTGGTCTTTGACGTGTGTTGACACCCTTCAGCAGCTGGGTTAAATTCTGACATCCTGTATATGGACAAGGGCTCTTCTAAACGTAAATAGGCCTACTAAATATTCTGGAGGCTTCCAGAGGTTTCAAGGTGGACTTCAAGATCACCAATCATTTAGAGCAGTTTTATTTATGTTATGACATGAACAAGAAAAGTGCCATTTCAAAAGTCCAGTACCTTCCTGCTTAGTGTTGGTGACATGCTGCATTTGATTATCTTTGCACCCCCATCCACATTAGTTCCCCAGACAAAAGATTATCTCAGTAACATACATATTTTCCCACATACAAGGCTGAAATTGGAAACTTCCCTAGCAGTGTTTTTTGGAAGTCATGAAAGGCCAATGTGGGAGGTGAGGAAGGAGGGAGGTCATTCACTGCTTTGGCCTGGGAGGACTGAGACCAGCTCCAAGCTCCAAGCCTTTGTTTATCACTCTGGTTTCATTGAGTGAATCCAGTCTTTTGGTGATTTGTATTTATTTGAGTAGTGATACGTAAGTTCTCAAGAGTTGTTTTCTTTATTATTGCAATGTACACTCCAGCAGGTTTTCTAAGTATACTGCAACATTGCATGGGTTGGGAATGCTAAGAGCCCTCCATCAGTGAATGCTAATGTGAGCCTGACACTGGCTCTACCACCCGTAGAGCTAGCTAGTCGCCCAATCATCACTGCAGTGGGTAGTTAACACTCTACTATGTACATTTAGCCTCTATAAGCCCCTTAGTTTAAATCATGTTGCAGGGTTAAGAGTAACCAGGGGCTCAGGAGGGGGCTAACGTCCACAACTAGCGGTGGCAGCTCAAATATTTGCCCACTGAAATAAGCTCATCTGATCATGACTCAGCGTTTTGTCCGTCTTATTGGATAACATTACAGCTTCAAAAGCTGCAGCACAAAAAGGTTCCCAAACTGAGCGTACTCCTCCTGATCAGTTCCTGGTTTGATAGAATAATGGTATCAGTCTTCAAAACTTGTTCATATCAGTAATAGCATCAGAACAAACAGAAATGAAGGTGTTTTACATAGAAACAGAGAGCTTTCTGAGAGAGATTTCCAGTTTTGTCAGATAAGGAGATCGCGTGGCTAATCTGTAGAGGAAGTAAACATTACTTCACATGAAACAAAACGGAACCACATTACTCTCTTTAGAGAACGGATCCATTACTGCTAGAAAACATCCATATTATGCTTTATTGAATCATCATTTTTATAGGAAGTGATGCATATTTTTACAATATCAGGGAGCAACAAACCACTTGAATTGTTCATCTTATTTGATTACTTCAAACAGGCTAACCGTGGTAGGATTGTGTTACCTTGGTGGTTTAATTAAGTTTGTGGCCACCTTCCTTAGTGGTGGATCAGTGAACGAAAGGTGAAAGACTTTCCCAGCAGAATTCCCTGGGTTGATTGGGTTTTGACAAAAACACTTAAGCTTCTCAAGAGTGGGGAGACGGTAAAGAGTTAACGCCCCACAGATGAGGGTTGAATAGCTGGTGGAGGCAGTGGTATTACTGTCCAGGTGTCGTCTGTGTTCCTCAATGGTCCTCGCCTCTCCTCCCAAGTGACAAAAGTCATTAACTTCTTATCTATTTTCCTTAACCACATTTTAGGTTGGGGAAATGTTTCATTTCAGACTTTGGGAAAGTGATTGTGGGACAGAAAAGAGAAGGGGGTGGAATTAAACTCAACGCGGGCTGTGGCGTGTTACTAACTGCAGCGGCACACAGTCTGCAGGCTAAAATAGATCCAGGAGTGTGGCCATGATCGCATTCTGTGCAGCACAATCAAAGCATTCTCTCCCAGTCGTCGCATGTGTCTGTGATTTGGGCCTGGCCCGCTCTAGCCCAACCACTAAGCCTCCCATGTGAGAGCGAGGGGCGCCCAAAGGGGTGCAGCGGTTGAACTGGGGGACAGCTGTACCCTGAGGACTTCCATCAACACAGCCCTCTGCATCCCCCACCTCCAAAATAAAGGCCTGAACCACATCTAAGAGGAAAAAAGCTTTTCCTACTCCATCTTTTTCTCCATCCTTCAGTGTTTCTCTTCTCGATCCCCGTTTCTTACTCTGCAGCTTCAGCCTTGATCTCACCGCTTTCAGACTTCAACTATGCTTAGCCAACATTTTGCACCGTCCCTTATCATCCAACGCTTTCATTGTTTTGATGTGAGTGATTATACAACTATTCATTAGAAGAAATAATAGGTTATCTGTTTATGTTATCCTCTACTGGGTAACAGTGTCACTTTACGACAAACTATCAATGCAGTCCCCCCCCCCCATAAAGGACCTTAAAGCTACCCCCTGACACTTCCGTCTTCCCAGACTGCCCCATCAGATACACTTACCTCTCCACTGTCGAGGAACATTGTATAGGTTGATGATGCTCAATGATACAAACAACATCCTGTTGAAACCTAGTCAGTACTTTGATAAATGTTTGTGGTTTTCAAATGAATAATTTACTGCACGACGCTCCTCAGCTCCGCTTCATCAACAAAACTAAAACAAAAACAGTGGTGATTGGGCGGACAGTGGTTCTGTTTCGGGCGGACAGTGGTTCTGTTTCGGGCGGACAGTGGTTCTGTTTCGGGCGGACAGTGGTTCTGTTTCGGGCGGACAGTGGTTCTGTTTCGGGCGGACATTGTTTCTGTTTTGGGCGGACTGTGGTTCTGTTTCGGGCGGACAGTGGTTCTGTTTCAGGGCGGACAGTGGTTCTGTTTCAGGGCGGACAGTGGTTCTGTTTCGGGCGGACATTGGTTCTGTTTCGGGCGGACAGTGGTTCTGTTTCGGGCGGACAGTGGTTTTGTTTCGGGCGGACAGTGTTTCTGTTTCGGGCGGACAGTGGTTCTGTTTCGGGCGGACAGTGGTTCTGTTTCGGGCGGACAGTGGTTCTGTTTCGGGCGGACAGTGGTGCTGTTTCCCCCTACTGCGGATTCCATCTTTAAAGGCAAAAAACAAACGTGTACTTGGCATATCTCTCTTCATTGTTTACACAACTTAAACAGGCTAACAACCTCTGAAAGGAGAGTGCTTGATAATATGTTTTTAATTACTCAAGCACATTGCCCCATTACAATCTGTAAATGCAAAGAATGCACCCGTCACTATTCACTCAACACTCTGCTCAGGGTCATTTGTTGGAGTGTTGTTTTATTGCAGGGCAGAATAGAAAGAACAGCCTTGCATAAGCAAACACCCCTATGCTCCTCTATCAGTGCTCCAGGTGGGTTCTCCTCTTCATCTCCTAATTTCCCCATTCCTCCTATACCCTTTCACCCTTCCATTCCACCTACTTAATCCTAATGAGTTTGCTCGGTCCCAAATTAAAGGGGACTCCCATCCGGGACATCTTGGAAGCATGTTTGTCAGCAAACTGTTTGTCTTTCAATAGGTAACCAACAGAATGTAGGCCCCACATTTTAAGTTCCCCCACAGGGTGGTCCCTGGCTTCTTCATATTCACTTTAGGAGTCTTAGAGAGGTGACTGGGCAGTGGGGGTTGGTGGGGTTTGGTTAGTGGAAGGATTTGGTGTTTTGTGTTCTCATATTTACCTGTGTGGCTTTGGATAGCGGTTATCATATTACTGATTTACCAAGACCTAGACCTTGACGATGCAAATTAATTAAACTCTCACTGGAAACATTGTGTGTCAAAAATGTGGTTTGGTAACGATAATTAACGGTACATTTACACCACTCACATTCGCAGAACATACAGCCTTTCTTTCTTTCTTCCTCCCCTGAGTGAAACAGAGACTGTAAACACACAGGTTATGGCAAGATAAACAACGTGGTCCCCTCTGCCATAGATTCTCTCTCTCTCTCTCTCTCTCCCCACCCCCCCAGGCTTGGCGAGTAGCCGGAGACATCCCTGGAATTCACTAAAGCCACCCACTTGGCCAGGGCCATTCACGCCGGGTCTCCCCTCGCTACCCTTCATCTTTTGTGTGCACTGTCACCACTCCTTCTCCCAAGGCCCAGAGAGGGGGAGCCATTCATCCCTAATGAACTTCTGAAATCACGCAAACAGCCTCGTTTAAACGGAGAAATGGGGGGAAGCAGTTGTGTTGTATTTTCTTCAGCGGGAGAACGGGGTGCGGTTAAGACTGGCTTTCATATCGAGGGAGGAAGTTTTGGGCACATTTGATATCATAGAAACTCAAAGAGAATAAAGACCATTTGGAAGTGACTTTGGAAACACTTTATTTGGATAGTCCATATGTAGATGCTCTATAGACAATTAGTAACATTTAAACTAACTATATCTACTATCCCTAAACCTAGCTCTAACCCTAACCTTAAACCTTATCCAAACCCTAAACTTAACCTAAGCCTTATTCTAAACCTAACCCTAACCGTAACTTTAGCAAGCAGTTACTTATCAACAGATAGTTTGTTGATAGTGTGACCATTTTAGGAGCATATACAGATGGAAAATCCGGACTATCCAAATAAAGTGTGACCATGATTTATTTATCCATACACAACCACTTGTTCAGAATTGGCCCCGTTTTAGAAATCCGCTTACAACAAAGGAGTAGAAGAAAATAAAAAAGCGAACAGCCCTGCTGCTTTTTCTCAAAGTATGAAATGACATGCAGGTGCCTCATAAAACAGCACCGCAACTACAACATGAACATGAAAAACAACACTAATTAAAGTTAATTAAAGGTACAGGGGAGGCAAAGACAAAAACAATACATGTTTACATAATGGGTATGGTAAACTACGAAAGCAAAGTGTTTTTATTTAACCTTTATTTAACTAGGCAAATCAGTTAAGAACCCATTCTTATTTACAATGACGGCCTACATTGTTCTACAGGGTCAGCCATAGGAGCAAATTAGGGTTAAGTGCCTTACTCAAGGGCACATTGACAGGTTTTTCACCTTGTCGGCTCGGGTATTCGAACCCGCAACCTTTCAGTTACTGGCCCAACGCTCTAACCTCCACATCTCTAGTTTTATTTTCGATTTCACATTATCTGGCATTATTCCCTACATGTTCCTTTTAAGAAGCTTGTTCTTCATAGTTATTGCATGTACAGAATGAAGAAACATGTACACCCATTGCCAAATGCTCAAGCTGGCTGTTATCAGCGAAGCAGGGAGCAGCCCAATTGTTTCCCATGCCAAAGGGTGTTGACAAGCAGATTCTTGATACTGTGTTGCTGCTGAATTTAGGTGGGTCTGTAACTGGAGCGGACATTGAGAAATGCACTGTCATTGTTAACACTCCCATGCACAACCTGCAAGGGTCCCCACATTTTCAGGTCAAGAGTAGAAAAATAGTTGATGGTTTTCACATTGTTAAAGAGCAAATGAACCCAAAAAATAAAACGTATTTGGTTGAAAAAGGCCTATGTTGCGTTGGTAGTGGTCATAAACATAAATTCTAGTCCCACAATTTACTAAAACGTAGGATAACGTTGGTCATAAAGTCAGTATTTTCCAAAACTAATATTTGCAAGATTTAAGAAATTCATGAGATTGCCGATGTCCTTGGATATTTGAGGGTTGGGTTTGGATTTCAATCATGCCCACAATCATGTCCACATGTCCACTAACACGGGACAGCGTTTCAACCAGTTTCAACCGGTACATTTCTTAATGAGGATGAAGAAAACCAAGGCGAAATCAGCAAATTCAGCCCCCCTTTAAGTGTAACAGAAAGTTCCCCAGCATTTATACCTTTCTGGTATGACAAATCCTCCCTTCCACCTCAGTGTCTTCTTTCCTCTCCCTTCCATTTAGCTAAATCCTGCTTCTATCCCCACTATCCTCCCCCATGTGCCAGCTGCTATATTTTCACTGCACCAGCCCTTTCCTTTGCGAAATCCGCCCAGCAAAACCTGTATGCCGACCACATGCGAAGAGCGGAATTTATGGCCATTTAACTGCTTTTTCCTGTCATGCTAACAGAAACCTTCAGAGGCAGAGAAGGAGACTTGAGGGACGGGCTACAGTCAACCACACATTTACTCAAGAAAGACACACTTCCAGCACTAAGCCGTCAGGTGAAACTTTAAAGAAAGATTAAAGAGAGCGAAGGCAGGAAGTGAATGGAGGAAGGTCTCTTGTCAGTTAACTTTTAAAAGCAGGCAGCAGTATTAGTGAAAGAGCAGAGGCTGTTGCACACTGTGTAGACACCATCCCTCCTCGTGATTGGGTGTCAGCCCAGCCAATAGGCGGGCCCCACTCTGCAGCCATTCATGAAAATCCAGAGGCACATAGTAACTCAGTGAGAGCACAGGAAGTACAGTGAATGGGTTGGCTATCACATCCCAGCATGCCTTCCTTTGCAGGCATCTCATTCCTCTTTATTTCTTGAGAGCACTAGCTGATGTATGAACTCAAATCTCTCTCTCTCTCTCTCTCTCTCTCTCTCTCTCTCTCTCTCTCTCTCTCTCTCTCTCTCTCTCTCTCTCTCTCTCTCTCTCTCTCTCTCTCTATTGACATAATCTAATCTTTGAGGTCTTTGAGGAATTCACATGGCATTATACATCATCAGACTATTGTACCTCATGTCTCTAGCTGCACAACATGCCCTGTTTCTCAAAAGCCCTGTAGATTTTCTATAGGCTATGCTTATGGGAGGGTGAAAGGAAATGTGCTTTAAATGTAATGATTTTTCTTTCAACATACTATAATATACATTTCTTTCTCTACTGATGGTCTGAGCTCAGAAAAACACCAACATGAATTTGCTCAATTGTTTTCAATCTTCACTCCGTTCACCTGCGATTTATTCCTAAAATTGTAAGGGACATCTGTCCATAACCTACATCTAAGATTTCCCATAAGGGTTTAGGAATATTTGCACAACATTGGCACAACAAACAAACAACTGATTTGAGACTGGATTTGGAATTGAATAGTCTTTTGGGGCTTGACCCTACGTATCACCCTTACCCTAACACCTTGACCCTACGTATCACCCTTACCGTAACACCTTGACCCTACGTAAACCCCTTACCCTAACACCTTGACCCTACGTAACCCCCTTACCCTAACACCTTGACCCTACGTAACCCCCTTACCCTAACACCTTGACCCTACGTAACCCCCTTACCCTAACACCTTGACTCTACGTATCACCCTTACCCTAACACCTTGACCCTACGTAACCCCCTTACCCTAACACCTTGACCCTACGTAACCCCCTTACCCTAACACCTTGACCCTACGTAACCCCCTTACCCTAACACCTTGACCCTACGTAACCCCCTTACCCTAACACCTTGACCCTACGTAACCCCCTTACCCTAACACCTTGACCCTACGTAACCCCCTTACCCTAACACCTTGACCATACGTAACCCCCTTACCCTAACACCTTGACCCTACGTAACCCCCTTACCCTAACACCTTGACCCTACGTAACCCCCTTACCCTAACACCTTGACCCTACGTAACCCCCTTACCCTAACACCTTGACCCTACGTATCACCCTTACCCTAACACCTTGACCCTACGTAACCCCCTTACCCTAACACCTTGACCCTACGTAACCCCCTTACCCTAACACCTTGACCCTACGTAACCCCCTTACCCTAACACCTTGACCCTACGTAACCCCCTTACCCTAACACCTTGACCCTACGTAACCCCCTTACCCTAACACCTTGACCCTACGTAACCCCCTTACCCTAACACCTTGACCCTACGTAACCCCCTTACCCTAACACCTTGACCCTACGTAACCCCCTTACCCTAACACCTTGACCCTACGTAACCCCCTTACCCTAACACCTTGACCCTACGTAACCCCCTTACCCTAACACCTTGACCCTACGTAACCCCCTTACCCTAACACCTTGACCCTACGTAACCCCCTTACCCTAACACCTTGACCCTACGTAACCCCCTTACCGTAACACCTTGACCCTACGTAACCCCCTTACCCTAACACCTTGACCATACGTAACCCCCTTACCGTAACACCTTGACCATACGTAACCCCCTTACCCTAACACCTTGACCATACGTAACCCCCTTACCCTAACACCTTGACCCTACGTAACCCCCTTA
This sequence comes from Thymallus thymallus, assembly GCA_023634145.1. Lineage (NCBI taxonomy): Eukaryota > Metazoa > Chordata > Actinopteri > Salmoniformes > Salmonidae > Thymallus > Thymallus thymallus. Next base: position 27,587,012 of record CM042380.1, read on the forward strand.
CCCTAACACCTTGACCCTATGTAACCCCCTTACCCTAACACCTTGACCCTACGTAACCCCCTTACCGTAACACCTTGACCATACGTAACCCCCTTACCGTAACACCTTGACCCTACGTAACCCCCTTACCCTAACACTAACACCTTGTGAATAGACTGTTAAAGAACCATTGTATTTGCCGTTTTATCGCAGAGCAATTTCACCAAAACCTATATTCCTTGCTAAATGAATGAGAACTGGTCATTGTGCTCCAGTCGACTGACCCTTTTAGACATTAGTAGAAAGGCGATTCTGTGGCATAAAGAAATTTAAAGAATTGGTCAGAGCTTCCGTGCAGTGGGAGCATGCTTCTTGAGTCATTACTCACACAACGTTTTTTTCTTGTTTATTTTCATTTCGTTCTTCTAACAAGAGGCATTATTTGATGCCCCATACGACCCATTGAGATCTGGAAACGCATCTGAGGGAATTGAACTTTCTTATCTTACAGTACAATGTATTTTCCCTGATTGCATGTTTATTATTGTCTGTTCTGTTTCTTTGTCTGTTTATACTTTTCATTTGAGAAGTCCCCTTATTGTTTTTTGTTTTTTTTTGCATTCTTTTAGTGGGGTCCTTTTAGTGGGGTCCTCCCTGGAAATCCTGTGTGCTGTATACATTGGTTTGTGAAGGAGAGTGCGACAGATTGCTCAAGACCCTCCTCAAAAATGTGGTCCTATGCCCAAATGTCATTGTCCCCCTTGAAAAGGCAGATACAGCAGAGGAGTTTTGGGTCCGTTTCCTGTAGATACGATACTACATGTGGTATGTATTGGTATGGGGTAGTGCGGAAGCAGTCTGGAGGATGGGTGGCTGGGTGGGGTTTAATGTGGGGCTTGCTCTTTTGCCCCCTCAAGATATTTGACATTCAACTGGCATCTGACATTTAGTGGTGTCCATTTATAAAGTGTCTGGCTCACGTGAGGTCTAGTTAGATGTGTTGAGACTTAAAATAAAAGTTCTGTTTTTCAATAACGGAATTGGCTTACAACAACCTTACAGCAGTCTGATTGTAGTATGATAATACTATGTCCAGTCAAAACAGTAGAACTTCTAATTATGTTTTTGTTTGCTTTGCAGCTTAGAGTAATGATTTGCTCATGTTTACTCTCTGTCTCTCTCTCTGTCTCTCTCTCTGTCTCTCTCTCTGTCTCTCTCTCTGTCTCTCTCTCTCTCTCTCTCTCCCTCTCTCTCCCTCTCCCTCTCTCCCTCTCTCCCTCTCTCCCTCTCTCTGTCTCTCCCTATCTCACACACATACACACACACACACACACACACACACACAACCACACAATCACACACACAGAGAGAGAGAGAGAGAGAGAGAGAGAGAGAGAGAGAGAGAGAGAGAGAGAGAGAGAGAGAGAGAGAGAGAGAGAGAGAGAGAGAGAGAGAGAGAGAGAGAGAGAGAGAGAGAGAGAGAGAGAGAGAGAGAGACACACACACCCTTTGGACATGTTGACATCTTGTCTACCTTGGTCTTCTATTCTTAAAACAGTTTGACGCACTACTCTGTAGAATCTTCCTTTATACACTAGAATCTTCCTTTATACACTAGTATCTTCCTTTATACACTAGTATCTTCCTTTATACACTAGTATCTTCCTTTATACAATAGTATCTTCCTTTATACAATAGTATCTTCCTTTATACACTAGTATCTTCCTTTATACACTAGTGTCTTCCTTTATACACTAGAATCTTCCTTTATACACTAGTATCTTCCATTATACACAAGTATCTTCCTTTACACACTAGTATCTTCCTTTATACACTAGTATCTTTATACACTAGTACCTTCCTTTATACACTAGTACCGTCCTTTATACACTAGTATCTTCATTTATACACTAGTATCTTATTTTATACACTAGAATCTTCCTTTATACACTATTAACTTCCTTTATTCACTAGTAACTTCCTTTATACACTAGTACCTTCCTTTATACACTAGAATCTTCATTTATACACTAGAATCTTCCTTTATACACTAGTATCTTCCTTTATACACTAGAATCATCCTTTATATACTAGTATCTTCCTTTATACACTAGTATCTACCTTTATACACTAGCATCTTCTTTTATACACTAGAATATTCCTTTATACACTAGTATCTTCCTTTATATACTAGTATCTTCCTTTATACACTAGAATCTTCCTTTATACACTAGTATCTTTATACACTAGTACCTGCCTTTATACAATAGTATATTTATACACTAGTACCTTCCTTTATACACTAGTATCTTCCTTTATACACTAGTATCGTCCTTTATACACTAGTATCTTTATACACTAGTATCTTCCTTTATACACTAGTACTTTTATACACTAGTATCTTTATACACTAGTAACTTCCTTTATACACTATAATCTTCCTTTATACACTAGTATCTTTATACACTAGTAACTTCCTTTATACACTAGTAACTTCCTTTATACACTAGAATCTTCCTTTATACACTAGAATCTTCCATTATACACTAGTATCTTTATACACTAGTACCTTCCTTTATACACTAGTAACTTTATACACTAGTATCTTCCTTTATACACTAGTATCCTGATACACTAGTATCCTGATACACTAGTATCTTCCTTTATGCACTATAATCTTCCTTTATACACTAGTATCTTTATACACTAGTACCTTCCTTTATACACTAGCATCTTTATACACTAGTATCTTCCATTATACAATAGTACCTTCCTTTATACACTACTATCTTCTTTTATACACTAGTATATTCCTTTATACACTAGTATCTTCCTTTATACACTAGTATCTTTATACACTAGTATCTTCCTTTATACACTAGTATCTTTATACACTAGTACCTTCCTTTATACACTAGCATCTTTTTTTATACACTAGAATCTTCCTTTATACACTAGTATCTTCCTTTATACACTAGAAAATTCATTTATACACTAGTATCTTCATTTATACACTAGTATCTTTATACACTAGTATCTTTATACACTAGTACCTTCCTTTATACACTAGCATTTTTTTTATACATTAGAATCTTTCTTTATACACTAGAATCTTCCTTTATACACTAGTATCTTCTTTTATACACTAGAATCTTCCTTTATACACTAGTACCTTCCTTTATACACTAGTATCTTCCTTTATACACTAGAATCTTCCTGTATACACTAGAATGTTCTTTTATACACTAGAATCTTCTTTTATACACTAGTATCTTCCTTTATCCACTAGTATCTTCTTTTATACACTAGTATCTTCCTTTATACACTAGAATCTTATTTTATACACTAGTATCTTCCTTTACAGGTTGCACTGTGAGGGTTATGTTTTTTGACTTCTCCAGTGCCTTCAATACCATTCAGCCCCTGCTACTGGGTGAGAAGATGAGAAGGATGAAAGTGGAAGCTAGAAGATACTAGTGTATAAAGGAAGATACTAGTGTATAAAATATGATTCTAGTGTATAAAGGAAGATACTAGTGTATAAAATAAGATACTAGTGTATAAAGGAAGATACTAGTGTATAAAGGAAGATTCTAGTGAATAAAGGAAGATTCTAGTGTATCAAGATACTAGTGTATAAAGGACGATACTAGTGTATAAAGATACTAGTGTATAAAGGAAGGTACTAGTGTATAATGATACTAGTTTATAAAGGAAGATTCTAGTGTATAAATTCTAGTTTATCTTCCTTTATTCACTAGTATCTTCCTTTATACACTAGTATCTTCATTTATACACTAGTACCTTCCTTTATACACTAGTATCTTCCTTAATACACTAGTACCTTCCTTTATACACTAGTATCTTCCATTATACACTAGTATCTTCCTTTATACACTATAATCTTCTTTTATAAACTAGAATCTTCCTTTATACACTAGAATCTTCCTTTATACACTAGTATCTTTATACACTAGTACGTTCCTTTATACACTAGTATCTTCCTTTATACACTAGTAGTACGTTCCTTTATACACTAGTATCTTCCTTTATACACTCGTATCTTCCTTTATACACTAGTATCTTCCTTTATACACTAGTATCTTTATACACTATACACTATAATCTTCCTTTATACACTAGTATCTTCTTTTATACACTAGTATATTCCTTTATACACTAGTATCTTCCTTTATACACTACTATCTTCTTTTATACACTAGTATCTTACTTTATACACTAGTATCTTCTTTTATACACTATAATCTTCCTTTATACACTAGTATCTTCTTTTATACACTAGTATCTTCCTTTATACACTATAATCTTCCTTTATACACTAGCATCTTCCTTTATACACTAGTATCTTATTTTATACACTATAATCTTCCTTTATACACTAGTATCTTCTTTTATACACTAGTATCTTCCTTTATACACTAGTATCTTCCTTTATACACTACTATCTTCTTTTATACACTAGTATCTTACTTTATACACTAGTATCTTCTTTTATACACTATAATCTTCCTTTATACACTAGTATCTTCTTTTATACACTAGTATCTTCCTTTATACACTACTATCTTCTTTTATACACTAGTATCTTCCTTTATACACTAGTATCTTCTTTTATACACTAATATCTTCCTTTATACACTAGTATATTCCTTTATACACTAGTATCTTCCTACACTACTATCTTCTTTTATACACTAGTATCTTCCTTTATACACTAGTATATTCTTTTATACACTAATATCTTCCTTTATACACTAGTATATTCCTTTATACACTAGTCTCTTCCTTTATACACTAGCATCTTATTTTATACACTAGTATCTTCCTTTATACACTAGAATCTTATTTTATACACTAGTATCTTCCTTTATACACTAGCATCTTCTTTTATACACTAGTACCTTCCTTTATACACTAGAATCTTCCTTTATACACTAGTATCTTTATACACTAGTATCTTTATACACTAGTATCTTCATTTATACACTAGTGCCTTCCTTTATACACTAGAACCTTCCTTTATACACTAGAATCTTATTTTATACACTAGTATCTTCCTTTATACACTAGAATCTTCCTTTATACACTAGTATCTTTATACACTAGTATCTTCATTTATACACTAGTACCTTCCTTTATACACTAGTATCTTCCTTTATACACTAGTATCTTTATACACTATAATCTTCCTTTATACACTAGAATCTTCCTTTATACACTAGAATCTTCCTTTATACACTAGTATCTTCCTTTATACACTAGAATCTTCATTTATACACTAGTATCTTCATTTATACACTAGTATCTTTATACACTAGTATCTTTATACGCTAGTACCTTCCTTTATACACTAGTATCTTTATACACTAGTATCTTTATACACTAGTATCTTCATTTATACACTAGTACCTTCCTTTATACACTAGTATCTTCCTTTATACACTAGTATCTTTATACACTATAATCTTCCTTTATACACTAGAATCTTCCTTTATACACTAGTATCTTCTTTTATACACTATAATCTTCCTTTATACACTAGTACCTTCCTTTATACACTAGTATCTTCCTTTATACACTATAATCTTCCTTTATACACTAGAATGTTCTTTTATACACTAGAATCTTCTTTTATACACTAGTATCTTCCTTTATACACTAGTATCTTCTTTTATACACTAGTATCTTCCTTTATACACTAGAATCTTTATACACTATTAACTTCCTTTATTCACTAGTAACTTCCTTTATACACTAGTACCTTCCTTTATACACTAGAATCTTCATTTATACACTAGAATCTTCCTTTATACACCAGTATCTTCCTTTATACACTAGAATCATCCTTTATACACTAGTATCTTCCTTTATACACTAGTATCTTCCTTTATACACTAGAATCTTCCTTTATACACTAGAATTTTATTTTATACACTAGAATCTTCTTTTATACACTAGTATCTTCCTTTATACACTAGTATCTTCTTTTATACACTAGTATCTTCCTTTATACACTAGAATCTTATTTTATACACTAGTATCTTCCTTTACAGGTTACACTGTGAGGGTTATGTTTTTTTACTTCTCCAGTGCCTTCAATACCATTCAGCCCCTGCTACTGGGTGAGAAGATGAGAAGGATGAAAGTGGAAGCTAGAAGATACTAGTGTATAAAGGAAGATACTAGTGTATAAAATATGATTCTAGTGTATAAAGGAAGATACAAGTGTATAAAATAAGATACTAGTGTATAAAGGAAGATACTAGTGTATAAAATAAGATATTAGTGTATAAAGGAAGATACTAGTGTATAAAGGAAGATTCTAGTGAATAAAGGAAGATTCTAGTGTATCAAGATACTAGTGTATAAAGGTTGATACTAGTGTATAAAGATACTAGTGTATAAAGGAAGGTACTAGTGTATAACGATACTAGTTTATAAAGGAAGATTCTAGTGTATAAATTCTAGTTTATCTTCCTTTATACACTAGTATCTTCCTTTATACACTAGTATCTTCATTTATACACTAGTACCTTCCATTATACACTAGTATCTTCCTTTATACACTATAATCTTCCTTTATACACTAGCATCTTCTTTTATAAACTAGAATCTTCCTTTATACACTAGAATCTTCCTTTATACACTAGTATCTTTATACACTAGTACGTTCCTTTATACACTAGTATCTTCCTTTATACACTAGTAGTACGTTCCTTTATACACTAGTATCTTCCTTTATACACTCGTATCTTCCTTTATACACTAGTATCTTCCTTTATACACTAGTATCTTTATACACTATACACTATAATCTTCCTTTATACACTAGTATCTTCTTTTATACACTAGTATATTCCTTTATACACTAGTATCTTCCTTTATACACTACTATCTTCTTTTATACACTAGTATCTTACTTTATACACTAGTATCTTCTTTTATACACTATAATCTTCCTTTATACACTAGTATCTTCTTTTATACACTAGTATCTTCTTTTATACACTATAATCTTCCTTTATACACTAGTATCTTATTTTATACACTAGTATCTTCCTTTATACACTAGTATCTTCCTTTATACACTACTATCTTCTTTTATACACTAGTATCTTACTTTATACACTAGTATCTTCTTTTATACACTATAATCTTCCTTTATACACTAGTATCTTCTTTTATACACTAGTATCTTCCTTTATACACTACTATCTTCTTTTATACACTAGTATCTTCCTTTATACACTAGTATCTTCTTTTATACACTAATATCTTCCTTTATACACTAGTATATTCCTTTATACACTAGTATCTTCCTACACTACTATCTTCTTTTATACACTAGTATCTTCCTTTATACACTAGTATCTTCTTTTATACACTAATATCTTCCTTTATACACTAGTATATTCCTTTATACACTAGTCTCTTCCTTTATACACTACCATCTTATTTTATACACTAGTATCTTCCTTTATACACTAGAATCTTATTTTATACACTAGTATCTTCCTTTATACACTAGCATCTTCTTTTATACACTAGTACCTTCCTTTATACACTAGAATCTTCCTTTATACAATAGTATCTTTATACACTAGTATCTTTATACACTAGTATCTTTATACACTAGTATCTTTATACACTAGTATCTTCATTTATACACTAGTACCTTCCTTTATACACTAGAACCTTCCTTTATACACTAGAATCTCATTTTATACACTAGTATCTTCCTTTATACACTAGAATCTTCCTTTATACACTAGTATCTTTATACACTAGTATCTTTATACACTAGTACCTTCCTTTATACACTAGTATCTTTATACACTAGTATCTTTATACACTAGTATCTTCATTTATACACTAGTACCTTCCTTTATACACTAGTACCTTCCTTTATACACTAGTATCTTCCTTTATACACTAGTATCTTTATACACTATAATCTTCCTTTATACACTAGAATCTTCCTTTATACACTAGAATCTTCCTTTTATTTTTATTCTATTTTATTTCACCTTTATTTAACCAGGTAGGTCAGTTGAGAACAAGTTCTCATTTACAACTGCGACCTGGCCAAGACAAAGCAAGGCAGTGCTACAAAAAACATTACAGAGTTACACATGGGAAATAAACAAACGTACAGTCAATAACACAATAGAAAAAATCTATATACAGAGTGCAAATGTAGTGCAAAATGCAGTAAGGTTAGGAAGACAATAAATAGGCCATAGTGGCGGAATAAATTACAGATTAGCATAATCACTGGAATGATGGAATGTGCAAATGAAGATGTGCAAATAGAGATACTGGAGTGCAAAATGAGCGGAAGGTAAATAATAAATATGGGGATGAGGTAGTAGGGTGGGCTATTTACAGAAGGGCTATATACAGGTGCAGTGATCAATAAGCAGCTTTGACAGCTGATGCTTAATTTTAGTGAGGGAGATAGGAACCTCTAGCTTCAAGGATTTTTGCAATTCGTTCCAGTCATTGGCAGTTATACACTAGTACCTTCCTTTATACACTCCAAAAGGGTAATTTGGCTGTCTGGATAAGATACCCCTTTTTTGGTTCCAGGTAGAACCCTTTTTGGATTCAAGTAGAACCCTTTTTGGTGCCATGTAGAACCAACCCTCTGTGGAAAGGGTTCTACATCGAACCCAAAAGGGTCCTACCTGGAACTAAAAGGGTTCTTCTACATGGGGACAGCTAAGGAACCCTTTTTGGTTCTAGATAGCACCTTTTTTGTTTCTAAGAGTGTACTTTTCCCATGTAAGCAGCCTGATGTTCTAATCAACGTTGCTCTATATCCAATATAAAGACTGAAGCTCAAAGGCAGCGCTGCAGTCTGGAGCTGTAAACAATGCAGCCACAGGATTTCATGAGCTCTGCCCCCTTTTGTGTCATAATTATCTGCAAACGCCTCCAGATGGTGCGAACGCAGACACTCCACAACCATTAAAAACCTCTAGTGTTGGTGTCTGAACATCAGCATCAAACCAGCCACCATATCCTCCCCATATGGAAACACGTATAATAACCAAACCTGAACTTGAACTTGATGTTAATAAATGTGAAACAATGGCCAATTCTTTCAGCTCTGCATCGGGCTTGATGTTCTTTTATGAGCCTGTAAAGCGAGGGGCCGTTGCATTGTCTCAAATGAGATGCAGACCAGCAGAGATGCGGGTGTACGGAGGAGGCCGAACAGACTCACACGGTGTTCCAGTGTCCCTCACTGTTCAGACATAATCAAGCATAAGTGGATCAATAACCTTGCTGGTCTTAATAGAGGGTCTTACTGCAACTTCCAAGAATGGAAGGAACCCACCACCCCCCAGTCCCCCCCACCTCCCTAAACCAACTCCCGCTGCATACGTCTAACACCCTGCATCCAAAACCGCCCAAAATCTGCCTGCACCACCCATTCTCATCCGCCCCGCCTTGGCCTTACTGAAACAAGGTCACAGTTGTCTTCAGGGGAACACAGCTCCCTCTCCCTCCTCCCCTCAGTGCTCATTAGTGGGGCCGGGCGGTGACATAAAGCTCCTGACACCACCTCCACCACCCAAATGGGGGTACATGGCATCCACCTGTCAGACTGTGTGACTGCACGGGAGACAGGAGATGGAGGGACAGGGGACAGTGAGGGCACGTCTCAGCTGGGACCTCTCTGCAAGACATGGCTGGGGGTCTGGGCTGTGGGGATCAGGGCTGGGGGGGGTGGGTCCTCTTAAAGGGCGGTGCATTGAGGATGGACCACAGACTGGCCTCCCAGCCAAACTGTTGGGGGTCGCACGGAGGTCTGCGGTTTGGACCCTTGTCTATTGTTCATGGAACTAGGCCAAGGCGCTGAGCTATCAAAAACAAATTTGGCCTGTGGATTGACTGGAGAACAGAGCAGGGCAGTGTAGGGGGAAGGTGGCTGATCACACATGTTGATATGAGACATAAAACCAGCTGTATTAATATGAGCCACCTCGTCTCTGGCTCTGAGCCAGTAGATGAAGTTAGTGGAAAGAGGCAAATAGAGACAATTATTATGTAACTACACTACCATCCACTTAGTCACTGTATAGAGCTGTCTCAAAGTGTATTGAATATTAGAATTCTAACAAGTCATTGTTTTCTTTTTTACTAGCGATAGTACATATCGGGATATTATTTTTGATGATTTATAGGTTATTTTGACAATATCACAATATTGTTTTTGCGGAAGTTGGCTGTGCCTACACCAAAACTCCAGTACTTTTCCTTCATAGGAAGGAATTTTCTTTGTTCTTCATTTTCTTTTTCAATAACGAGTTTTCAGCACTTTTATTTCCATGACGCTTCACCCTCTGCGGCAACATATGATGAGCAATAGATAGATTGACAGACAGACAGACAGACAGACAGACAGACAGACAGACAGACAGACAGACAGACAGACAGACAGACAGACAGACAGACAGACAGACAGACAGACAGACAGACAGACAGACAGACAGACCTATCATGATGATGTGTCAGTATGAAAAAGTATAAAAATAAGTCTGGAGTACAAAAAGCTATAAAAAGGCATTGCATAGTATGAGTGAATGACTGAATATGTACACTATACATTGTTATAGAGTGTTAGTTGAAAAAATGATACAATTATTGAAAGTTGATATAAAAAAAATATATTTGCATGGTTAACTATACAGGTCGATGGCAGAGAAATACTTAAATAGCTAAATGTGCGTATGATCTAAGTGAGGCTAATAATAGTTTACTTAATATACAGTCTGGTTAAATGGTCAGGTAAATTAATATTTGCATGGTTAAATTAACTGTACAGGTAAATGACAGGAAGAGATACTTAAATAGCTAAATGTGCGTATTATATAATTTAGGGTAATAATAATAATACCCTTTTAAATTCAGTCCTTAGTGCAGGGTTTAATTACAGATAAATGCACGTATTGCACATTCAATATACTATAAGCAACGAATATAAAATATACTACTGACAGGATACTAATATACAGTCCTGAGTGAATGACTACGTAAGTTCAGTCCAACAATTACTTAAAATATTGCATGTGATATGATATAACAACTGTACATGAATATGTATATACAGACCTGAATTAATAAATAAGTCCTGAGTGAATGAGTGATTACAGACCAGAAAGTTACTCACAGATGGATGCATAATTGTTAAACTAGGTCCTAGCACCCCAACAGTTCCAGGTCTATGTTGCCAACGGCACGGCACCCAGGTGAGGCATTAAATAGTCTAATAGCCGCCGGCAGGAAGGACCTCCTGTAGCGCTCTCTGGCACACCGTGGTGCTCCTCTGCATCATAACCTTGGCATACAGAGGGTAGGTGACGTTTGGAACATGATCGGAACGTCGAATCGCAATACATATAGAATCCTGATAATCCTGATAATCGCAATACATATCGTATCGGCACCTAAGTATCCTGATAATATCGTATCGTGAGCAATTCCCAGCTCTAATGTTTACAAACCAACTTTGCTCAAATGCTCAAACACCTCATGGGTAGTCGTAGTGCCATTTAATTTGTCAGGGAGCTTCATGAAATGGGTTTCCATGGCCGAGCAGCCGCACACAAGCCTAAGATCACCATGAGTAATTCCAAGCGTCAGCTAGAGTGGTGTAAAGCTCACCGCCATTGGACTCTGGGGCAGTGGAAACGCGTTCTCTAGAGTGATGAATCACGCTTCACCATCTAGCAGTCCGACGGACGAATCTGGGTTTGGCGGATGCCAGGAGAACGCTACCTACCCGAGTGCATAGTGCCAACTGTAAAGTTTGGTGGAGGAGGAATAATGGTCTGGGGATGTTTTTCATGGTTCGGGCTAACCCCCTTTGTTCCAGTAAAGGGAAATCTTTACGCTTAACGCTTGCAGAATGCAATGACATTCTAGACGATTCTATGCTTCCAACTTTATGGCAAAGGTTTTAATTGTATTTATTTTTATTTAACCTTTATTTAGCTAGGTAAGTCAGTTAAGAACAAATTATTATTTACAATGACGGCCTACCCCGGCCTTCCCTAACCCAGACGACGCTTGGCAAATTGTGCACCGCGCTATGGAACTCCGGACCACGGCCGGTTGTGATAGAGCCCAGGATCGAACCAGGGTCTGTAGTGATGCCTCTAACACTAAGATGCAGTGCCTTAGTGCACCACTCGGGTGCCCAATTTGGGGAAAGCCCTTTCTTGTTTCAGCATGACAATGTCCCGTGCACATAGCGAGGGCTATACAGAAATGGATTGTCGAGATCAGTGTGAAAGAACATGACTGGCCTACACAGAGCCCTGACCTCAACCCAGTTGAACACCTTTGGGATGAATTGGAATACGAGCCAGGCCTAATCGCCCAACATCAGTGCCCGACCTCAGTTATGCTCTTGTTGCTGAATGGAAGCAATTCCCCGCAGCAATGTTCCAACACCTAGTGGAAAGCCTTCCCAGAAGAGTGGAGGCTATTATAGCAGAAAAAGGGGGGACCAACTCCATATTAATAGCCATGATTATGGAATGAGTTGTTCGACAAAAACTTTTGGTCATGTAGTGAATATAGACCCAGATTTATTTGCAAGAGCTTTACACAACACTGGTGGATTTTGGCACCTATGTAAGGTCCTAATAACCAAACCGATTGCATCTCCTGCCAGCCAAAACAAGCTGCATGGGCTTGTAGAAATCCTGGATGGCCCTGCGGCGCCCTGTGGCGTTGTAGGACAGGCACAACCTGAATTAGCTCTCTCACTGCATTGTTTCTGAGGGCTAAGCCCAGTAATCACAGCTGCCTATTGGGCTCATTGGCCATGCATTATTTCAGGAGTTCAGTTAATCCCTTATGTCCCCGTTGGCATATGGGACTCTGAGATTGATACTGATTTACTGGGTTGTTCACTAATAAACCTGTTGATAACCATTTTGAAGAGTAAGACATGGATCTCGCACTTTAGTGTAAGTATTTAATAGTGTATTAAGTTTTTAACATAGTAGTGTACTTATTACATTAAGTATTTATGATTTAATTTCCATCCCATCTCCCTAAGACAATAAATACAGCAAGCTTTCTTGTTTGACACAGTCATAAAAATAATAAAACGCTCTGCCGTGCTGCTTGTGGATATTCTCATTTTGTAATCTAAATTATTATTGGTAAAGGAGAGGGGGGGGGGGGGGTCCTGTGGGGGAGAGACACTGATAGGCTAATTGATAGACGTGTGATAATCAATGTGTCCAGCATCTGTGGTTCGAGACAGGGATAATATACTTAATCTAACGATATGGATTACTGTACATCAAGCCCAATTCTACCACTTTAATCTGGACACTTAACCTGATCGTAAGGGGACCGATATTTCTAATTTTAAAAAACTATTGCCTTACATGACCGTTGTTTCACCCACTAAGTATTGGAGCCTGCGGTGGAAATACTTTAATCTGGACACTTAATCATTTAAATCGGGACATTAATGTGATCTGATTGATTCCCGCCTGTACAATGATTAAGCCGTTACTTGAGCAGCACAGAAGGCATGTGGAAAGCTTATACATCTCATCTCCAACGACAGGGTTTTTAATGAAGTCTAATGCTGTAAGAGGTATTGTTCTGTGTATCAGCAGAACTTCCAAAAGCCTTTATCAGAACAATCTGTTCTTGTTGTTGTTGGCTGACCCTTCTGTATGTATGGCATATAATCGCTAGAATATTAATCATACTAGTTGTTCATTCCTTGGACAAATATGTACAACAGAGTGTCACATACTTTAGCTAAGGACCAATTGAAATAAAGATATTTCACCAAAGGAAACTGATGTGTCACGTAAGATGATAACAGTGTTGTCGTAACTACAGTTTGTCAGAATTTCCAGGAGTTGAAGTTCAGATTAAAATGGAAAATCATTGTTCATTATTTGTGTGTGGACTGTGTGTGGACACACTTGGGTTTGCACGAGAGGAATGAGGAAACTATGAAAATATTTGTGTAACAATATGTGTTTTGATAAAACATCAAACTCAAATATACCATGTTGTATCCTGCCATGGCTACAAACATTATACTGTATATTGTGTCCTTGTAGAGTTTTGCGTTTTCATTACAATTACAGCCAACGACATAATCATTTGATTATTTAAGATTTTATAGTAAAAGTATTGTTTTCCTTTGACTTTTGTTTCTTCGGTAGATAATGATTTGGGATTTGAAATATGTGCATGAAAATACTTGACAGCCATTTGAGGTAAAAACCAATGAAAATAACTCAACAATAAGCATTAAATCACAGTACCCTACAGAAAATGAATGATTTCCTAGACGCTCCACATTGACGTCTGGTTTTACTGTATGACCTCACCTCACGATATCCCAAAATGTTGATTTGTTTATTTGAACAGTTTTTGAGTTGTAAGTTGTCCTTTTGTCTTTTTATCATTTTAGGTGATAGACCATCAGTTAATTCCCCTTGATAATACACTGGATCCTTGTCTCTCCCAGGAGTTTCCAGTGACATTCATTTCTGATCTTCGCTATCTCTTGTCTTTATTTGCAGATGTTTTTATCCATCCTCCGTTCAGCCACCTGTACAAACCATATATCTAGGGAGGAAGCCACTGGACAAGATCTTTCCCCTTCCTTACATTGTCATACCGGGGTTCTTGGGGTCATATGACGTCAGTAACCAGAGTCATAGCTACTCCAACTAACTGGATGGATCTCGTTTGACCACAACCATGATTTGGCTCCCTTTAACATAATTCAGAGCCGTATGAAGCAGCCCTGACGATTGTGGTTCCGTCGATATGTATGATTTCTCGATTTTCATGAGGGTCTGTCTGTCTGTCTGTCTGTCTGTCTGTCTGTCCATGGACAGCTGGGGCCCAGGGGCCCATGAAGAAGGCTCTGCATTGTTCCCCCTGGCCTGGTTGGAGCGTGGGCTAGAAGAATGTGAACCAAACGCTAGCAGTTCATGTCTGCAGGATGCTCTTTGAGATAGTAATATGGGCTAGCATGTGGTGCCTTATTCGCTCCTCGTTTCAAATGGTCAAGCACTTACTGTGTTAAGCGTGATGTACAAGCAGCCAGTTGCCTTCGTCATGTAGCAGACAGGAATGCAAGCTGAGTGGGAGCAGAACATAACCCCGGAAGGAGAGAGAAGTGTCATTGTTCCTCGCAGCCACCCATCCACTGGCCCAGAGTGACAGGGCCATCATGGGTCAGCTCCCGCCAACTCTGCCTGCTCCCAAATCAGAACCCCCGCCAAGTCTACTCCCAAGTCAGAACCCCCGCCAAGTCTACTCCCAAGTCAGAACCCCCGCCAAGTCTACTCCCAAGTCAGAAGCACCCCTCTCATCTCCTCATTAATAAAGACAGAAGGAGCCAGGATCACCAGCCCTTCATTATGAAGAGAAATCAAAAAATGTTTAATACTTACATTTTCAAATAAAAATGTGTTATGTGACTGAACCAGTACAGCCTCAAAATTCTGATATAAATGTATAGTTGCATTGATAGTTTGTTCACTCTCAAAGTGCATTTGAGCGATGGAAAGTATGTTTTCATATTCCTCCAGACAAGACTCTCCACAAAAAATGTCCTGCAAACGACAAACATTTGCTTTCCCTGCTTCCACTTAGTCATATTACCACCTACCTACTACACTACTCTTAGTCATATTACCACCTACCTACTACACTACTCTTAGTCATATTACCACCTACCTACTACACTACTCTTAGTCATATTACCACCTACCTACTACACTACTCTTAGTCATATTACCACCTACCTACTACACTACTCTTAGTCATATTACCACCTACCTACTACACTACTCTTAGTCATATTACCACCTACCTACTACACTACTCTTAGTCATATTACCACCTACCTACTACACTACTCTTAGTCATATTACCACCTACCTACTACACTACTCTTAGTCATATTACCACCTACCTACTACACTACTCTTAGTCATATTACCACCTACCTACTACACTACTCTTAGTCATATTACCACCTACCTACTACACTACTCTTAGTCATATTACCACCTACCTACTACACTACTCTTAGTCATATTACCACCTACCTACTACACTACTCTTAGTCATATTACCACCTACCTACTACACTACTCTTAGTCATATTACCACCTACCTACTACACTACTCTTAGTCATATTACCACCTATCTACTACACCACTCTTAGTCATATTACCACCTACCTACTACACCACTATTAGTCATATTACCACCTACCTACTACACTACTCTTAGTCATATTACCACCTACCTACTACACCACTCTTAGTCATATTACCACCTACCTACTACACTACTCTTAGTCATATTACCACCTACCTACTACACTACTCTTAGTCATATTACCACCTACCTACTACACTACTCTTAGTCATATTACCACCTACCTACTACACTACTCTTAGTCACTTCCCATCTCATTAAAATGCTTGATTTGTTTGTCTTTGTCATATTCTTTCTTTTCTCAAAATGTCGGTTATTTTTGTTACAAGAGCTACTAGAGATGTGGAAACTTCCAGAATCAGATGGAATGGGAAAGAAAAAGGGAACCAGAATTGTCCTTCCTCTCTCTTTCATCATCTTCTAGTGGGCAAGTATGTGATAAAGAGAGAGAGAGAGCAGTTCAGAGGCACCAGCACTAAAAACACTGAACACAGGCACAAAGAGGAGGGTTATGTGTCACATAGCACTGCAGGGGAAAAAAGCACTAAAGAACTCCAGACAATTGCCAGGGACCGGCCAGCGACGAGGGGGCTTGGAGAGGAGGAGCAAGACCTCTCCTTCAGCTCACTCCTTCTTTCTCCTTTTGTCTTTCTAAATATTAAAAAAGTGTGTTGTTCATTACCATAGTTATTAGAATAGTTTGGGTCTCTGATTGGGAAACTTGTTGAACAATGTAGAATAGAAAAAACATCTGAATACTAAGACAATTTAGTTAATCTGTAATTGACTCATTTCTATTCAAATATGACTGGTAGATGGTCCTTGAATAACCTGCCAGCAGGACAGTATTTCTGGTAATTAGTTGTCTGCCATTTGAGCGCCATAAAGGTCTATCCTGCTAATCAAGTAGGGCCACATCCCAGGGCCTAAGTAGTTAGCTGGGTAGTGTGCTCCCTGGTCCCAGATGGAGCAGGCACAAGGACTGTCCCCATCTCCGACTGCTGGATTTGTGGCTATGAGGGGGGATAATCCACCTGGACGTGTCACCCCGAAAGTCAAGAGCAAACAATGGAAACTTAACTAGGGATCATCTGCTGTGTAATTACATATCATCCATACCCATCCACACTTAGATGAACACCCCCCGTCCAGCAACAAACACACCAGGCCCAACACACACGTATTCCTCGAGGGGACCCTTCGGACCCCCTTCTGGGCCAGATGGGCCAGGGTGGCGCGCGTTCAGCATTAATGCCGAAGAAGATTTCTGGCCATGAACTTTTCGGTTTGATCCTATTAGCAGCTGAACGGGGAGGTGGACATCGGAGCGACAGGGGCTCCGGTCCTGGGAGACTGTGACCCCTGACCCTGTACTCATTAAACACACATACGCCATCTGAAACCTGGCATATTGCAAAGGCTTTGGATAAGTTCACAATGCATATAAAAGTACATTCATAGATTAATAGACGATTACTCACTATATAGATTTAAAGCTTAATAATATGGTACTGGCTTTGTGGGATGAGGATGAAAATATAATTAACTAGCTTACAGTCCACTATGTAGTCCAGTAGCCAAATATAATTAACTAGCTTACAGTCCACTATGTAGTCCAGTAGCCAAATATAATTAACTAGCTTACAGTCCACTATGTAGTCCAGTAGCCAAATATAATTAACTAGCTTACAGTCCACTATGTAGTCCAGTAGCCAAATATAATTAACTAGCTTACAGTCCACTATGTAGTCCAGTAGCCAAATATAATTAACTAGCTTACAGTCCACTATGTAGTCCAGTAGCCAAATATAATTAACTAGCTTACAGTCCACTATGTAGTCCAGTAGCCAAATATAATTAACTAGCTTACAGTCCACTATGTAGTCCAGTAGCCAAATATAATTAACTAGCTTACAGTCCACTATGTAGTCCAGTAGCCAACACTCTTATAACGGGTGCTGTTTGTAGCAAAGCTCACCTCTCATTCCTACCAATGAATTTGTGGAAGTGAACACGTGAGCATATTCTCCAGATTAATGGAGGACCTTAACGCAACATTAGACATTATTGATGAGTGCCAGAACAGGAAACACTATTCCCCTATGACAGGAAGTTCCAGTGGTTAACGTATTCTTGCTCATGTGGTCCGAGGCCTCTCATGTCTGACCAGAAGCAATGATGATAAAAGAGGTTTGAGAACACAGGACAGTGTGAGGGACATCTTTTCAACAGTATTATAGTAGCAGTGGTGAACCGTGACTTTTGGCCCTCAGTTGCAGAAAAATATCTGACGTGATAAATATAGATAGAGAACTGGGATGCCTGTGTATACAGAGCATGACTTGAGACCTTTCTTTTGCAGACCTACAGTGGGGAGAACAAGTATTTGACACACTGCCGATTTTGCAGGTTTTCCTACTTACAAAGCATGTAGAAGTCTGTAATTTTTATCATAGGTACTCTTCAACTGTGAGTGACGGAATCTAAAACAAAAATCCAGAAAATCACATTGTATGATTTTTAAGTAATTAATTTGCATTTTATTGCGTGACATAAGTATTTGATACATCAGAAAAGCAGAACTTAATATTTGGTACAGAAACCTTTGTTTGCAATTACAGAGATCATACGTTTCCTGTAGTTCTTGACCAGGTTTGCACACACTGCAGCAGGGATTTTGGCCCACTCCTCCATACAGACCTTCTCCAGATCCTTCAGGTTTCGGGGCTGTCGCTGGGCAATACGGACTTTCAGCTCCCTCCAAAGATTTTCTATTGGGTTCAGGTCTGGAGACTGGCTAGGCCACTCCAGAACCTTGAGATGCTTCTTACGGAGCCACTCCTTAGTTTCCCTGGCTGTGTGTTTCGGGTCGTTGTCATGCTGGAAGACCCAGCCACGACCCATCTTCAATGCTCTTACTGAGGGAAGGAGGTTGTTGGCCAAGATCTCGCGATACATGGCCCCATTCATCCTCCCCTCAATACGGTGCAGTCGTCCTGTCCCCTGTGCAGAAAAGCATCCCCAAAGAATGATGTTTCCACCTCCATGCTTCACGGTTGGGATGGTGTTCTTGGGGTTGTACTCATCCTTCTTCTACCTCCAAACACGGCGAGTGGAGTTTAGACCAAAAAGCTATATTTTTGTCTCATCAGACCACATGACCTTCTCCCATTCCTCCTCTGGATCATCCAGATGGTCATTGGCAAACTTCAGACGGGCCTGGACATGCGCTGGCTTGAGCAGGGGGACCTTGCGTGCGCTGCAGGATTTTAATCTATGACGGTGTAGTGTGTAACTAATGGTTTTCTTTGAGACTGTGGTCCCAGCTCTCTTCAGCTCCTTGACCAGGTCCTGCCATGCATTTCTGGGCTGATCCCTCACCTTCCTCATGATCATTGATGCCCTACGCAGTGAGATCTTGCATGGTGCCCCAGACCGAGGGAGATTGACCGTCATCTTGAACTTCTTCCATTTTCTAATAATTGCGCCAACAGTTGTTTCCTTCTCACCATGCAGCTTGCCTATTGTCCTGTAGCCCATCCCAGCCTTGTGCAGGTCTACAATTTTATCCCTGATGTCCTTACACAGCTCTCTGGTCTTGGCCATTGTGGAGAGGTTGGAGTCTGTTTGATTGAGTGTGTGGACAGGTGTCTTTTAAACAGGTAACGAGTTCAAACAGGTGCAGTTAATACAGGTAATGAGTGGAGAACAGGAGGGCTTCTTAAAGAAAAACTAACAGGTCTGTGAGAGCCGTAATTCTTACTGGTTGGTAGGTGATCAAATACTTATGTCATGCAATAAAATGCAAATTTTCTGGATTTTTGTTTTAGATTCCGTCTCTCACAGTTGAAGTGTACCTATGATAAAAATTACAGACCTCTACATGCTTTGTAAGTAGGAAAACCTGCAAAATCGGCAGTGTATCAAATACTTGTTCTCCCCACTGTATGTAGGAGAAGCAATTATTTGATGACAGAGTCAAATGGCCGTGGCTCACAGAAGCAGCACACGTACACAAACGTTGCAAATATCGATAGCAAGAACCACATTAGTAGAAAATATGGTTGCGTCGTTTCAAAGAAACATTTGCCAAAACAAACAGTCACTCAAATAGTGGTGGAATAAATTCAACCACACAACTACTCACATTGTTTCAGTATATGCTGTCAGAGAGAAAACAGTTGCGCTGTATTAGATGTTTTATCTCCAGCATGCAACAATAAAAAAATGCACCACAACACAAAATGTCATGTACCCAGCACTTCCAATTGCAGCATCTTTACCTTTGTTTTTACCACACAACCAGTGACCTAAAGTTGAAATAATATTTTACACATTGTATTCAAAATAATAGATAGCAACAAAAAGCAAGCTGTAGATGAAAACAAAAAGTCCACTCACCATTATGATTATCATTTAAAAACGAAGTCCATTCTCCTGTCCGTCTTTATGAAATGGGCAATGGCAGGTTCATATAGCTTGTCTTTTGATTTTAAATCCGAAAGAAGAACTCTTTCCTCGTTGCACCAAATCAGGCAGTGCAGGAGTTGGTCTCCCGATCTGTACAAGATTGAACTTTTCATTCAAATTTAGTCTTGAAAAGGGCGATGCTAACAATTTAGCCACGACATCGTCCTCGATTACTCTCTCTGCAGTTGCCATCGCCATAGTTACATACACTCACTGCAAAAAGCTAGCCAGCCAGCTAGGCTCAAGCGTGAGCAAACAAGATAAGGCTCGCTATTGGCTCTGAATTAGTGACCTATACAGTTGAAGTCGGAAGTTTACATAAACTTAGGTTGAAGTCATTAAAACTCATTTTTCAACCACTCCATAGATTTCATGTTAACAAACTATAGTTTTGGCAAGTCGGTTAGGACACTTTGTGCATGACACAAGTAATTCTTACAACAATTGTTTACAGACAGATTATTTAACTTATAATTCAATATATCACAATTCCAGTGGGTCAGAAGTTTACATACACTAAGTTGACTGTGCCTTAAAACAGCTTGGAAAATTCCAGAAAATTATGTCATGGCTTTAGAAGCTTCTGATAGGCTAATTGACATAATTTGAGTCAATTGGAGGTGTACCTGTGGATGTATTTTAAGGCCTACCTTCAAACTCAGTGCCTCTTTACTCATGGGAAAATCAAAAGAAATCAGTCAAGAACCTCTGGTTCATCCTTGGGAGCAATTTCAAAATGCCTGAAGGTACCACGTTCATCTGTACAAACAATAGTACGCAATTATAAACACCATGGGACCATGCAGCCGTCATACCGCTCAGGAAGGAGACGCGTTCTGTCTCCTAGAGATGAATGTACTTTGGTGTGAAAAGTGCAAATCAATCCCAGAACAAAAACAAAGGACCTTGTGAAGATGCTGGATGAAACAGGGACAAAAGTATCTATATCCACAGTAAAACAAGTCTTATATGGACATAACCTGAAAGGCCGCTCAGCAAGGAAGAAGTCACTGCTCCAAAACCGCCATAAAAAAGCCAGACTACGGTTTGCAACTGCACATGGGGACAAAGATTGTACTTTTTGGAGAAATGTGCTCTGGTCTGATTAAATAAAAATAGAACTGTTTGGCCATAATGACCATCGTTATGTTTGGAGGAAAAAGGGGGAGGCTTGCAAGCTGAAGAACACCATCCCAACCGTGAAGCACGGGGGTGGCAGCATCATGTTGTGGGGGTGCTTTGCTGCAGGAGGGACTGGAAAATTATGTGGATATATTGAAGCAACATCTCAAGACATCAGTCAGGAAGTTAAAGCTTGGTCGCAAATGGGTCTTCCAAATGGACAATGACCCCAAGCATACTTCCAAAGTTGTGTAAAAATGGCTTAAGGACAACAAAGTCAAGGTATTTGAGTGACCATCACAAAGCCCTGACCTCAATCCTATAGAAAATTTGTTGGCAGAACTGAAAAAGCATGTGCGAGCAAGGAGGCCTACAAACCTGACCATTGGTTTTCTTAGAGGATTATCTACACAATCAATTCTGATCTAACATATTATTTTTACCCATTGGTAAAAATGCGTTTTTGATTGGACACCCTAATTATAGTATACATAATGTATTAGCAATGATGGACCTCCTGATGTATTCCCATTCTATGGAATCACTGCAAAGAGAATATTTGACTGTCTGTAAAAAGTGTGTGTGCATGGTGTGTACGTGCATGTGCTTGTGTGTGTGTGTGTGTGTGTGTGTGTGTGTGTGTGTGTGTGTGTGTGTGTGTGTGTAAGAGAGAGTGTGAGTCTTATTATGTGACTGAATGCATGTGATGTCACTGTTAGTCTTTGTGTGTACGTGTGTGTACGTGTAAGGAGAGAGCAGAGGCTGGCTGGCCCCCCAGGCTGGCAAGACTGCTAAAACCAGAACACAAACCTCCAAAAAACACACACCAGCCCCTCTGATTAGGGCCTGAGCTCAGATGAAAGGCGGCAAGGCCAATCAGTGATGAGTTAGGGGCACCGAGGTAGGAAGTGGGCCCGCCACAGGCATTCTGGGCCGTCTAGCTAATACTATTGAAACAGCTCCCAGAAACAGAAACAAATCATAAAAATGGAGAATGGTGGTGGCATGAGGAGGAGGACTGTGTGCACTGTGGAAAATTGTATTGTAATCAACATTGACTTTCTTTGACTACAGCGTCTCAAAAACGCTGAATGATTAAACATTTTCTTTCAGAGTTCCAGTAGAAACTAAGTTTGTTTGTCTTCCACATATGGAGTTACAGCATGGTACGTCTTCCTCATATGGAATTACAGCATGGTATGTCTTCCTCATATGGAGTTACCGCCTGGTATGTCTTCCTCATATGGAGTAACAGCATGGTACGTCTTCCTCATATGGAATTACAACATGGTATGTCTTCCTCATATGGAGTTACCGCCTGGTATGTCTTCCTCATATATAGTTACAGCATGGTACGTCTTCCTCATATGGAATTACAGCATGGTATGTCTTCCTCATATGGAGTTACCGCCTGGTATGTCCTCCTCATATGGAGTTACAGCATGGTACGTCTTCCTCATATGGAATTACAGCATGGTATGTCTTCCTCATATGGAGTTACCGCCTGGTATGTCTTCCTCATATATAGTTACAGCATGGTGTGACACTCATCAATCATGAATATAGTAAAATACAATTGCATGTATATTGAATTGTCATTATTCAATCGAGCTGCTATTCTATTTTAAGTTTTCACAGCGACGTCCGACAGTTATTTGGAAACTGGCATTATCTCAGTGGGCCTTGAAGACAATGTAACAAACAGCAATTATCTTCCAAAACTTTGAAGTCCTTGCTAAGATGCTTTAGAAAGACCAATATCAATACTGAAATTGATTGAAAATGTCGTCAGCTGCGGTGTATGAGTCTCCTTTTGCGGGATCATTGGCCGGACAGTAACAGAATGAGCATGGGATACAAGGCCTATGTAGCAGGCTATCAAATCAACCTTATCACAGAGACACAAACAGGACCCTCAAATGATAAAGAGAGAGTATATAAGGAAAGATAACTTATTTAATTTGTTCCTGAAGGTCAGTGTGGCCACTGTCTGCCAGATCATGCAAGGTAGACACATCCCTTTTTTAAAAAGATTCCCAACAATGGTTGACTCTCACTTAGCTCCATGTCAAGTACTGAAAACGTTGAAGTTGTTTACTCCTTGAGGGGTAACCTGTTTAGCACCTTTGTGGTTTGCACACATCAGAACGATTGAGGGTTATGGCTATACCGTGATGTAACGACATGCTTTGTGCATTTCCTGTTCTCTTGATGTGGCGAGGGGCACGCAGACACATGCCAAAATACTAACTCACAGGGCAATGGAGGGGGAGAACCAGAGGTTTTGAGCGTGTGCCACAAAATAGTTGCGGACAAGGCTCAAGAGGCACCCGCGCTCTTCGATAGAATAGATACGGTCTGGCTATTTCGTTTTCCACTCTGGTCGTTGCCGTCTGTTCCCACCCCTCTTCCGCCTCCTCCTCCTCACTCTCCTCCTTTAACATCCCCATTTCATACTGACTCTTGGTGGGGCGGTTGGTGGTCCGTTCATGCTCTCTCTCTCCCCTCTTGGTGGGGCGGTTGGTGGTCCGTTCATGCTCTCTCTCTCCCCTCTTGGTGGGGCGGTTGGTGGTCCGTTCATGCTCTCTCTCTCCCCTGAGAGAAATATCTCATCAGACAATCATTGTAATCTAAAATGGGTATTTCTAACTTTATCCTACTGAATGATCCCATCCCAGCCACACTCAACGAATCCATAGAAAGCTATTGCAAACACCACCTGAGTGAAGCATGCCTCCATCTTGAACATTTCCCTTTCATCTTCCCTAGAGACACAGTGTTTATTTGTCCTTGAGGGTGGGGGGCAGCAAAGCCAGAATTAATGATAAGGGGGGCTATATAAATGCTGCAGTTAGCAGGGGGCCGGGAGCACAACTCTGTCATGAGTTTGGGATTTCTATTGGAAATGTGTTTTTAATTTCACTGTGTTTACCTTTTGGTCTAGAATAGAAAGATATATATTGGCCTTCACAGAAAAAAACACATGAGAAGCATAACATTCATCAAGTACTGTTACTGTATTCAGGTTTCTGATTTATTTATTATTTTTTATTTTTTTTGGGGGGGGGGGGTTCAAATTGATGTATACATTGTTGTGAAATATAATGAACTGTGAATACAATATACATTGATCTGTTTCAAACATATTTAGCCCAAAGCTCATTACCATGTGATCACCTCTGCTTGGGAACAGAGGTCAATGACCTAGCAAGCCTTTTCTAGACAGCAAATGCCCTTCTCAAAACCAGAAACATCCTAGACAAATATTAATGGAAGATGAATCAATAAGGACAAAGCATACACCCAATTATCCTGATTATCACATAAGCAGAAGAAACTGTAGAGACAGACCATGTGCAGATTTTCAGAGGCCAAGTCGATGAGGCGACTGATACCATGGATCAATAAAGAGTCGAACTCTAAACACGCAAATGCTATCTGACAGCCAAGTCCATATTCCTCTACCCTGGATAAAAGCTGAAAAGTCACGCATTTTTCCCCTTCCATGGCCTGTATTTGCAAGGAATGGATTACATAGGGGTTCATAACATCTAACATCCTTCTATCTGTTTGCAATCTAGTTGTTATGACAACAAAGCATGCCGTAGGAATTATTGATAAGGAGTAAAAGAGGCTGTTCTGGTTTCCTCTTCCTCTCAGGGTAGGTATAAATACTAACAGTGGCTGCCATGAAACTGGGATTCATCATTAGCCATTCTAAAATACTGTTGGATAAATTTAATGTGGTAGGCAGAACTATTCATCAGGAGAGAATGTGTCATGCATCAAGACCTGTATCTTTTGTACACAGGTACATAGCTAACTAGCATCAGGCAGAAGAAGTTGGACTAAGAACCCTACGTAGTAAAACATGGAAGGCATGGTAGTTAATGACAGAGCCCTTTGGCAGATTGTATTTAGATAGGCCTACTTGGGGCACCTCGTCTACAGTACAGTATGTCCCCAGGCAGCAGACACCTCGTCTACAGTACAGTATGTCCCCAGGCAGCAGACGGCTCCAGGGCCTTGTGGTTGAGCCGGAAGTGGGAGGTATGTCAGGTGAACCTGGCCAGGAGCCGTTGTGTTGTTTGGTGGCCCCTGCTTCCTGGGGACCTGAAGGACAGGAACCTCCTGCCTCTGCTCTGAGGGGAGAGGAAGTGCCTGGCATGCCTCAGTCAGGGTGGTGAAGTAAAATATCCTGAACTGTAATTATAGCACTGTGTCATGTTAGACAGAGCCCCAAGGTACTAACCGATTTATGAGCGCCATACATACATGCTATAATTATGTTGGAGCCTTTTTGTAAAGGTAGGGGGGCGTGTCTTCTATTAACCTCGTTATACAAAATGAAGATAGAAAATCATCATCATCATCTCTGTATTACATGTGTGATTTTTTAATACGGACATCCTCATTTGCCCTCAGAGATCAGTTCACCAGAGACCACATAATAGTAATCTTACATATGCTGCAGTTTACAAAGGCAAATCAGTGAGTGAAATTCCCTTAATTGTTGCTTGTTTGAGAGGAGTCGATAACGCTCTAATTGGTTAATTAGGGGCGATTGGAGGAAAGTGGTATACCAATTAGTCTAATTGGAGTGTGACTTTCAGGCTAGTTAAAGTGAGACCGCTGATGTTGGCATGAGTTCAAAGTGGCACTTAAGGTCAAACCCGTAAAAGTGCTTTCATGGGCACCGACCTAATGATTCATGAGTAAAACTCCATTCAAAAAGACCTTTGGCATATTTTGCTGCCATTATGAAGGTCTCCTGCTGTGTGTGAAAGAGGTCTGAGGTATGGATGCTGTAAAATCAACTAAACTAAAGCCTTGTCTACATGCATGTTGAAGTGTGTAAGTACTGCATAATAAAGCAATGCAAATAGTGTGTTTGAACCTGCATTTCAGGCGCTGTAGCCATGGGGTAACAAAAAGGGCAGACTTTTCAGTGGACAACCATCACAGAGGATAATGGGTACAACATAATGGGTACCAGACTGTGCACACATACATTAAAGCGGTGATTTTCTATGCATTTACTTGCTATTCTCAGGGCTGACCAACCCCCTGCCCCTCCAACCCAACTTAGCACATGTTGATATGGTGCCCAGGACATGGTATAGAATCTGAAACCACTTAAAGAGGCTTTGTGAGCGAGCGACTGAGGGTGGGAATATGAGAAAATGAGAAGTGTTCCCCTAAATTCGGGGCCAGATGAAAAGCACCCTCCCCTATTAAATACCCATCAAACTCTGCTGGAGCGCTGAACTCTTTGGAGGGGGTGGGGGGGGTGGAACATGTCTGGCTATACCACCACAGCCCACACCCCTTACCCAAGTCCTCCAGGATATAGTAAGATTGATCGTGATGGCCAAAAATAACAACAGACCTGTTCCTATGGAGACGGGGGGTCTTGGTGCACAGACTTTGGAAGTCAAGGTTTTCTTTTTCTCTCATTCTTGAAAATTATTCATGTTGATGTCATTCGTCTCTTTCGGAACACACATGTGGAGAGGCACTGGCTAGAGAGAACAACCAAAAAAAGGTGTGCAGCCAAATATATCTTATGATGTAGAATGACTTTTGTTTAAAGCTTTTTACATGTCTGTTGTGCATGCATGGGTGTGTGATAGTGTGTGCTGATAAAATGTGTCCATCTAGTTAAGAACCCCAGGGAATGTGCACCTCCAGTCAGTCGGTACGGCAGTAGTTTGCAGTAGCCATATTCAGAGACCTCAGGGGAACCAGATCAGGGGCCCATGCAACCACCATGCACCATACTGCTACCGTAATATAGAGTGACTGGTGGCCATTTATTGCAAAGTTCCAGTGGAGGAATGCTTAACATAAGGTTAGGTGTAGGCTATGGGTGAGAGAACATTTGACTGCTCGAGATACAAGTCAAATATGAGCCCGTTGAGCACATTCGCCTGAGGAGGGCAATAAGAGGTTTTCAAACCGTTTTTACACTACCTCCTTATGTGTGTTTGGGATATCAGGGGGAAGCTGAGGCAGACTTAAGCCCAGGGGAGTGAAATTTCAGTAGAGCTAGTCACCAAAGCGCCCCTAATTTCATAATTGAAAGCATGAGTGTATGGGGACCCCCATTCTTCGAGATTAGTGTTTTGATAAAGTTCAGGAAGTACGAGGTGGGTTTGTGGAGAGTTTCTTGGTTTCATAAAAAAATGGCCTTTGAGAATCTAATTCAATGGGCTACTGTAAGTAAATACTGTACTGTCAGAGCCATAAATCATAACTCTGCTGTCTACCTTCACAAAGACTGACATTCATCATTCAACACACAATGTCACTTTTTTTCTTGTATCAACAACACACAAATGCAAAAATGTTGAACTGTGAGTTCTGATCTTTGTTCTTTTTTGACTGTCTGGACATTATCTAAACGGGAATGGTACCAGCAAAACACACCCTACAGTGGAGTTGAACTAGTTAAAGGATGGCTTTCTGTGATATGGGACTGGGGTCTGAGGCATAGATAAGGCATGTCAAAGGAACAGGCGTTTCTTTTTTCTATCAGAAAGAAATGTAGAACACATGGGCCTACATGTACCACAAACATACATCGTCATGTTCATGTGTTAGCTACGGAGTATATGGAGGTAAACATGTATGTGCCTGATTTGTAAAACAATTGCAACAACAAGCTAAAAACAGAATATGCTTAGAAAAGCTCAAACTAAATGGTCCTCATCGTCCTCCAATTGTTTTGCAATCAACAATACTAATGATTAGCCATAGCTAGGCCATGGTTAACATTCTCTCTAACAAGCTAAGTAAACATACCCCAAACTAAACTTTTAATGTCTTAGCTATTCGCTCCCTTGACCTTTATTTGACACTTTCACCCTTTTATGCTTTACCAACATCTAGAAAATAAGTTTACAGAAGGTCAAACACTTTGTAAATCCAGATCTACAGTATACACTATACTATATATACAAAGGTATGTGGACATACCTTCAAATTAGTGGATTTGTCTATAATTGAGTACACCGCCATGCAATCTCCATAGACAAACATTGGCAGTAGAATGGCCCGTACTGAAGAGCTCAGTGACTTTCAACGTGGCATCGTCATAGGATGCCACCTTTCCAACAAGTCCGTTTGTAAAATTTCTGCCCTGCTTGAGCTGCCCCGGTCAACTGTAAGTGCTGTTATTGTGAAGTGGAAACGTCTAGGAGCAACAACGGCTCAGCCGCAAAGTGGTAGACCACACAAGCTCACAGAACGGGGCCGCCAAGTGCTGAAGCGCGTAGTGTGTAAAAATTTTAACTTTAGCACAAGAACTGTTCGTCGGGAGCTTCATGAAATGGGTTTCCATGGCCGAGCAGCCGCACACAGGCCTAAGATCACCCTGCGCAATGCCAAGCATCGGTTGGAGTGATGTAAAGCTAGCCGCCAGTGGACTCTGGAGCAGTGGAAACTCTGGTGATAAATCAAGCTTCAGAATCTGGCAGTCCGACAGACGAATCTGGGTTTGGCGGATGCCAGGAGAACGCTACCTGCACCGATGCATAGTGCCAACTAAAGTTTGGTGGAGGAGGAATAATGATCTGGGGCTGTTTTTCATGGTTCGGGCTAGGCCCCTTAGTTCCAGTGGAGGGAAATCTTAATGGTATAGTATACCATGACATTCTAGACGATTCTGTGCTTCCAACTTTGTGGCAACAGTTTGGGGACGGCCCTTTCCTGTTTCAGCACAAAGTGAGGTCCATACAGAAATGGTTTGTCGAGATCAGTGTGGAAGAACTTAACTGGCCTGCACAGAGCCCTGACCTCACCCCATCGAACACCTTTGGGATGAATTGGAACACCGACTGCAAGCCAGGCCTAATCGGCCAACATCAGTGCCGACCTCACTAATGCTCTTGTGGCTGAATGGAAGCAAGTCCCTGTAGCAATGCTCTAACATCTAGTCGAAATCCTTCCCAGAAGAGTGGAGGCTGTTATAGCAGCAAAGGGGGGGACCAACTCCATATTAATGCCCATGATTTTGGAATGAAAGATCGACGATCAGGGGTCCACATACATTTGGTACTTCATATAGTGTTTGTGGTATAGACCTCACCAATGTGAAAAGCAGTTATAGTCAACCCTATTAGAAAAATATGTATCACATTGTTTCATATCGTTGTTATCATTCAGAATACCTTCAGGAATGTGATTAATAATCTAATTTATGTGTGGCAACGCTCCCACAGTGGGAAAGCCATAACTCCAACTACATTTCAAATGCAATACATATTATTATATGTTGATGGAACACTGACAGCAGACTTGTATAGAAGTGAATAGCTTCAGTGTAATTGTTTACTCAATGCCTTCATAAATGGGCCCCTGCACCACTACAACGTCAGTTTTGATTGTTCAGAAATGCAGTGTGACCAGCCTTATCAAACTGAAGTTGCTGCGTCTGCATGGAGACATGCTGCAGGCTTGGGCAAGAACAGACCGTCTCTAAGCCTTCTTGCTCTTATCGTTTTGGCATTGTGATCATTATATAGAACCTTGAAGCTTGGATCATGGGAATGGCACATCTTCTGTTAAAGCTGGCCCAACCACTGCTTTCATGTGCCTGTGGTGGTGCCTTTTGAAATAGGCTGGGCTTGGGTGACGTCAGCCAAGGGGGCTCGTCCTCTCTCCTCAGGAACTTTTACCCCCCACCAAAACAAGCAGCATCACCACCACCACCACCGCCTCAAAAATGTGGAAAAACACAATAGGGACACTTACAGAAACACAACCAACAGACGGCCAGAGCTCATTGTCCCCTGGCCCATTATTAAGGACCAGGATGGGAGAGGATGGGGGAGGATGGCAGGAGGTTGGAGGATGTTGGGAGAAGATGGTCGACGGGGGTTTAACTGGTTTACTTTATTCTTAAAGCAAGAAACTCTGCAATAAAAAACTTTACTAAAATGTGTTGAGACTCAAGTGTTGAATTTCAGTTTGATACCACTACATCATTATACTTCAGATATCTAACTTTTAGCTACACTAATTGCCTCAGCCACTAAGTACCTATGCATTGGTCGCAAGTGTTGCATTATGCATGTCAGCCCAACGTGTGCAGACTCAGTGACGAGCCAAATGTACTTGAATGCTAAACTCCCAATGACTGCATTAGAAGGACCTGTGGCCCCATGCCTCTATATTTAAATGCTCAACAATCAAGTCCCTATTGTCAACATCCCACAATCTCCATGTAAAAGGTGGTGACCTGCAAGGGTGAGAACAGGCCCTATTACTAGTGTGAAAGAAGAATAGATAAACAAGCTTTTAATGTTGAAGAATCTCTGTAATACAAAGCACAATGCTTAACTGCTGGCTAATAGCGCGGCAGGTAGCCTAGCGGTCAGAGCGTTGGCTCAGTAACCGAAAGGCCGCTGGTTTGAATATCCGAGCCGACAAGGTGAAAAACCTGTCCATGTGTCCTTGAGCAAGGCACTTAACCCCAATTTGCTCCAGGGGCTGACCCTGTAGGTACGCCGTCATTGTAAATAAGAATCTGTTCTTTATTGACTTGCCTAGTTAAATAAAGGTTAAATAAAAAATAAAAATAAAGTGCCTGGAGTACCAATTGTTCTATATAACAAATGAATCCACTTTAACTGCTGCTTCAGTTGAACGATCCCATGAGAATAAAAAAGTTGTAGGCTTGGGAGTTTCTTCTATAGTGTCTTCTACAGTACAGATAACTCTGGGTTTTCAGAGGGAGATGATGGGCCTCGAAAATACTAGTCGGATCACTTTGAACTTTGAACTGGGACGCATTGTAAGCTGCTTGAGGAAGATCTGTTCAAGCCCCAGCAAAAGGTCACATTCCCTGGCCCTTAGCTGGCACAATTAATATTTATAAGGATTTAATGCCAGAGACATCCTCCTACCAGCACACACACACACAGAAACGCACACGCACGCACATCGCAATATGTCATTTGTAAGAAACATTCAAGAGATTCAACGGTCCTTAAACACTTTGTTGTTGTCATTCTGAAATAATTAACATAATTGAGTTCACCGGCGGCTAAACCCTAGTCAGCACTGTCTATATTGTACACACTGAGTATTATTTTAGGACATAAAGAGGGATGGAGCAGGGAATGACGTCTGGATGAACAGGGCTAACCTGATTATAAGCTCCCATCACACCTCTCTTTGTTTGTTTATCCTCAGTTTTGTCCCTGACCAGGGCAGCAGTTACAATGGGATTACAGAGGAGAAGACAGAGGAGAAGACAGAGGAGAAGACAGAGATTCCTAAAGGAGAAGAACAGCGACTGGGAAGAGAAGAGAAAGGATGAGAGAGGGTCCACTCTTTATAATAAGCCTGTCCGATGTGGTTCTGGTACCCTAAAGACGTTCAAAAGGATAAGAGCGTGGGCTCCCAGCACAAGAATGTCATACTGTGTATAGAGACAGACAGAGAGAAACCGAGAGAGAGAGGCAGGCAGGCAGGCAATATTTTGTGTGATTTAGCTGATGGGGTAACATTGGTGGGAAACCTCTCCCTTCCTCCCACACATCATATAAGCTATGAGGTAAAACAAAAAAAGGATTTGGTGCTGCTGCAACATGTCATTCTGACAGTGACATCTGGCCTTAAAGTTATTTTAAGGAATGTGATATTTACAGTGAGCCAGCTCACAGAGCCATATTGTCATTATGAGGTTTTAAATACTTGGCTCTGTATACAGAGAGAATACAATGGAAGCATGAGTCAGAATGCATATGAACTGTTGCTCTCTCTTAACTAGGGCACCTGTTTGACATATGACTCATGTAGTTTCAAAGGTTTGACATGTTGGCAATGAAGCCCTTTTTTCTACTTACCCAGAGTCCGATGAACTCATGGATACTGTTTTTACGTCTCTTGTGTACGGTGTGAAGAAAGTTGAAATTAGCTACTCCTGCTTGGGAAAATACATTAAACTTCCTTCACACTGCACACAGAAACATAAAATGGTATTCATAAGTTCAGACTCTGGGTAAGTAGAAAAAGGTCTTGATTGACAAAATCTCGAACTATCACTTTAAAACTTAAAATCAAGCAAAACAGTTGAAAGCTTCAGTTCTGTTTTGTAGACAATAACAAATGTGTTAGCGCCAGGACAGAAAGAACCCCATTCTTTAAGTTTTAGGTATTTTGATTATGTCCAACTTTTAATGTTTAACACAATAATAACCTAACACTTAAACCATAATAACAATTACAGTGCCTTCGGAAAGTATTCAGACCCCTGGACTTTTTCCACATTTTGTTACTTTACAGCCTTATTCTAAAACGGATTAAATAAAAAAAATCTAGACACAATACCCCGTAATGACAAAGCAAAAACAGGTTTATAGAAATGTTTGCAAATCTATTAAAAATAAGGGCTCGGTGCATCCTGTTTGCATTGATCATCCTTGATATGTTTCTACAAGGATCTCTCTGTACTTTGCTACGTTCATCTTTGCCTCGATCCTGATTAGTCTCCCAGTCCCTGTCAACTTGATTGGAGTCCATCTGTGGTAAATTGGACATAATTTGGAAAGGCACACACCTGTCTATATAAGGTCCCACAGTTGACAGTGCAAAGGTCCTAGGAACTGTACATAGAACTCCGAGACAGGATTGTGTCGAGGCACAGACCTGGGGAAGGGTGCCAAAACATTTCTGCAGCACTGAAGGTCCCCAAGAAACACAGTGGCCTCCGTCATTCGTAAATGGAAGAAGTTTGGAACCACCAAGACTCTTCCTAGAGTCCCGGCCAAACCGAGCAATCGGGGGAGAAGGACCTTGGTCAGGGAGGTGACCAAGAACTCAATGGTCACTCTGACAGAGCTCTAGAGTTCCTCTGTGGAGATGAGAGAACCTTCCAGAAGGAGAAACCATCTCTGCAGCACTCCACCAATCAGGCCTTTATGGTAGAGTGGAGAATGCCAAAAGGCACCTAAAGACTCTCAGACAATGAGAAATAAGATGATGTGGTCTGATGAAACAAAGATTGAACTCTTTGGCCTGAATGCCAAGCGCCACATCTGGAGGAAACCTGGCACCATCACTACGGTGAATCATGGTGGTGGCATTATCATGCTGTGGGGATGTTTTTCAGAGGCAGGGACTGGGAGACTAGTCAGGATCGAGGGAAAGATGAACGGAGCAAAGTACAGAGAGATCCTTGATGAAAACCTGCTCCAGAGTGCTCAGGACCTCATCTTCCAACAGGACAACGACCCTAAGCACACAGCCAAGACAATGATCAATAGCCTATTAAAAGCCTTGTTGATTACTCATGTAAACTAAAACATAATTATCCAATCCCTCAGGTTAAATCGAAGTACTGTGAATGCTTGAGATGACTGTATACAATCATCAGGAGGATAGAATTATGGTCAGATTTGCCAAATGGAGGGTGAGGGAGAGCTTTGTACGCGTCTCTGTGTGTGGAGTAAATTTGGTCTACATTTATTTTTTTCTGGTTGCACATTTAA
Source organism: Thymallus thymallus (assembly GCA_023634145.1). Taxonomy (NCBI): domain Eukaryota; kingdom Metazoa; phylum Chordata; class Actinopteri; order Salmoniformes; family Salmonidae; genus Thymallus; species Thymallus thymallus. Next base: position 27,621,338 of record CM042380.1, read on the forward strand.
CATGCTGGTAGAAATGAGGTAGAAAGGATTTAAGTTTCCCTGCATTAAAGTCCCCGGACACTAGGAGTGCCACCTCTGGATGAGCGTTTTCCTGCTTGCTCATGGCCTTATATAGCTCACTGAGTGCGGTCTTAGTATCAACATTGGTTTGTGGTGGTAAATAGACAACATTGAGAATGGAAAACTACTCTAGTACTTTTCCATTCTCAATGTTCAATGCTACATTTTTTTGAGGGGCGTGAATGGTGTTCGTTGATATCGAGATACTACTGTAAGTATTTGCTTAAGGATAAATAGCACATGCACATTTCAAGGTGTTCATGATAATGTGTATTTCATGAGTCAAGCAAGAGAGCCCCCCCACACACACACACCCTACCCTACCCTACCTAGCCTACCCTACATACCCTACCTTGCCTACCCTACCCTACCCTACCTAGCCTACCCTACCTACCCTACATACCCTACCTTGCCTACCCTACCTACACTACCTAGCCTACCCTACCTACCCTACATAGCCTACCCTACCCTACCCTACCCTACCTAGCCTACCTAGTCTACCCTACCCTACCTACCTACCCTACCTACCCTACCTATCCTACCTAGCCTACCCTACCCTACCTAGCCTACCTACCCTACCCTACCCTACCCTACCCTACCCACCCTACCCTACCTACCCTACCCTACCCTACCCAACTCAACCTACCCTACCAACCCCCAGTATGCATTGCTTTGTCTATAACAGGATAGGAGAATAGGGAAAAAAGTTATTTATAAGCAAATGAGCGCCAGTCTTACAGCTCTGTGACCATCAGACAGAGCCACCAGAAGCTTCTACAAGACAATCCTGCCATCAGCACCACTTTACGAATGGCTGTCAGGATGGGGGCTAATTGACACATAATTGTCAAAAGAGCAACCAACTGACTACAGATTGCTGGATGTTTTTATTTCCGTCCAAATCAAAAACTATGACTGTGTGGTGTGTACAGTAGGTGTGCACGTGCATGCACGCTCGTGAATGATTTTGGGGGCCCATTAATTTTTCCAATCCTTTGTGCCCCAAAATCATAGCACAAGCTCTCACTTTCTTCCATTGCATACACTTTAATGGCCATATAAGTAGAAGATGTTCCTTAATTATGCTTATCCTGTTCCTTGTCTGGAGTCCCCCATGTTCCACGGCTCTGTAGGACCCTGCATGGCAGAGACAAGGTCCTTTTCTCTCCCAAGGGCCTCCATTGTTCAGGGGACCTTTCCTCTCATTGCTGCCCTTGGCCAGACATGGCCCCCAACCACCCACCCAAGCCAGTGGTGTCAGGTCAGGCACGGTGCAAGCCTGCCCTCCAGACTGGACCCCCACCTCTCCCAGTTTGCGGATCACTAAACAGGACAATCACTCTATCCATCTTTTCAGGGGGCATTGTGTGGCGCTGCCCAGAGTTCAGAAAGGGGCTTCTTTCAGTGGGAAAACTTTTCTCTCTTTTTCCATTATGCTTTTTTGGGGTTGCGGATGGGTTAAAAGAAAAGCCCTCACAGACTATGTGTCTCTTATTGCAAGGCATTCTCCCTTTTTGGAGCACATATCCAGGATATGAAGAGGAATCAGGACATCAAAGCTGGAGATAGGCTGAGCGTGAGAATGCCCCCACCCCCATCCCATCCTCAATATTCAAACCAACTGTCAATAGACCTATCAAGGAGTACATTTACATGCACACTATTCATTCAATATTAAACCGAGTAGGCAGAGTATGGCATTAGTCATGTAAACACCTTACTCTGCTTCTCTTAATAAAGAATTACCCCAATTAAAACACCTTTTTTCTTCTTTTTTTTCAAATTTGCTGAAATGATCCTATTACATTTCAATAATGACAGCTTGCAATCATCTTACGTAAAGCAAGTAAAAACAACTTGGGTACAATTGTCAGAGACAAATTATATTCCATTACATGTAAAGCAACAGACAGTTATCTATAAAGTTATTCAAGTTAAATCAGCTGACATAATCACTCAAAGTCGTTACAATTTAAGAATGCCACATGTCCTCCCGAGTGGCGCAGCGGTCTAAGGCACTGCATCGCAATGTGCATGTGCTAGCTGCGTCGCTACAGATCTTGGTTCGATCTCAGGCCGACCGGGAGACCCACAAGGCGGCGCACAATTGGCCCAGTGTCGTTAAGGGAGGGTTTGGCGGGCCAGCACATGCACGCTGACACGGTCCCCAGGTGTACAGTGTTTCCTCCAACACATTGGTGTGGCTGGTTTCCGGGTTAAGCGAGCAGTGTGTCAAGAAGCAGTGCGGATTGGCAGGGTCGTGTTTCGAGAGGACGCACGGCTCTCGAGTCCGAGTCCGTACGGGAGTTGCAGCGATGGGACAAGACTGTAACTACCAATTGGGGAGAAAACATTTTATATAAATACATTTAAAAAATGCCACATGTGCTTCCAGTAACTGAAGTTTCACTGAAAATCGTGAGTAAATCTTCTAATGATAGTGTTTTTTGCACCGTTACACCCATAATGTGGGAGGATTATTGTTGGTTAAATTGACAAACATGACTCAAAGCTGTACTGACAGTAGCAGGCATTTATTCATCAAAATGTCACTAACAGATTATTAGAGTTTGAGGCCAATTTCATGACTCACTTAACAAGAACTTGAATCAGCGACCTACCCACTCCAGACCCTTCAATTAAAGACAAGTTACAACAATATGAGACAAGATCATCAAAAATGCAATACTGAGTGAGATGATCAAGCTAGATACTCACTATTTAAAGACATATTTCTAGTTTTGTAGTTTAAAAAAAATCACACACACTTCTATCACAACACACTATTTCACCACTTACGCGACACACTGTAACTGAAAACTGTCATTTATAATGCCAATTCTGGGTATTATCAACAGTAAAATACTGTGATACATATTTTGTTGGCAGGGAAAGAATGTCTGTATTACGAATGGTACTGTAATTCCATCCCACAGAATACAGTACCGTACCGTATTTTTGGAGTGCCAAAAACCTTTTGACCACTAGTGGTTGCATGGTATTGTTGTTTCTGGCTTATTAACATATTTGGAGGTGTGCCTTGCAAGGGGCTAAATTTGTTGCATCCATTGTTTTGTACAAAGGCCTCCTTGCCCCTTTCTCACCACAAACGACTTCAATGATTGCAGTCTCAGACTAAAGTATATAGCGACCGACAGAGGAGCGGAAGAATTTAGTGTGAGTCGTCAGGCTACTCTAGAAGTGCAAGTGATATAAAACACCAAATATTAATTGATATGCTGTATGTGTAAACGCATTACCTAGCAGCCAACCAGCTTGCACCAATACCATGTAATTACAGTAAAATACTGTGAAATACAAACCCCACCTCCCCACAATGAATTTCTACAGTATTGTACTGTGTGTCATTACACAGTACTTGCATTGATACAGTATTTAGATTACTGTAAGTGTACTGCAATATTAAATACAGTAACTTACTTGCCAATGAGCTGCCTGTAAGTTACTGTCAAATTAAATAGAACCCCTTTGTACATTATAGTTTTACATCAGCAAGGCCAAAATAAAGCAGTTATGTCAGGCACGCAGGCTTCCTCTGACCCTTGAACCCAGAGATACTTCTGGTGTCAACCATGCTCTGTATGAATGGACCTACTGACTATCAA